>JAODTK010000483.1:0-14638 GCA_026419785.1 Sclerodactyla briareus
GATCGATCACTTTCAAAATGATGAATTCAAGGTGGATTTCAAGATTCCCAGGCCGTCCCGTCTGCTGACATCCGATCCTTGAACCTGGGTTAGAAAGCGGACATACTATTGCAGTACGAAACTAATGTATGCATCCATATGCAGTTACATACTAACAGCGCTATGAAACTTGAAACCAACAAGATGACTACGATGAAGGTCGCACTGTTCAAAAGGAGCTGAATCCCTCATTCGGCCCATTTTGTGGAAGTTAATCACTGTAACGGCCCCCATTTCGCTGGATAGTAATTTCACCCCTGCTTAGTTCCGCCGAAATTGTTTTTTTTTGTTTTCTATTATCGTGTTGCTAAGGGGTACGTTCGATCGAAAAAAACAGTGTCCGCTTTTTACCCACGTGTCCGGGGCTACCCAGGGATACTATACTAGCAGGGTCTAAACCATGGAGTCGTACACGGCCTCGGAGTTATGTGTGTTAATTTTTATTCTTCGGCGTTAGAATTATGTATGGACAGAATTTGCACCGTGTTGTGACGACTTATGTACCCTGAGGAGATTTTTGATCACCCACTAGGCAGGGTGGAGCAAAACGATTCAGACCTACTTCGGAAAAATGGAGTCGCGGAGTCACGAATGGCCCATAGAGTGATATAGGCCCAGATGAATTGCTGTCAACCTTTGCGTGGTTTTTGCATGGAACTTCGGTCACGGTTTGCTACTTAACTTTGTACTGCTAGGTTGCAGCGGAACTGAAGAGCTACTGATGCAGTTTAGTAATAGTAGTGCGGGGGAACGGAAAGCATTTAGGGTCTATTTTCACATGTTACTTATGTGCGAATCTGCGTTCAAGAACCAACCCCCCCACTCCAAAAAAAAAAAAAAAAAAAAAAAAAAATCCGCTGACTGTCCGCCATTTTTCAGGGGTCTGGATGACAAACAAACATCTTTTGTTTTAGGCCTTATCACCAGGGACACAATCATTTTAACTAAATTGCCAGTAAAAAGAGGAATTGTTCACAAGTTCCGAATTCCCATTTTGCGGAAGTTGCCCCTGGCCCTGAGAAATATGAAGGCAGCCTTATCTGAGAACATTCTCCAGTCTCATGAAACAGACAGACAGAGATACACACTACAATACTAATGGCTCACAGGAGCGGGTGAATCCTAGCCTATGATTGGCTACGAAATATAGATGGAGGTCTCCTGGAAGACCTTCCCTGGTTGAAGGAATCCCTGAGCAACTAATTTTAGCTGTTGTATTGTAATCATGGAAGACACATAGTTTTTATTCGGCTAGCCACCCCCCCTTTTCTCCCCAGCTTTCCCTCCTTTCTACCACCAAGCACACTGTCCCTATCCAGCTCCATGAAAACTGAGCTATGATTTCACTTAACCCTAGGTCTTTTCTGCTGTCTATGGCTGCCATGGATAAGATGGACCTCTCTCTCATGACCTCCTGTGTAGAGATTCCAGGCTCTAAGGTCATACCTGGATAACAGAGACATACCCAGTTGTTACATGATTCTAGCGAAAAAAAAAAATAACCCCATGGTTAATTTTCATCTCTTGGTTGAATGACTGACAAGCCCACACTTTGTAGGACAGACAGTTTTCCTTTAATGAAGGCATGGCAACATGACACTGCAATCAACAGTACCAGATCTGGGGGGAGCATATGCCATCTAAATTTATGGACAATTCCTCATTTTTCTCTCAATGGAGAGTGAGGAACCCAAGATGGCAAGCCACTACTCTGTGCTATAGGATTATAGATGGAGGTGCAACGCGGTCACGCTTAACAGGTTTGTTTGAGCAAGCGCATCGGTGGGATATTCAGATTGGATCCTGACAGTTTTTGTTTATCCGCTTGTGAAAATTCAAAGGAGGGAATTCCTTCGAGGCGCAATTCCCCAGTGTTCGAAACAGTTGTATTGACACTGCTGTATGAAGGTGTTCCATAGAATCTCTTTGCCCAAATGCACCATCGATGCTGGCAAGCCGCAATAAAAACAAGTGGTAATTCAGCCTACAGTGTATACTCAGTAAGTGTTCAGGACATTTGGGAGAATTTTCACTGCTACCGAAACTGTTTTCATCGGCGGACATTTTCTCTGCTTGTGCTGAGTAAACCCCATCCAGGTGGTTCATAGCACATCAGTATCCAACACAGGGTTTCGTTCCTAGCTAAGCCAGGGATAATTCCCCGCAAATGATACATTTTAGGAGGAAAGATTTCAACTCACAAAGTCTCGATATGAATCTAATAATGGAAGCTGCGTTAAAGTGCAATGGTCATGCAAACAGAAGAGCATCTTTAAAACTTGGCAACAGGTGAAGAGAGGACATGGCAAAACCAAAACCAAAATTGGCGATTTGCTATTGTTCCCTTATTGAGTTATCTATTTCGCTTGAATGAATTTTCCCCCCCCCCCCCCCCCCCCCCCCCCATGCTGAGACGTCACCAGAGTAAAGATGTAAAAGTCGCTCATTGACTCTACAAGGAAATGCCTGATATTCATATCTTGTGACAAATTTTGTAAGTTTCCATTCAAATCCCATTGTTAGTTTCTTCTGGACACTAGGTGGTTGAAAATACATCTTTTGGATAGACTACTCTTGTGACGTCACGGGGCCAAATAGCGCGATAGCAGACTATTCTCTTCTTCACAATCGAATCGGCTGGAAATTTTTTTCATGAGGTTTGGGTTCCTAAATATACTAGATATGAGACAGCAAAATAGCAGAAGTGTGTTCACATGACAATTGTACTTCACCAGAGTGAAACAGCAGGGAGGCTTTGTATTAAACATCTGAACCAAAGTTTCTTTCTAACTGTACATACTCACACCAGATATCTGAGAAGCAACTTGGTGCGTACCTTACAACTAGGCTACAAGAAAAGAAGCAGCAGCCAAAGTTAAAACACGGTTTGGTTAATGAACATGCATTTGCATCAGTTTTGTGAAGAAGGAGGAGAGGAAAGGGGGGGTGCGAAGCGGTACAATTCTGCCTCATGTTCGGGCGCGTTGGGAAAACAGGGGTGCGGAGGGCGATTCCGCACCGAAAGGTGCAAAACAGCACCGAAATGGGAAATAAAGGGGTGCGAAAATTCAGTGACCTATTGAGCAAAATCGCACACGTAAATATCGCACGCACCAACATCCAGGAACACATGAACTGCCCACCAAACAGCCCAAATATTCGTGGAACTAATCATTCTTGCCCGCTGTTTGTCTCAGATGGCTGTACTCCATTCTTCCGGTATCGATTCATTTCACTCGAAAACCATATGCGACACAATGTACGTACGTGAATCAAGGCTGTGACCACACGGGGGAGTGAATTCACATGATTTTTGCAGCTGGGATCGTACCCAGTCAGCTCTGTGTTCAGGCCCTCGAATTACAAGTTGGAAGGGGCAAGGGCAATTTTCTAAGGGCAATGTAAAACATTTGCCTTCGGTTACATTCAAAATGGGCAGGGCACCAAGGCAATTTAGAACATTTTTAGGGTAGACAAGGCCAATCGAAAGAAAGTACAAGGGCAAGGAAGGCAAATTTGAAATATTACCGCCAAAATGTCAATTGTAACGTGTAACTCTTCATCATACTACGTAAAAGTACTAAGCGAGCTCCCGTGGATTATGGTCAGTCGGTTCAACCGCTAACTCGAGTGATGACAAGGATGTTAAAAACCGTAATTTTCATTTAATCTGATACTCAAATGAGATCGTTTCTTTTTTGGTTCATATGTTCCATTGGGAAAACAGATGTAGCTTTATGGCAATATATTCATTTTCCAAATGCCTATCATGTAGGGACTCCGATTATATTGCAATTTATACGTGTGATGTGAAAAGTTTCATCCCTGCGGAGGAACTCGCGAGCAACTTCAATCATAACAGTATCGCTTCAAATCCACACACCACTACGATCTGTACAGCGTACTTTTGTAGCGCTACTGACCCGCCGCCATCGCTACGGATAGCGCTTGTCCTGCATGCTGCCACAAACCCGTTCGAACCAGTTCAAAACCCATGTGCGCAGCACTTGCAATGCATAGCAGTAATTAGACTCAGAAGGAATGTAAAATTATGTGACCGGCCGTCGCGGTGGCATCATACTGCCGTTTTACTATTATGTAAGGTGTGCGGCAGCGTACGTGGGGCAGGCCAGGCCTGGCGTTAAAGTCAATTTATTGCACTGTATCTTGATTCCACTACCATCCTACGACCAGAAATGTAGTACATGATGGTTGAAAGATAATCCGATTAATGTGAGATCGGAAGAGCGATGCGTAGGCCCTACCGATGAATGATACGTACAGCCGGTGCCCGGTTAATATATCGCTCCCATTGGTTGCGTACGTCAGTCAAGTTTTCACTTTCACTGCGCAATAGTACAGTACCATTTGACATACACGGATATACGGATGTTTGGTGCACAAACAATACACTACAATGAATGAAAGGCACGAATCAATGCCAGAATTGAGTAGAAAACGAAATGCGGAAAATCATGACTTCTACATGTAATGGGCCGGATGATTAAATGGAAACTTGCTGTAGGGTAGATCGCTAGTTTGAGGGGGGGGGCACTGACGGCAATGAGCAATTAGGGGCATAGTCTGTGGGAAATAAGTATATGTGGAAAAGATGTTTGCAATGCAATGGTTGAAAACCAAAAAACAGGCGTGTGCGGTTATTGATTAGCTACCAATCGTATGCTTTAGCAAATGCCATTGGGACCCATTTTTCAATGGGTGGCATAGCACCCGAAAATCCCAAAGTAGCACCCGAAAAGGGATTGAGGTGCGATTTTTTTTTTAAATAGCACCCGAAATGAAAAAAAATGTTTCCTAACCTGGTTCGTTCGGGTGTCATCCAAGTGACTGGGATTCTCACACAGTGGAGTGTAAAAAACAGTGTTACATGGAAAGGGATATTAGAAGGGGGATTGGTATAAGAAGTGGTGAGGTTTGCTGGCCCGATTAAAAAAAGAGAGAGCGATGATCCATGCATGCATGAATAGGATAGACATGTGTAGGCGAGGCGTAAAACCGCCATGTGTATATCCCCGGCTTTGAGCAATCACAGGGAATATAAGAGTATCTAACACCCCCATAAAGACCCATTTTGGTCAGAACCGACAAGGTGCGTCCTTACATAAGCACATTTATTCAAGATTCGACCTTAAACCACATGACCACCGCAGGCAGAGGGCAAATTCAGGTCAGAGGTCACCCACAGCGCGTCAACAATTTTATATCAAAATGAGTGAAAATCCAGCCTTTTCGCAGATCTTCAATTCTCCGATAGAGCCAAAACAGTTTTGTTTTGACCCCTAGTACCTCGAATGACCTTCAATGATATGAACAGTTTTTATGAGATGTTTAATCTCCAGTGATAAATCCACTCCTAGGGAGCAATTTGAATTCTGATGAAACACCCAGTGCTAATGCGAAAAAGTACTAAAATCAGTTTTTGACCCCCTAGTGACCTTAATGACCTTCAATGACATGGCGGTTTTATGAAAAATGTTACACTCCCTGTGATGCATCCACTCCTAGAAGCTAGTGCATTCCAATGAAAACAGGTCCAATTGGTATTGCGAAAAAAGTATTAAACTCATCATTTGGACTGTCAGGACCACTAATATGCAAATTAGTCCCACGAAATTACCCTCAGTGATCTCGTTGCTAATTGAATAAATTATCAGGAATGGTAGTAGGTCTTATCCACAATGTTTCGTCAAAATCTCTAAAAGTTGAGAAAATAATTGCATTACTATTCTAATTGCGCTAACGAATATGTAAAATTAAACAAACGTAATGACCTTCGTGATTTCAACGCAATGAATAAACTTTATCGAGACTGTTTTTAGAAGGGCCTATCACCAAGTTTGTGAGATCCACAAAGTTGATAAATTTGCCTAATTGCAAGTTGGGCCAACTATTATGACAATTAGTCATGCAAGATGACCTCCAGTGAAGGCCACATTTAGGAAAATTCATCGGCAGTGATAGTTGGCCCTATTCACCAAGTTTCAGGAAAAATACAATGAAAGTTTGAAATATCCATACTTATGAAATTTAGGCTACTGGCCCAAAGAAATGCAAACTTGACCTCGCATGACCTTGAAATTGTTGCCAGGGTTTTATCGGCTCCAACAACTACCCTCAACTACCACGTTTCGTTTGTAAATCGCACAAACCTGAAAATTTTGCAGAAAACCTGCGAAATAGAGGGCAGCAAATATACGATATAGCCATTTCGACTACCGAGATTTTAATCATACGGACATGTTTACCAAGCTTTGTGTGTCAATCGGATAAACTGTTGAAGAATGAGAGCATAACGCCTAAAGTTTCGGCGGCGGGCGGCGGAGACGGCCGGCGGGGCGGAGACGGGTGACACGGTCCCAAAACCAAATATCAACGAACACTGAGCACGTGTTGCGGGGAGTTATAATGATGGAAGCACCAACAAGAAACACTAGCTCTCATGAGAGAAGAAGGATAAAGAGGGAGGGCCAGCGATGGGTCGAAGGAAGACGGGATGGACTGGTCACTGGCAATTGAAGAAGTGAACAGATCGAGGGATTGGCCAAGCACATGGGAAAAAGAGTGCCGACCATCTCTTGAGGACTTCTTGGGCCCAACCAATAAATACTGAGGCAGATGAGATGTTCACTGAAAACTCTTAGGGTTTCTGTTAACCTGGGTCCACCTGGGATTGCAAAGTTTTCCAGCACCCCACAGCAATTTTGAAATGTGCGCTTGGGAACGCACATGTGTTTTCAATTTTAACATCAACAAAATGTCAAGTTGTCAGTAAATTTAGTTAAACTTCTCACTGGAGATAAATATTCTTAACATAAAAGGGAGGAAATTTTTTTGTTGTTAACTCACATGCTATAAAAAAAATCAAACAAGATTCACTAAAATGGCGCCAACATTACTCACATGTAGTTGTAGTATGAAAAGTGTGTGATTTTTCTACAGACACAAGGCAGTACATCAGAGCAGGCTGATGCAATGCATTTACATGTGTGTGAGCTAGTGTAACATCACACAAAAAGCAGGAATAATAACAAACGGTACAGTCATGGCCCAGTGATAGACATTTTATATTTTGATGATAACCAGGGACACCAGACCACTTGTTAATGGCTATTGTGAGAGGCTACACAAGTTGCTCTGTAAAACATATGATTTGGGGCATTCACAAACACAGTGTTTTAAAAGCATGGAGAATATGTTCCAAGAATTAGAACTTCCACATTGGGCAATTAAATTTATATGGGCCGGACGGTGAGGCGGCGAGCTCTCACAAAACTTTTCAGTAGGAAGGCGCAAGACAAAATAATGTAAGTGAGTGGTGAAAGCATGGAGTAGGCAGCAAGGCGAAGATTGCAATTTCTCACAAGAAACAGCACAGATCCTGCCAGGAATAAATTAAATAGGATATTGTGCTCGAGTCTTGATATATGCATGGATACTTTCATCTGTAGCTCTCTGAACAGCAAAGCTGATCAGCAAAGAAGAAGACTACACGGTTCCCTCGCGATAACACAGCCGAACAACACACGCTCCTATCACCTGTAGTGGGGTCCTGACGCATTGTCTGTTGATGGATACTCCTTGCGCAGGTAGTATTGGTGTGTGTTGTTGACCTTTTGAAATGACAGAAAAGAAATATTTTGAAAAGAAAAGAAACCTGAGCAGACTTATTCACACCATGCTGAAATCTGGTGAGTAATAATGATCTCATTTCAAATAACACTCAGATAATTCTTTTGTAAGATAAACCCACCCAAATCAACTATAAGTATCCTGTACTTGACAGAGGAAGGCCACACCAAATTCCAGTTTGGTCGAATCAAAGGTTCGGGACCATTCATGTTCACCTATGACATTGACCTGATCCCATAACAAAAGAAAACACACATACCCTAGTAGGAGCTTCATCCATACATCGGCACAATCTAACTTGATCACCTGAGTGGTACAACGAATTGAAAGTATTGTGTTTTTGCAAGCCAAAATATCGATTCTCTGAATTTCCCACGATGACCCCCGGTTCAACATTACAAACAATCGGTTTTTTAACTTCCCATTAAGGAAAAGAAACTATACACCAAAATCATTTGATCTAAGCAAGCATCATGGACTTATATATGTTTACACGGAATTCAGAATTTGACCTCTGGAGACCTTCAGTTGGGACCGCGGCCGGCCCAGAACATTGGGATCATGTACTCATTATGGGGATTCACACATATAAAGTAGAAGCTCATGCATCCGGGGTGAGGAATAGATCAGTCACAAAACGAAATTACTCTTAAAGTCCATTCAGCCTTTATTTTCATGTCCACCTTTATAGCCACGAAACTACCCATACTGTATTTCTATTGTATTGATGATTAAAGACTGACAATTGACAAACAAAAAATCGTTGAAATGATAGTATTATAAGGTCAAATTGAAATTTGTGGAATGGAATACGATCCCTGTGGTGAAACAAAAATATTATTGTTATAGCCAGCAGGCTTCCTTGAAAATTCACAGACTGAACCATTTTTCTCCGGAATAGAAATGTTCTGACTGTAATGTTGCGGAATTCGTATTGTAGATGACGGTTCGAAGAGGCATTCATGATCTTTCAATTCATTGATGCCAGGGGTGTTGATTGTTGGGTGTGATTTTCGTGTAATTTTCTGCCCGGGTCCGTCCAAAAAGTTCGGGCGGGACAGGGTACCCGTATTTAAATGACCAAAAATATGATGAAGGATATTTTGCTTTCATCCTATCCTAGTTATGTAAAGTAGTGTACAACTCAAGCATAACATTATCGCGATGTTCACTGAGTGTTAGACATCGTTTACATCAAATGATATGACATTATAGGCCCAAGTTTTAGTTATAAATAAAGCTTACCAATCATTCCATTGGTAATTAACGTGACAATTATACTAGCCTGTCAATTTAGTATCGGTGACTGCCTTTGGTGTACTAAACCAGGTCAGTTCACGTCACGTAACTTTCCCTAAACAAGTTGTTTTCCCGATCCCCTGGGCCGCTCGCTCACTTCATGCGCTGTGCACGTACTTGTGGTCAAAGCCACATGTGTTAATTGTGCAGTGCAGATGATAATAGTCAGTTAGTGGGATGAAACTGACTAGACGGTCTGCTGGGAAGCTGAGTGTCAGTGCCAGCCGCTCTAAAGGGGGAGAGATGAGATAGGAGAGGTCACGACAAAAGTTTGTGTACAGGAGTTTGTATTGATTTGTGGGACCATGACCCCCCATGGTACGTTAGTTTCAGTCACATTATTGTCGGCCTAAGAAGTAAGATGCTGCCGATACGGGTGCGGGCACGGCCGGACGCTGCCGCTTGATTGCTAGGTATGGCAGGCAGGTGAGCCTTAGATAGTCATGCCTGCTTCGCGAAAGATCTGCTTTGTTGGTATCGTTATCGATGACAATTCCGTAATAATTAAAGAAGAAAATGTAATAATTGTTGAATGGATGAAATAGAATTGTTGTTTATTGATACTTTGCTTATTTTACTATCTTTTCGGGTATTAGGGTAGTGGATTTTTATGCACGGGTCCCCGATACATCGGGCGGGGACCGTTTACACGGGACCTGTCACAGCCCTAATTGATGCTCATTTCGTGAAATAATTCAAAGGATGAATGGAAGCTTAAGGATTAATGGGGAGACCAGAAAGAGAAAATAATAGGCTTAGCCTTTGGTTACCATATTGTATCAAAATCTTGAATGCAAGTGGATTAGACAACATGCTAGGATGGTAGCTGATCCATCAAGCTGGGGTAAGCTAAAGGACTCAGCTCTGTCGCACAAGGGCACATCAATGTTGACACAACCGGCACATGAAATACTCACGCACATAGCAAAAAAAAAAAAAATGGGGCTGAGCTGGATATGTAGATAGTGGTGTCATTGAATAGCATTCAGGCTGGAACTATTGGGGGGGGGGGGGGGCAAAATGCATTTGCATCCCAAGAGGAGCCAAATATAGGGGGCACCCATTATCGCCGCCCTTGGCCGAAGCCACACACGTAGCGAACATGGACGGAACAGACTAAATCGGTAGTCAAGCAATAATACTAGGCCTAGGCTAGTAGGGCCTCAGGTTAGCCGCGAGGGTCGTCGGCTACGTGTCGGCCTAGCCGGCGCTAGCTGGCTTCGTACCTGTAGGTCTAGCCAGGCTAGGCTAGGCTATTTGCAAGTGGTAGTAGCCTAGACCTGGCTATTGATGACAATGGAGTTAAGTTTACCAGATATTAATCATTTCCCCCTCTTTCAAGTCCAGTGAGACCCGAATGAGAAAGAGAATCACTATCACTTGTATCCTTGATTCAATTCCATATACAGCGAATGGCATTCACATCGAGTCTGCAGCAACCAGGGAAACTGGCTGTCTCGGCTACTGCTGGATTCTGAAACTCATGGACGACAAAGCTGTGTTGAGATTCTGGCCTTGGCCGTACTGATAACCTGCATTAGTCCAGCGACTTTGTATGATAGCGACGGACAACTGCCTACGTGACGCATGTACTACGCAACATGTAGTAGAACAGTTTCGCGGAACTAATGAAGGGAGGGATTATTATCCTGCAAAATGGGTCGGATTACTGGTGAGTATTTACACAAAACATGGCCGAATAAAATAAAGAATTCCGGAATCTTGTATAGTGTAAACATGTTTAAATGTCTTCATACGGCTTAGAAATAGCGGAGAATTTCACCAATTTTTTATAACCAAAACTTCACTCCAAGCCACGCAGTATCACAAATATATGATTTGGGCTAGGTCAGGCTACCTGACGGCCTGGAAATCTTGAAATCTTTGTTCGAACTCACCATTCTGGAAAAGACGGACCATTAGAGGTATATTTCCTGTGTGTGTGTTATTAATTGGAACCCTTTGAAAAAATCGACAACTTTCTTGGGGGTGCCGTCAGTACAGGGAAACCAGTAATAGAGGACTATAGCCTGTTCATACCTTAAGTGACGCTCTTGGCTTTGTGATGTGCCATCTTGTAGATGATCTAATGTAAAATAAGAGTGTCATCAGCAAATCTGGACACTATTCAGTCGTTTGTTTGACCTGAAAAATATTTTGCAGTTGCAGCAAACAGACAGAATTTACCCAAAATAGGTCTGGAATTATAGCAGCGTTCTTCCCCCCCCCCCCCCACAAAAAAAGAAAACTATATTCATAGAAATTCCAAGCAAAATGCTACGAAACCCTTTGTTTTCGATACTTTGTACCTAATTGTTCTTAACTTTGAAATCTTACAGGCGTTATTTCGAAAATTTCCCATTTGGCCAGAATCAAAGGCCCCCGCCTGAAATGATTCGATTGATTCAGCTGACTGAATGAGAAGAAGTTGTCGCTTGTGCCTGTTTACAAAAATCAAAATCATTCAGTCATTGGTATGAGTAATGTCGTGCACAATAGGAAAATTGGTCAAAATGAAAAAAAATGCCCAAAATGCCCCCTCCTAAATGCCACAATTTTGATAGTTCTCGCCTATTTGGGAGAAGAAACATTGAAAAATGTGTGTGTTGTGACTATCCTGGTGTGCAAAAATTCCAATTCGGACCGCCTCCTGAAATGGAGGATGTCAATTCGTTGAAAAAACAGGAAGAAAAAGACGGAAACTCAAGCACCACACACACACACACATTCGGAATGAGATTCCATAGATGCGTGTAGCGTCAGTAGTGAGAAAATCGCGAGTTGATTCAGTGAGCTTGCGATGGGACAGTGTCTGATATGCCCCCATTTAGTTTGCAAAAGATGAAATCGCCCCACTGAGCATTATTAGCTTATATATTTTTGTTTTTTCAATGAAAGCAAATCATACCACACTGGCAAAAAAGTAAGTAGGTCTACCATTGGTATGCGGAGCGTATCACCGCGAATTTTTTGTATGGCATATATCTAAAAAAAACTATAGGACAAAATGCATAGGCTGCTGCATTTTTTGTTTTTGTCCGCCCCATGAGTATAGTGTGTTCTCTTCTGAAACATGGCGTCGTTTAGTAAAAATGATTTTCACATCTATCCCCGATACGCATACGACAATGGAAGAATCAAGCCTGACACACACACAACGCCACACAACATAGAAAAGACACTTTACGGAATGTACACAGTAATCATTGATGGATCACCTGGCAATCATGGGTACCCAACCATTTAGGGGTACCTCTCAATTGATAGCTCTAACACTACAATGGTTACCAAATTTATCAACATATGGCAACCAGCAACAGAATAAATAGATGAAATAGTATCAAATTTGAATTACAGTATATTCATCCGGCCATTCGGACCATGAGATCATTCCACCAGACGGGTAACATAGGCTTCACGCATGTACACAAAATCACCTCGTTGATTGTTGTTCAGGAATATATGTTTCAGACGCCAGCTCATATAGTTGGCACATAATTATTCTAAGGTGGTTTGAAAATGGATAAGTGCCATTTTATTGGTCTAGGTTGTGTGTAGATTTCAATGGCTCATATGGGTAGGTGTGGAAACTTCTGCTTTCTAGAGGGTCAAATTCTGCTTATTATGCACTCTTCAGTGGATGCAAATTGGATTTGTCCATGCCGAGAGAAGAGGATTATTGCTTTTTGGGAGGGACAAAGCGGGAAAAAGGGGTTTCTCTTATGGGGAAAAATGAGTTAAGCATATGGATATTCATTGGCATTGAATTAACTGTGCATTATTAATCTAATCTTATAGCTGCAATTTTCTGTTTTTTTTTTTTCACGAGTATGTCCCGTCACACTATAGGGTTTTTTCATGTCTGGCCTCACACTTCCTTTTTTGCACTGACAAACGAATAATTGCTGATAGGTGCTTTGGACCCCTCCCCTCTCAATGATTTTCTCCTTAAAGAGTACATGCGAGGGTAGTCGTCCTAGCTGGTGAATCACGGTCGATGCTGACGTCATTGTAAAAGCTGCAAAGACTGAAAAAGCATAGAAAATGCATTTTTTAAATTGTACTTGTCAAATTGTAACGACGCCGCGCCCCAACCTGGACTAGCGAGCAAGTCCAAAAATTCGGCTGTGAATGTGCCATTATTTGTTTCCTCCTCCGGCTGTGCGGTGTGAATGACAATCTTTTATGCTGGGAGGGGGGGGGGGGAATTGCACAGCGACAAGTGAATAACCCTGGTTTCGCATTGGTTTTAGCGGTATTTGTCTCAACAATTGGCGACTGTTCGGACACATTGATGGCAGTTTAATATACAAAATTTGTGACACTTCAAAGGCTGACTACTTCGCAAAATCATCTCTCAACATCAGATGGACTATAGACACTGTATATTTTCCAGTCATAAATGCCTGAAGACTCCAGGATGATGTTCCAACCAAGATTGCTCTAAAGAAGCATTGAGCCATACTCTTGAACCAGTTTGAAACCCTTGTCTACCTTGCTTGAAAATAGTCGCAAATTCAAGGACATCAACATTAACATCTCAAGGAAGCAATAAACATGCTCAAGATCGGATACGGCGGGGGCTTAATCACTTAACCATTCGGAGAGCCTCAATCTTACTAATTGGACCTTGGGTATCTTTAAAACTGTCCTTCATATGTGTACTCGGATCGTACAGTCGTACTCATCATGTCGTAGGCTACCGTGATTATGAGGTCCCGCGGGTTTTGTGGCAATTTAATTCTTGTACAGCCAGTAGGCATACGGAAAATTATTAATCGCTTATTTGTTCATTGATTGCCTTTTTGGGATCTCATGAATATTTACTAATTCGAAAGGAATTACGGTCTTGAGTTTTTGTTAGAGTAGGAATTTGCGACGATAACAAGAAAGCAATTAACTTAATTCGCGTATTGATTCCTTGTCTCTTGGCTGATCTCATGAATGTACACCTATAACATTTGAATAATGTGCTAGGACGACAAGCAGACAAGTAGGTGATAATTCTGACTGCGCATCAATATTTCTGGTTGTCTTGCCAAATGAGTTTCATTACACCTCGCCCCTTTATTCCAGCATGTGACGAAAGTTTGACTGATAGTAACATTTCCCTTTTTCGTTGGAGGGGCAGTTTTTACAAATATTCTGGAAACATGGGGATCATACTATCCATATGGGTAACCCACATATCCAATTTTAACTTGATTTACTGTAGCTCTCTTAGATGACGTAAGACAAGCTTTTATCAGTTTATGGTGTGCCCTCTCACAAACTTGAATGACCTCGACCGCTGATACTCGAACAATAAAGTCCATCATCACCGCTCTCTATATGAGTAACCCACATACCTAATCCGATGCTTTGCCTAGAACCGAAAGCTTCTGACGAGGTCAGCTGACCCTTTCACAACCTTTGATGATCTTGACCTGGCGCCATAAACAACTGAATTCATCTTCTGATATTTGCAACTCACATACCAGTACCTAATCCGAACTTCGTACAAGTTGGCCACGCCAGACCTCGAATGACATGACTGAATGGCAGAAACAATAGGATTTATTCTCTCCTTAATGGCAACAGCAATACCTATTTGACCTTGATATCTTTTTGAGGTTGCTCATCATACAGTCAAGACCTCCAATGACTTGAC
>JAODTK010000484.1:0-14214 GCA_026419785.1 Sclerodactyla briareus
AAAAATTCTGAAAACGCTCCGCGCCACACCAATGGTGGCGCTCCGCCTTAGATAGTCTACAAGTCCATCACCCCCCCAATCTTCAACGGAAATCGACGCCTATGGATTAGTGTGTGAGAAAATGATAACATGCGGAATGATATTACCAGTGGCTGTCAAGTTCACGAGACTGCCGGTGTTGAGATTATCTTGCGGTCGATCTGGGTTTGCTGTAGCGGGGTCAGGATAATTTATAGATCGGTGCTCGAAGTGTCAACAGCGATGACCTACTTGCGACTCTTTAATCGGGCAATTGCGTTGGAGAATTTATTCCCGGGTACTTTTATTACCCCGATATTCAGGAAATATCGGGTTACCCGGCAGAATAAGTTAGCGGCGTTAAGCGTAATGCGTATTAAAAATAATTTACATATTGAAACTCCCATGTTGATGATATACCGTTATCGGAAGTGGCTAATTCTTGATACTATTGTTAGTGGTTGCGGCCTTGATCCCTGACATCTTGTGTAAACCTCTTCATTGTTTTTCGTTTGTACAACGCTATACATTAGGTCTCATTTACTTGTCTTGAACGTGACCATGCATATTAGTTGCGTGTTTGTGGCATATTATGGAACGGGATCTCAATTTCGGAACTGAAAACTTTAACAGTAGTATCGGCCTACCACGGAAGACGCTCCATTGACAGTTTTCACTTCCACGTGGGTGATTTCATGAAAAGTCTACGCCACCTCCATATTGTGGTAGCCTTATCCTGTTCACGATATTCTAGCCGAGGAAATACTCAAGTAAAACTTCACAACAGACAAGATCATACGATCCCGAGAGGGGGTTAGCTCCAGAAAGCTCAGTCGGTATATAGATCATTGATTGCGAGAGTTCGCACCCATCAGAACTCCCGAAGGATCGTTCGCAATGTGTTGGACGAGACATGATTTGATCATGCGACTCACGTGCCAAAGTGGTGACCTCGTGGGATAACTTGTGAATAGTAATGGACACCTATGGCCGCCTTATTGGGATTTATTCGGAAAGGCCCATGCGACGAAACTGAAATGTGTGCGCGGAGTGGACATCCATATTGCATAGTATGTGTAACAAGCCACTAATGACCAGGGGGGTGAATTGTAAAGACTAAAAACCGGTCACGCTGTAGATAACGAAACTGTACCGATAACGATAACTGTTTACGATAACGATATGAATTATTGCTCACACACAACCCAATAGCTCCGTTTCGTCACATGAACGATATGATGTAGAATATCGATGGAAATGCGAACTGATCCGTGAGCGATGAACTATATGATGAACAAGACAATCAAAAACCGTGGACCAAATCAAGGGGAAAATTTTGTTTACATGTGACCGTCACGGCGCTACCCACCAGTCACTCCGAACCGTTGCTATCATGGGCTTGTTACGCTATAGTTACGGACCGCTCCAAAATTATCGTTGTCGTTATTCTTTATGGGATTAAATTGTCGTTAGAGTGTGGACCAGGGCCTCGCGCGAAAGAGGGGTTTAGATTGCACCCGGTATCATATTAGCCTACTAATGAATATAAATGAGCTGGCAAAAGGGGAAACATCAGGTTAGGAAGTAAGAGCGTACAAGGAAAATGAGGGTGGTAAAGCGCAAGGGAAGAGCAGCGAAAAAAAAAATAACATAACGGCAGAACTGACAAGATTTCGCGATGCTCGAAGAACAGATGTTTCGTTGTCAATTGGGATGGATTAAAATACGGTAATAAATGTGTCATTGTTAGCTATATAGAATACTGCCCATGCTGTGGATGTATGTCCTTACAAAACAATAAGAAATACTGGTCAGTGTGTTGCTATGACAAGGTCTGAATAGTGTTGGAAACTGGTTTCGATGAATGAATGGATGTCTACTTCGGAAGGAGGAAACGTGGGGACATTGAACAGTTGGAGTTACGATAACATCATCTAGTCTGTTAAGTACATCCAGAATGCTCTGCGCCAGAGGCGTAGGGCAGGTTCTCTAGGTTGAGGCCTAGTTCAGGGTAATCTCAAGGAATGGAGAAAGAGACTCATTATTCTTATCGGGAAAGAGAGGGAATGGGCACTTTGGGAGTCGGGAATGCAATAAACTACAGCTGCGGTTTCACTCATCCAGTGACTGACAATGGTCTTCGCTATATAGAACATTTTCAACATGAGTCGTTGTCAGCTGCTCGCATCAGCGTTCCAACAGTCGGCATCCACTGCCAAGAAATTTCACGGTGGTACATCGTATCATCTCTCTCATCGTCTATCTGGTCATTGTCCTGAGCGGAGCGGGCAGAGCGGCGTTCGGTGTTTTTTTTTTCTGCAAGTGTTAAGGTTCTTTGCTCATCCATGAGCGTGGTGTGCCAATCCGTCTGGGCCCACCTGGTTTTTCCTCGTCAGCTGGACACTGAGAGTTCTGTAGATTGGGTTATATAGTGGTGTCCCGATTCTCTCTGTTGGTACGGGGGTAGGCATGGTGTATCAACTAGCTCCGTCAGGTGCGTACGAGAGATTTGTCTTGGAAGGGGGGGGTGGGGTGGGTTGGGGTCGGAACCCCAGGGGAAGGGCGCCCTTATAAATTGCCTCACCCTCCTATGCAAATAAGTACACTTTATGGGCACCAAGACCCATGCTGCGCCATAATGGCTAATAAACAGCTGCAAACCCTCTACTGTACTGCAAATAATTGTATGCGCTGCCGTGGGGTGTCCCACAAGGCTTCGTACTGGGCCGTTAGAGTGCAATTTGTCACTGGTACCTTGTTGACGTCATTCAATCCCACGAAGGAATTCATCACATGATATATGATGACGAACTCCAAATCTACCGTTTTAACATCACTTCAACCGCATGGCCCGCATGAAGAATCTCGAATCATGTGTAAAAACATCCGTACTTGGGCAGTCCAAAACAAGGTGTAAAAAGTGTTCAATGATGCAAAGACCGAAATCGTACACATAGATCCAAGTCCCGTCGACAAATCTCCCACTGTCCTCAGTTTAACAATGCGGCGCTGCTAATCGCATTTCCCCTAACTGCCTAGAAACCAGAAACCTCGGGGCCTCCTTGATTTAATTTTCCAGCTCGACCAATCCACATCAAGAAGTCCTCTGGTCGTTCGCTGCCCTTCGGTATTCACAAAATCGGCCGTCTTCGTAGATATCTCGACTCGACCAGTCTTTCACTGAGCGTCTTGTTCATGCCTTCTCTCATCCCGTTCTTGACTTTAACAACTCTCTCATGTATGGGTTTCGCAATCATCACATTTCCAAACAGCCCTCTACATCGTGTCCAGAACTATGCCGCCAGACTTGTCCCTAGAGTAACCATGGAACACATCACTCCAATCCTGCCTTCGATAACTGGTTCCGTTGGGAACGTATTCACTTCAAGGTCCTCCTACTGACATATACAGCATTTCATGACTTGCCCTACTTACCTTTGCAACCAATCTCTCCACCGTCAACTCATCAAGGGTTGCATTGCCGTTTCTTCACAACACAACTTCCTTAATCATGGACCCAGTTTTCATACATCCTATTACGGAAGTAGAGCTTTCTCTGGCGCTTCCCCCACCCTTGGACCACTCTCCACTTCCCCCCGCTGCCCTCCGCTGCTCCTCCATGATTGAATTTCTTCAATCTCGCCTGAAAACAAACCTGTTCAACTAGCCACAGTTCATCTGTGTTGTCCTATTCGTTTGTATTTGGGTTGTATATGTTTATTCGTATTGGTTTCTGGTTGCACTGGTTGAAGCGCTTAGAGACATGTCTTATTTTGCTCTATAAAATCATTTATTAGATAATTATTATAAAATCAAGTTTTGTGGTTTAAAATGTATTTATCACTCTGCGTCCCTGGGAGGGTCTGCCCCCCCCCCCCCGTGGGTACGCCACCTGCTCTGATGCTTATCCTTTAAAATACTTTCTTATGTTCGGATCTCTCTTTGTGGACAGGAAACCTCTGGCAGTCTGGGCCGTCCATGCACCCCCTTAGGCTAATCTGTGGGGACAGAGGAACCAAGACTCGTGTTTTCCCGCTGAGTCGTGGCTCCATTTCCGACTATATTCGCATGGTAAGCCGCAGATACCGCTGACTGGGTCGTGTGCCCCCAAGCTGAGGTCTTCGGAGTCGGGGGGAATGGTGCAGATGACGCAGCCAAACTCGTTCTTTGGGCATTATAGCGTGACTCAGCGGACAATTTTAGTGGATAGAAGAAAGAGATACTTCCAATCACTAATCTTCACACTGAACGATGTTGGTATCAGAACTTCGGCTACAGTCCACAGGTTTACCGTTTTCAAGCAAAATCCGAAGGGAGATGGCTGTGACAGTCACAGTAGTAGACAAGTAAAGAAGGCGGCGTTCGTAGTTCATGAGACATCAGTGATAGGCAATCACCGAGCGTTTCTGTTGGATTATGACCTCCTATATCCAAAAGAAACACTGTGGAAAAATATAACATCAAAGATACTCAACAACGTGCAATATAGCAAGTAAAAAGTGGATTACTGCGATAACTGTGGAGAATATCAGAATGACAAGTACATAAAATGTGGTGACGAGCTCTGTGTCCGGCGGAACACGGAAGTGCAAGGCCATGGGGGTGTCCAGTCACAGTTGAGCCCACTTGAGGATGCGGCGTAATGTAAAGTAACTATCAGTTAGCTTTTCATTGCGCTGTCCGGCCGGGTAGAGTGTCCACCTGCAAGACTGAGGTCCCTGATTAAAACCGTGTCGTCCGACACACTTCACCCGCCATCCTTATCGGTAGGAAAGTGGCTCTGAACGCGTGACGCTACACTCTCGTCTGTCGGATGGGGACTTGAAACGGCGGACCCGGGAGCAGGAATTTCACCCCTGCCTGCCTCGTTACCTCGTGATCTTCGAAGAAGAGAGGCGAGATTTGCGGTTGTCTTCATCACCAAAACTGAAGTCTAAATTCGACTAAGACTGTTTCGTCAGGCTGAAAGTCCCTTCGGGTGGGGTCGCAATCACGACGCATATACGTAAGTAAAAGACGAATTGCGCTGCTCAACCGATGCTCTGTTGTAGAGTCCTGTGGGTGGAGCGCCCATGGGGGGGGGGGGGGGGGGGGGGGGGGGGTGGCGGTCCGAAACAGAGCAGGAAGTCGAAGTCCCCGCTGAGAGTGGCCACATTAAAATCCCTTCGGCGTTTTCCAAGTTGCTCCTCGGCGTCAACGGATTGCTCGACAGAGTCTCAATTTGCTTCCCGACAGGAGGAAACGTGTTCCCGTGTCACCTGGCAACACTGACTCATTCGCACAGTGTTTCTGAAGTGTCCAATAACTAATTCTTTTAAGATGTGGATCTAAATTTTGGGATACCAGAGCTGTTTGTGACATTGAGCTCTTCAATTTGTTTTTTGCCCCCTCAAGCCTTTACCTTTTTGTTTCATTTTCATATTTAGTGACTAATTCTTCCTTATCAATGACGAAGACATTTCGTAGTATTGAATTTGATGGATATTTACACAACGTCATACTACGCGAGGGTTTAACCGCTTAGTAGAAACTTTCTGACGCAAAACGACCCCTGGCGCAAGTCTATTTCAAGATTCGACAAGTTAAAATTGACTAGGTTAATAGTAGTGATAGATAAGAACAGGTATGGTCTCACCGACGATCGAGCCGCGGCGCTACACATAACTAATGAGTTCCTGATTGAAACAACCAGCGCAGCCAGATTTTTCTTAGCATTTCGAACCAATAAGCCTTCTGCTTTGTGTTTTTTCCTAATCTTTTTGATAACACAATGTCCAGACACACCACTATCAATGGGAATGTCACCGCTCAAAATTTTTATGAAACTCTATATTTTTCGACAAATTTCTCATTCTACACAATAAATAAACCGTTGGCGACTCGCTGAGAAGGTACACAATCACATTTCAACGGTTCAGAACAGCATGTCTGGCATTTTTATTTTTACAAATAATAATAATCATGATAATGATAATGCTTAAGGCAGTTATATAGCGCTTAAGGGTTTCTAAGCGCTCCGCAAAACGAAAATCATGACTTGACAATGGGTTTTCAATGCCCTCTGAATATCCGCAGAGTAGGAGACTCCGATCATACTGGGAATCTTGATCCCAGAGCTGGGGCTGCAAACGAGACTCAGCTTTTTACCATAACGAGTACGAGAGACCGGACCAGGTTAGATCAACATGTGTACGAAGAGCAGATCGCAGACGACGTGCAGTCATCTCCTTGGACATAGCGGATCGGATATGTACTGTGGAGCAGGACCATGGTTAGCTTTATAAGCAAGGATGAGAAATTTGAACTCTAATTGTGTGAAATGGGAAGCCCAGTGCAGTGGACTAAAGACGGGGTAACCATGATCAGTTTTCCTGGGTGCGCGATATCGGCGGTGCGGCAGAATTCTGGTATTCATTTCTTCCTCTGAAGAGATAGATATGTAAATTGTAAATTATAAATCACACTATTACAATAATCAAGGTGAGAAGACAAAAAGCACGTAACGTTCCGTGGTAGCATTGTCAAACTTTGACCTTTTTGTTTGACTCTCATATGACATTTGACTGGCACCAAAACAATTCATGTACTCATCATTGGGAACTACATACCAGTATGTGCTCTTATTTCATGGGGGGGGGGTTTGATGTATCGTGTTCACAATGTGACATAGCCAAAATATAGATTCTTCACATTTCATTCTCCTAGAAATAATATTTATTAACCACCCCCAAACAACTGATTCTACAGTCCCCCTACGGGAGCTACCTTTCGAATTTCGACCTGAAAACTGACCACGCCGGACATGACCACTAGTGACCTCAGAATGCCCCTGACCTGACCCTAGAACAATGGTGAATTACCGATCAAGGGAGCCTAGACAAATGCCACGTATGAGCGTCATCCATTATGTGGGCCGAGTTATCGGGTTTACGATTTGAATTGGCCAAACAATTGGCCAGAATTGTTATTGTAACCAAACCTAACCCATCTTTCATAACTGAAAAAATAGGGTAGTTTCTTGTTTAATCCCAATGAAGCTACACACCAGATTTCAGCTCGATCAAACTAAGCGTTCTGAACTTATCTAACACTATTTTAATACCTTACACTTGATGTATGGGGACGTTCGCCACGAATGAAATATACACTCGCAATTTTCTCTTTGAGGCCCGATTGCCAAGGAGTGTATCTCGACTGCTGGAGCAGTGTCAACAACCTAGATGACCATTCGGAAGAGAACCCTGGGAAACACGGAGTACGAACCCTAACAAAGACAGCGCCCTACGTCACCATGCCCCCCATATGCTCAAACGAGTGCCTCGACCACTCAGACTCCGGTAGGACTCCGAGAGGAATGGTCTGTCTGAGGGACAGACAAAACATGCACCAATCAAGTAGGACGATTGTGGAAGAGTAATTAATATTGATAGGACGTGAGTCAAGGGGCCCCAAAACCCCCGTATCCTACAGGCATGCATGGAGAACCCCCGGAGCCTGGAGGTCAATGGTACCCAGGACCTATCATGCTAGATAGCCGAGCGGGGACGGTTTGTACGGTACCTGAAGAGAGTACTACAGCGAAGCTGCAGCTCTACATGGGACAACAATTGGCACAATCACCACACAAACATATCAGCTGCGGAACACCCACGGCCACACAAACAAAACGAATTGCAGGGAACGAAAGTTCGAAATACTCGGGATATCGAGATGAGAAAGACAGGATCAACACAGATCACAAACATGAAATATCAAGACTTGAAGTTGGAAATTCAAAGACTGTGGAATGTGAAGACAGAGGTGAACGTGCGATTGGGGCCGTCAGCCCCGAACATGGACAGTCACTGGATCAGAAGCCGTATTGCATCGTAGCTATCCAATAATCATATCTCCTGTTAATCGGCGTTTAATGGCGCGCGAATGCGCGAATAGGCGAATAAGCGAAACGACAGGCGATTTCCCATGAAAGGCACATCGGTGTGCGTGTCGCGCGGGGTTTTACTAGGCCACGAATCGCCGACTCGCGAATAAAATTCGAGTGGAACACAGAACTAGTGAGGGCTCTTTAGCGCATTCAGCGCGAAAACCGAAAAACCCAGAAAACATGCGATCGTAAAGCGCATCAATTTAGGTAAGATGCCATTATTGCCACGCTCACAGGATATACCTCCCCATTGAAGAAAATACAGGAGGGAGACGCAGTCACCAATTGACGACAACGACGGTAGGCTATAGGCCATAGGGCTATGAAGCCGTATGTCCCTTCGAGAATTTCCACCGAAATGGCGAAACACTCTTAAAACAAAAAAAGTGAATGACACTCCCATGAATCAGTTACATCATTCATCCAGTTCACTCCCTTTCACTCCATTGTAGAAAATCCGTCGCCCATTATGGAGCAACTCAATCTTACAGGAGTGGAGAATTCGAAGGTGCTGACTGACATTCCAAGTTCCATAGAGAGCACGAGTAAGGATCTTCGCCCATTCTAGAGGATACTGCACTCATTAGAGTGAAATTCACTCTACATTCGAGGTTTGCTGTCAGTGGACTATTCATTTAGAGTGAGATTCACTCTTTTGCTTGTTAGAGAGCATGCCAGGAGTGACATGGGTTATAATAGACATAGCATGACTTTCCGGGATGACGTTGTCAGTAGTTTTGGTTATTTCATGCCATGGGTGGGTCACGACGGAAGGCTAGAAATATAATTCCTGGGCTGTTCAATCCCCGAGTAGATCATCAATCCGATGCGGAAGAGATTCCCGAGACTTTGGGAAGAATTCCCACCGATCAGGGTACAAAACGCTTCAACAAGCCATCCGTTCTATTCGACATTACGGCCCAGCTAGAATAATGCAATAGCCTATGTAGGCCTATTTAACAGGCCAAATAACGGGAATGCCCGATGATGTGAACGATTATGCCTATGTTTCAGCAAAATACTGCAATTCTCAGGATACGGGGTCCCATTCGGCGTTCCATATGGTCATAAATGGCGAGCTGCCGCGCGCGACACGCGCTTCGAATTGTCACCCGACAATTCGGTTTTTGTCGCAAAAAAAAAGAAAGAAAAAAATCGCCACATTCGCACATAAGCGGATTCGCGTGCCTAGTAGAGCACTTTAGGCCCGCCACAACCATTAATCACGAGTGTTATATTTTTTATAGCCGAATCTTTTTCTTTATTCAAGGAATAAACTATATAGTGCGCCTGTCTGTATAGCGCTAATGCGCTCTGTTCTTGATCGGCCGTCATCACTAGTAGTGCCACGTAGCTATCCCATAATCCTTTACCGGGTATCATGTTAGGCGCAGCAACGACATATATCACGAGTATTATATTGTAACGGCATTAGGACAGAGCTTGCCTACCAGTGTGAAGCCATCGACGCGACGTGATCTCAGAAGTATGAAGTGTATAATGGGCTTTGCAATATTGTCGTGTTTCTCTTCTTGTCGCTCCTACAATGGGTTCGGCGTGGGGACCGTAGATAGAGGACGAGGAAGCTATTGAACAAGCACTTATGAGTATATCTCGTTGGAGGAGAATATCCATGGTGTGATATTTTTTGGTTTAATTGGCCATTGTGTCAATATTGATATCGAATAAAATCAAGGTGTGCAATTTAGTAGCTACAACGGTTACCCGTAAGTGTTTGATTGTTACTGACATAATAGTATTTCGAGTAACAGAGTAACACATATTTTCGATATTAGGTGACGAGAGTGCTCAACAGAATAGGTACAGGTTATAGATATAATATTATATATATATATATCTAATATAGATCATATAGAATATATATTATATTATATAATATTATTATATATATATATATATAATATATTTATATATATATATATTATATATATATATATATATAATAGATATATATATATTATAATATATCTTATATATATCTATATATATCTATATATATGTCATATGTTTTTTTTTTGGGGGGGTGGGTACATATTATAATAATATTATTATATTAGTATTATTATTCTCGAGGTCACGGATTCACTACCTTTTCGCATAATGTGGGCACTGCGAGGATATGGCTTGTTCGTGTGTTCCCGCTATTCTGGTCCAGTGGCTGTCCAGGTTGGGCTGACTGGCCCAAGCGCGCCGGTCACCACTGGTACCACCTCTGTTTTCACATTCCACAGTCTTCACTTCCAACTGTACATAAATTTCATGTGGGTTTCTTGTTCTTTCAGTCTTTACTCGTGATGCTTATGGGTGTTGCCCCCCCCCCCCCCGATCTTGCTTGTCCCGTACGGCAGTCTCAGGTCTTGCTGTGATGATCCTGTCTGTTATCATCTCGATATCAGGGGGCGTCCGTGCAAAAAAAAGAAATTGTGCGGGGGGGGGCATCAGCAGGTGCCGACATCAAGCAGAGCGCAACATACATGTATACAAATGCTCGTCAGATAGCAGGAAAAGACGTGTCTTATGGAAGTAAGGCAACACCCCTAAAATTTACAAAAACTTCCAACTTGTTCATTTTCCGGGATGTCGTCGAAATACTCATTTATAGGCTTCTGGCTACAATTCACTTCTTTTTTAACCCATCCTGATGATCACCAGGTTCCCAATAAGGGTTTCAGATGGGCCAGAAAATTGTGAAATGAATCAGTGTGCCACTGACTTCATGTCGTGATTTATCTAGGCTGCTCGAATTTTTGAAGAAAGTTCCATCCGTTACCACTGGGATGCTCCAGATGGTAATTTTTCATTCAAAATGAATAAAATACACTTAACATTTGAAATGATTTTTTTTCTTACTTTAGCCAACTATGTTGATAACGATTATATCCTTTGAAATCAGAGTAGTGGCACCATTCCGTGCCACAGAAGCTTAGTGCGACAAGGCTTCAAATTATGGTCTTCTCAGATGCCGGCGAGCTCCACCTTGCTATTCTCCATATATAAATTGAATAAACTTGCAAATTAGAATGACATATTCATCTTGGCCACTGTTGGTTCCAAGCGGCTCATACATCCAATCGTGCTGCCTAGCGTAGCAAAATGATCGAATTAGGTCCTTCTCAATGGGGGGGGGCAATGTGTCGTGCTCCGATGGCTATTTCCATGTGATAATCCAAAATTAACTTAGTATGAATTAGTATGTATTTCACCTTAGCTACTCTATTTTCTTGCGATTCCAAGGCTATCCAAGCGAAGACCACGATGGTGCCGCGCAGCGTATAGAGCATATTTGTTTATATTAAGGAAATGAGGGGGTAACTTTACATATTAGATTGTATTTCCCCTTAGTCTCTCTATATTCATGCGATTTTTGGGTCTATAATTGCGAAACGGCAGAATTGGTTTACGCGCAACGTAGCAAATCTATTAGAATAGCCTGTAAGGTCTTTACTGTGTCAAATGATGAGTGCGGAAGATAGCCATTTTTATCACACAAACAACACAAATAAAGTGATTTCACCTTACCGTGCTATGCAGATTCCCAAACTGGGTTGTTCTTAACGCCAAATGGTGAGAGCCAGAATGGTCATTTTTCATCTTCTGAATTAACATCAACGTACACAGTAAAAAAGAATATCGCGTTGGCAGTTTCATGCGATTTTAGATTAATGGGAGGGGGCAATGGCACCTGATTTGTCGAGCAGCGTCACACAAAATTGTCAACGAAAGGGATATTTGTAGTCAATAAATGTGTAATTCTAGATAGCATTAATATCAAACAAAAAATATTACTAAATATATAGTGGTCACACTATTAATTTACTGAAGTGGGGGTGGGGGGGGGGGGGGGGGGGGGGGGGGGGGGGTCTTGATATTTTATTGATAGTGACATTCAATGCATGCATCGACATTTTCCAGCGTTTTCTCTCGTCTGAAAGCCCTTAACATTTTTCCTTCACTTGTTTTGATTCCTTGACCTTAGTCAGCGGAATCTATGCGTCATGACAGGTGTTGTTTGGTGTGTGACGCCAGCCTTGTTAACCCGTAACTCACCCGCTGGATGAATAACGTTCATACTTTGTTTATGGGTTCCCCATAATGATTACATGATCTCTATTGTTTTGGGTCAGGTCGAGTATCTGAGGTTCAAGAGAGGGTCAAAGATTGAAAATCTGTAACACGATAAGTCCAGAAACGCTTGGTCCAATCAATTTAAAATTTGGTATGCAGCTCTCTCTTATGAGGAGTACAGGAACCGATTGCTCAAGGTGTAAAATCGGGGGTCAGATTGGAACAAATTGGGATATTGTGAAAAATAGTTCATTGCGAATTTTAGCTCGTGACACGAAACTCGACCCACTTGGGGGATCAAGTCATACTTGGTTTATGGGTTTCTCATAATGAGGACATGATCCCTCTTGTTTTGGGTTCAGGTCAAAGGTCATCTGGGCAAGAGAGGTCAAAATCTGAAAAATATTGTTAAACGATAAGTCCAGAATGCTTGGGGTTCGATCAGGCTTGAAATCAGTATGCAGCTTTCTTATGAAGAGTACAGGCCACCCTATTGTTTATGGTGGTAAATCGGATGGTCGATTAAGAAAAAATTGGGAAATTGTGAAAAATTGATAATTTGGCAAATTTAAGGCTCGTTAAAACGATACCTCGACCCACTTGGATGGATCAAGTTCAAATTGGTATAAGGGTTTTCATAATGGGTACATGATCCCTCTTGTTTTGGGGTCGATCAAAAGTGTCACCGAGGTCAAGGGCGGTCAAAACTGAAAATATTGTAAACGAAAAGTCCAGAAGCCTGGTCCACAGGTTGAAAAAAAAAAAAAAAAAAAAAAAACTCAGTATGCAGCTCTCTTTTGAAGAGTAAGGAAGCCCTATGTGTATGTGTAATTCGGGGTCAGATTGGGGGGGGGAGATATGGAAATGTGGAAAAAAAAAAAAAAATAAAAAAAATAAAATTGATGATTTGGCCAATTTCAGCTCGTTGACACGACAACTCGACCCCATTGGTGGATCGAGTTCATACTGGCATGCTGTGGTTCCATAATGCGTACATTATCCCAACTGTTTTGGGGTCGGGTCAAAGGTCATCTGAGGTCGGAGAGGTCAAAGTATGAAAACTTGTCAACACGATAAGTCCGAATGCCTGGTCCGATCAAGTTGGATTCGGTATGCATAACTTCTTATGAGGAGTACAGGTAATCTATTATTTTTGGTATGATCGGGGTATCGGATTTGAAAAAATTAGGAAATTGTGAAAAATTTTGAATACTTTGGCCAATTTTAAGCTCGTTAACACGATAACTCGAGCCACTTGGATGGATCAAGTTCTACTTGGTCCTAATGGGTTTCCCATAATAGTACATAATCCCTATTTTTGGGGGCAGGCAAGGTCACTGACGTCAAGGGAGGTCAAAGTCCTGAAATCTTGTTAACACAAATCCAGGGGTCGCGTGCTGCCTCCTATCATGTTGAAATTCGTATGCAGCTTTCTTTGATGAGTAACGGAACCTTTATATACATATATATATATATATAATATAATCTAGATAATATATCTATTATATATCTACTCTGATCTATTTTTGTTTAAGTGTAAATCAGGGGTCAGATTTGTGGGAAAAATTGGGAAATTATGAAAATTGATTAATTTGGCAAATTTTAGGCTCAGTTCCCACAGTATGGTTGTTCCCATGATGAGTTTCATAATTCCTATTGTTCGTGGTCAGGTGAGAGGTCGTCTTAGTCATCAGAGTCAAAGTGTAAAAACCTTGTGAACACATGATAAGTCCAAATGGTTGGTCGGTCTGATCAGGTCGAATTTGGTGTGTATGTCGTTCTTATGGGGAGTACAGGAACCCTTTTTGGTTTAAGGTCGGGGGTGAATTTTCAGTCACAAATTGGAAATTTGTGAATATAGAATAGTCGGTATTTTGCCCAATTTTGGCTTGTAATATGATAACGCACTTCACTTGGATTGATGAGGCCGGTACTGGTATGTTGGTTCCCCATAATGAGTACATGACCCTATTGTTTTGGAGCCAGGTCAGAGGTTATCTGAGGTCACAAAACATCAACAAAACCCCCCCCCCCCCCCCCCCCCCCCCCCAAACCACCATAGTCAAAGTCTGAAAATCTTGAATTTCAGTGTGTATCTTTCTTATCAATGGTATAGGAACCAAATGGATGTTGTCCAATGAGCTGCTGCAACCCCATTTTTCTTTGTATCTAGCTGAGGTTTGTCA
>JAODTK010000485.1:0-13810 GCA_026419785.1 Sclerodactyla briareus
AACCCTACCTAATTCCAAACCTGATCGCTCCAGGTCATTCCTTCGCCTTATCCGTGGTTATGGATTGTCAACTCGACCTCTCATGACCCTCAATGACTGAGTATTTGTGGTACACACACACTCACAGAACAGCAATCACACACACACACCAACACGCTCTGCCCGACGCGCCTGCAGAGAATTGCCTTTCGACTTCCTTCAAACCGGATGCATTCAAGTTAGTAAAGAGCCAAGAGCCATTGTTTAGCCTTTTTTAACAACGAAATTACGATTCCCCGCATCTTCTAGCAAGCTGTCTGTCCCCTGTCGCGAGTAGCGTATTCTTGTTTTGGGGATTCGTTATATAATTTGGCGAAGTAACGAGTATATTCAGAGAGGCCTGGTGCCGTACACTCCAGAGCACTTGGTGATTGATTGCAACACAACACATGCACCTATTGTAAGCAATAATCTTTTAACCCACGAGAGAAGCCAACTGAAATAAAGTATTGAAAAAGTTGAAAAGCCCATGTAAATAAAGTATTGATTGAGGAGTTCTATACGCTGCAACAGTGGGGTAGCGCGGTTATCCCTCCTAACTTAAAATTCGGTGTCTTAGATTATCATTTGACCGTACTCCGTTTGTTCCGTCTGGGTACGAACACTATATTCCCAATTGATATCATCTAGCACCGGGGCCTCCTGCAGGGTACGGTTGTTGTCTCCTTTTTTATATTCACTGCTTACCCACTCAGTATCGTTCTACCACTCCTGAGTGTTCCATCATTAAATTTGCCGATAACACGGCCCTCATTAGCCTGTTGACCAATGACGATGATGTCGCTGTATTGAATAAAGTCACCAGATTTGTAGACTATTTGTGACCATAATTAACCTGCAATTGAATGTACGGAAAAACTAAAGAGATGTAATCGTTATAGGACTAACACCATGCACTCATGGCGGGCCCTGTTTGTTTATGAGGGAAACACTACACACTGGCCGGAAGTGTCCAGAAATACAAGTAATTTGGTGTAGTCAATAGATATGACAAAACTTGAATTTTCAAGACCATGTTAAGTACGTCGAGAAACGTCTACGACCCATCTCTACTGCCTCCGTAAATTAAATTATGTTAATGTAAGCCCCTGCTCCCCTTGCCATATTTTAAATTTCAATACCTGCTCAGTAATGGTCCGTACTCTGCATGGTGTGCTGGGTGGGCAACACTGACAAGAACGCACAGGAAGATTATCGAGGATATAATTAGACGAGCAGAGAGGATTATTGGTTGGGAGAGTTTTGCCCACGTTCGACAAACCTGGGGTGTATCAGCCTCGAGCCGAAACAAATTGAGGTCTCTGTGGAAGGACGAGGCTCCCCGCTCTCATAAAAATAGCCAGCTAAGTGAACAAGTTAATCCACAACGCAGCCGGGAGGCTTAAGACCAGTTCTCCTCTAATACTAACGCAGCCATCGCTCATCTTTCCTTGGCACTGCCACTAACCTTACCAAACAACTTAGAATTTGACCAGTAGCTGGTTTTGTGTGCATCCATTTTAATCTCTTATTACCCAGGTTTTGCTGTTTTCTCTGTGTCTTTTAATGTTCTAAAAAAAAAAACCGTTCTCACCCACCGTCTTTACATCTGTAAAATGCCAAAGCATTTTTGGAATGTTTATATGTTTATGTAAACCTTTAACTGCAGACATGTAATTTCCTTGCCAGATGATTTTAATCAAGTATATCTAATCTATCTCTCTATCTATCTAACTATTATCTATTTATCTATCTATCTAACTATCTACCTATCTATTTATCTATCTATCAATCATATCTATCTATTCAGGAAAGTGGCTGTTTGTTGCAGCGAATTTTTTTACCCCTGCCTCGTTAAAACTAGTTAAACATATTATCAAACAAGAAAGACATTGAGCGTGCGTTATCTATTGGTCTCGATATTTGTTGACCTCAATCCTGACCCCTGGCACAATCCCGTAAACAATGAAGAAACAAACAGAAAAATTTCGAAATACGTACTTCCATAACAGTAGCCACGCTATCTCAGTCGAGAAGGAGCAGGTAAGTGGATTCTTGATATCCGAAAGTTTTTACAAGATGCTGCTCCGAAGCAATGACGTATTCAAGAGGAGGCTGGGGCCGTACAACCCAAACCACACAACGGTTAATTTGTTGGGCAACACAAGACCACAAGTTATCCTAGATGATACCCCTTACAAATCTTCCAACTAGATGACTGTTTTCGTATGAAGCATATTCCATTGCGACATGTAATTTCATGATTAATGAGAAGATACATAAACTTACATATAATCTACTATTGGCGTTTTGGCAGTCCCGATTTCAAGGCATTTAAAACTATAAATATATTATATTCAGGGGTTCACACGCTGTCGTAAAAGGCTGGACCTTTGTGGTGTTTATTTCACCTCAACACTGGAAGAGGAGCCTAGCGATAGAATGTTAGATAAATACCCATCAACAGCCCTACTCGCGGACAGGTCACTACCATATGAGTACCGTACGATTTTCATACCACGGTAATCCCGGCGATAGTCATACCTCGCATTTCTCAAATTCATTTTCTATAGTGACTACTTGTGTGTGCCGATCCACGTCGAATATGTAACTAGAGCCAATACGGATCTGTTGAAAGTGAGAGATGAAAAATATTAGGTTTTGATATCAATCATGCAGAACTTACCATCGCTACCACGCCGCCTTCCACGTTTTTTGTTTCATGTTCTTTCACTAAATGACTGTGCGATTATTTTTTCTTTGTACTTAGTTGTTCTTAATAATGCGAAGACTTGATTGAAAAAAATATACATAGGTGTAGTATAGGTGGCATCACCGTAACATATTGTCTATGGTGACACCTACAATATGTCAACTTATAACAAAGTTTTTCATGTGCTATTGCAACACCTGCTGATGCCCATTGGATTAAAAAGAGTTGTACGGCTCGCGCTTCCATCGACATTTAGCGAATGTCCAGAACATGGTATAACGGTCAAATTTACACATGGGCAGTTTTGTTATACTTCATCTACATCAACATAAAATAAATTACGTTCATTATTGTGAACAACCTTTTCGACTGGTGGTGGCTAAGTTTGCATTCGCAAGAAACGATTCGCACAGTTTTCAAATTCGACCTGTATTCATAAGAACGTTTTGAATTAGTTTTGAATGTAAAACTGCCGGACTGATCGAACCGGACACCCCCCCCCCCCATGTTTGTTTTTACTTTCCATCGGAATCAGAAGCTGTGATTATGTTATCTCATGCATTTAACTAGAACAATGTGCAGAGTTTAACATCCTTCGTGGATCTGGATTTTCCCCCGTTTCAATTTCATATGAGCAATGAGGTTCCTGGTGGTAACACCCAGGGTTTAGCCCCTCCTTCTATGCTAATGGATTGTTTTTAATTGAATTACAATGCAAATATTGTTGTTCCTTTATTCTCAATGGCAGTGAGACCAACGAGTGAGTTTTCAATCTAAACAAGTGTTTACTTTGGTCCCGAACAACAAACCACTGTCCACGAGCCGAATGGATGGTAACTAATTGTATGTTTTCCGGGAGCTTACTCGACAGTTTAGTGACGGTCCAGACCAGGGTGATTCTTGTCACTTACACAATTTGTAAGTTCTTTCGTTTCGCGAAGCCCTGGTATACTTTTTGGTCTTGGAGCCGTATTGACCTGCAAATGAAAAATGATTGTATTGTCATAGAATTTAACCTTATTTAGACATACTTAGCATCACGGCAACCACTTTACTGATTCATTTTGATATTGTTTCTTTTTCTTCTCTTCAGCAGACGCAGACAAATCGACAAACAGACATTCCTGACAAACAAACAGCAGTCATGTTAGCTACTTTAAATTGGGAAATTATGTTGGCATTTGTACCTACACCAGATTGAGAATTGCGGAGCACCTAACTTGGTAGCCTGGGGGGATTCGGAAAGGTCAATGAGTAGGGCCCATCATATATACGATCATTATATAAATTTATATCAATGATCTAAATCGAACGGTACCCTAATACTACACTGGGGTCAGAATAGAAACACATTTGAAGGGCATGTAATCGTGGGTACACTTTTCAAGTATTGGGTTAATAAACCTACAATCCTTTGGAAATGAAATCAGATCGGAAAATATAATCAAACACGGGTGAATATTTAGGCTGGCCCCTACTTTCAATTCGAAGTCGCCGACATTTTGTAGTTTTACCCACAATGCGATCACCCTTACGACTGTTTCCACGGGGAATTCAAAACCCAAAACCCCTCTGGAAAACTGTGATATTGCCCTCTGACATAAGAACTGCTACCTCATCACATCTAATGGAATTGCTGAGAACTTACCACGCCATTATCGAATTATTCGATCATTATGATAATTATCTATTCGAGCATTAGATAATTAATAAAACTCTCTTCATTCAGTTTCATTTAGATAATTTTATCCGAAACGTCGCACAATCCCTAGTGCTTTAACCATTGTTCAGAGTGGTCGAAAGAAAGTCATCGATGCTATGGCAATTTCGCAACAATCCGGAATCAAATCACACCGATTTGCCTTAGCTCCCAAATAAGTCGGCCAGAACGCTTCATTCTCCTTCATAATCGCAAATATCCTAGGCATTTCTGTAGCCTTCCTGTGAACGATTCATTAGCAGCTTAGATCTCGCGGTAAAAGATTCCGCACTTGCAGAGAATATTCCAGTGGAGTAACCATATTCTTTGGGAGCAACGCGTAAGCCTAGCATCACCGCGTAGACCAGTTTTTTTTTTTATCATAATACAGTGAAAAATTGAATACGAGAGAGTTTGTATTTAACGTGATCCAGTTTGGTGTCGCTTCCATATAAAGCATCAAGCGGTAGAGCCCTACTCGTTCACCATAGCAAATCACGACGTCAGTATCACGACACTTCAAAAATATTTATTTGTGTTCTCAAATCCAGAACGACTATAGGTTGATGAGATCGTTCTATAAAACACGAGATTAATTATGGCTCGCATAAAACAGAATCGTAGAAAATCCTGTTCCTAATTATATCAATGATATGTTTTGACCTTGAACCACTGTTTCTGCATAATGCTGCATGAAACATTTTACGTTTCTGGTGAATCCACTCACGAATTAAATATAAAAATTGCAGGAGGAAATGTGGAGACTGAAGGAATGTGTGTAAATAAGAAGATGGTTATTAACACGATAAGACGAAAACGGTTATGAATACATTGGGTCATCAAGTGGCTAGCGTCATTACCACCCTCAATGCCCCAAACAATCTAGTGTTCACTCACTCCAGGGTACGCTTACTCTTCAGGAATTTTACCATCAAAAATTATTGAAGTGTGATGACAATTGACAGCAAGTGGAACACTCCTGGGCTGCCGATTGACCAATGTTTATAACTCCCGCATCGACTCGTCCGCCCCTGTTAAGGCGTAAGTCCATTTATCGACTCGGTACTCGTATTCTCTAGTACAACGATATATGCGACCTGTTCCTGATTATTGTAGCATAGTATGGGGCACAATGCAACGACGGGGATTCGCAAGGACTTATTACGTTTACAAAAAGCTGCAGCCCGTAATATTCTAAATGTAGGAACTTTTGAAAGTTCTCAAGAGCTGTTCGTGATATTAAATTGGCGACCACTAGACATTCAAATACATATACGACGGCTTATCACGATGCGCAATTCCTAAGCACCTAATCACTTGACGGAGATATTCAATTATACCCGAACGTACACGATCATAGGTTTCGATCAACAAGCAGAATAATCGTCTACACACAAGGTGAAGAGCTAAGTATAGAATTTAAGGGTGTGGATTATCATACATTGCCGTTGAGAGGTGATATGTCTAACCTGTAAATGCAAAGTATGCCAAAATCGGTGCCATCTTTAAACGTTTAGTTTTTACCATTTAATCTACTTCTTAAACCGAGTTCAAGGTCATACATCCGTTTATTTCTTCAATGTTTCGAAAATTTAGTTTACCATGTGTCTATTCTACTGATCTCTTTATATGCCTATTTTTTTTTTATTGTCCATCGTTTTGTGTTGTACAGCTGTTTGTAGAGGGCCTCGGGAAGATTAGCTACTGCTACGAGTCACCGATGAAAAGTTAAATATAAACAATATCCGTATCAAAATCAAACTTGAAAACTGAAGACGTGAAACATATCAACCAATGAGGAACATTATCAAATAGTTAAAATATAACATAATAATTTCAACAATAGAAAACAGGCCACAAGGCAATGGAAATGAGACATGAAGCAGAATCGAATAATGAACAGTACCAAATAGTTATAAAAATAAAAGCATAGGGGCAATCTCAAACATGCGTGGAAAACATTCTACAAGACAATGCAAGAGGATAACAGAACAAGAACCAGGAACCGCCGAGCTCCAAACGATGGAAGTCACTAGTAAAAAAAAAAGTTTGTTACACTGTGGAAGGAATGAGGAAGAATTCGATTCGTCGTTGGGGAGTGAGCCGCATCCTTCCACTTCTAAGAATAACAGCTGTATTGAAATATCATTGAAGAGGGTGGCTCATGATTATTTTCAACACTTTCAACTCTCAGTATGGAAGAAAGTAGTGCGACAATCGGTCGATGGACGCCGAGCAGACGACTCGTTGCCGTTTATCAATACCGAATATCTTCTTTTCTCGCGTTTCCCCCCACCCCATGAAACCAGATTATATCTCCACACTCCAGTATAACCGAAATATCAGAAACATATATTAAGTATAGATTCATTATTCACTCAAATGCACATTTGTTTTCCTACGCGGCATGTCATTCCTAGTATTTGATCTCTTCACTACTTCATCTAATGCCATGCCAAGATGAGCTTAGTGTCCGATAACCCCCCGAGATACTTCTTCACTCTTTCAACAACCCGCCAACATAACACCTCCCTTATGTAACTTTTCCGACTTACGAAGTGTGATGACCATTTTCTTTCGTTCGTCTTACTGACTTCAGTTCTAGTTACGATTTGCAAGTAGTCCACAAAATCATTGATTTGATTGAAGTACGCAATATTGTCATCTTTGGTTATCAGACCCAACAGAGGGCAGTGCATCGCGAATTTTACTAATGTACAATTCTCGCTGCTGTATCTCGCATTTGACGTATCACGACCGAGTTGTAGTGGGTACACCTTTTTGTCGCTTAACGGGCAAATCCATTCAGTGTGAACCAGCCGATATCGTAGCCCTATAAGTGAAACTGGTGAGAGTTCCCTCTAATCCTTCATCAGTTGTTACTGGATATAAAATTCATAGTTTCCTTGTCACAAGATTTTGATGTTAACTCCACAACAGGTGTAAGTAGTTTAGTTTTTAAACCTCGTTTAGCACCTCGAACTATTCCCGGCAAATCCCTAATCCAAGTTGTTAGCCAGTGCAACACTTCATCCCCCAACCACAGCCAGACGCGTGTCCGTCTCCCCAACCCGCAACTCCTTCACCCCCAGAACTCTTTCGCGGTGACCGGAGGTTGTTTATTTTGAATGTTCAAACACCGTTAACTTTTGTCGCCGACACCATTAGAAAGTCCTGAAATTGCATTTAAGGTATGGCGTGAACTATTGTCTGTCACACGATTATACCTGAGCATGGGGGCCGCAATCGATCGTAGCAACGCCCGTGAGAGCAGTAAATATTGAACGATTAATTAATTTAATTGTCACATTTGAGTATTATCACCTTAACAAAACTTTGAGCCGTTATATCGGAAAAGGTGTCTTCGTGTAGATTTTCCTATTTTGTTAACAGAAATCGTTGTAAATACAGGAAAAATAGGGGTTCACAATATGCACATGCGAAAATATTTGTGACATGTCGTAAGCCAGTTAGCAATACTTCAAGCTGTTCACATCTGGAAAAGGTGTCTAGGTAGACTTGCTCATTTTATATTGCTGTTCATTTTCTGTCCGGAAGACAGAAAAGGTAAAATCCTGGGTTGTTTCGGAAAATAGTCGTGACATTTTGTAGCCTCGCCGTATATAAGGAACACAGTATCAATAAGCAAAATGAATTTGCCTCTGATGCAAAAGAAGGTTTAACAGTTGATATTGTTTTTTACTCCGATCCAAGACTTATTGTTAACGATACCCATTACTCATTAACGAAGTCATTTTTCCGCGCCGCTTCAACATAGTTCATTTGAACAAATCTAACGAATAGCATACCCACCAACATAACAAAACTCATATGCGTATGATTCCTTGCCGAATATTCAACTTCTGTAACAAAACATAAGGCTACTATTCAGATTACCTAAAATCTCGATAATTATTCTAATCAGGCAAGTATCAGAATATTTACCTTGAAAAACAACGCTCCCATATGTTGCTGTCAAGTTGAGTTGCAAATAACCGTCTCTCTCTTCCTTTGGTCATTACTGCTGGCACCAATAAAATACAAACCTGTGCCTATAATCCCGATTTTGCCGAAATCTGCTTACGCTGGTAATGAACATCAAATACACATTTTTGGATAGTATTGTTATCAAAAGCCAGTTCAACTCCATCAGATTGAAAACAATGTGGGCCAAAAGTTACTGATTGTCAATGTCCATACACAGCATTTAATTGGTACATGGACAGTTGTTCAGTGGATATAGTACACACAGACGAACAGAACTTTCTATTACGCCTTTTCGCTGAGATTGGTCCAGTGCCGGGAATTCAATGTCAACTAGTATTTATCAGTGTTTTACCCTATTAACAGAGAACATAGCTGAGAATGAAGTGGTTTAGTAGTCAGGTAATTGACTTGGTCAAAAGGCTAAAGGAAACTCCCAAGTTTCTCACTCAACTGCTGAACATGGGAACAGGGGCAGCGTACGCTGCACAAAACGAAGGAACGTATAAAAAAGGGGCGGTGTGATGCTTCACTAAGACTGAATTCGAACAATTTTGGTATCTGTGGTGAGAGCCAACATAGGTGTTACGTAACTCATCTGTGATATGTCGATAACAAAAGAAATTCCACTTTTTGATCCGTTTCGAGCTGCATGAGCCCCGCCCAACATATACTTTATCTCACAATTTTTAAATAATACAAAATATTCGAAAAGTTGTAATAAAAAAGTAAATATAATGTTGAAAAAAATATTATCACCTTGTTGTATGGTATAGGCTTGTCAATAGACATATATAGACATATATTCATATATAGAGATCATACGTACCCTCTATGGAATCTCACAAAGCACCATTCCAGAAGTGGCTCTAGAACTACTCCTAAATATAGGGTTAGGGGTATGGTAACAGTTACAACCTGAGTGCGATCAGGCATTCTGGACGTTTCATAATCTGCACCCGGAAATTTGGATTTTTTATACATCCTTATGGGGAACTCACATACAGTATGATCTTGATCTGTTAGCAACTCCAACTCTTGACATCTCATTGGCAATCTGGCAACTCTAAGATTCTTCCTATTCCACCACAGCGTTTCGTCGCCCGGTAACGACAGACAGGGAATGTGACATTATTCATTTTCCAACCCTGATCGACAGGATCGACGACAATTTTCTGATTTCTTTTCTGTCTGCCCAGAATTCCTGCCTTCTAATCAACCATCTTCCTTTCTACGGTGGTACCACTGTTGTTACCATTTATTCAGCTAAATTAACTCAATTAATTACTTTTGGCGTTAAGTTTATCACCCTGCCATTGTTTACACTCGTTTTATGATAGCCAACGCTTGTACCAGTTGCGCAACACTCAACGCTTCACTCCAGTAACTACGACCTTCACACCGTGTAACTGAATGGTCCTATACTCCAGGCACGCAAAACGATAACATCCTTCCAGCCTTTTCTATGACGCCTCATCCTTCGTACGGCCATGACAGTGACCCCAGACAATCTTGTCTAGACAACGCTATCCTACACTCTCACACTCTGCATTCGGTGTATATCTCTACGAAAGCCCAAGTTGTCTCCGGTAGGTTTCTTTCTTTTATCTTTGCGGACTCTGACGTCCCATCTCCACACTGGCACACATGACAAGCCATTCGGAGACAGTGGAGAATCTTCGCTACCACAGCACACCGCAAGATCCGAGAAGCCCTTATGTATGGATATATCCATTAGCAGCAAGCATGGGATACTGGCCATATCTCTCGTGTTGGGCTAGCCATCCTCAGGAGGATCGAGCTTCGTGTTTAACCACAAGCTAAAATTTTGACAAATATCTTCATCTACAATTTTCATCCACCCCAAAACTGATCCCAGGCCTACACGCAAAGAACAACAGGTTCCTGTACTTTCCCATAACAAGCCATTCCGAATTCCACCTTCGGATCTGGCATTCTGGACTAATCTTGTAACGATATCTTCTGACTTTGACCTCTTTGCTCAATGACCTTTGACCTGACCCCAAACCCCTAGTATCATGTACTCATTTGGGGAACCCATATACAAATATTCTTGACCATCCACATTGGGTCGAATATCGTGTTAACAGGCTAGGCTTTCACACACCCTACACACACACACACGCACACACGCACCAGATTCCTCCGGCTTCGTCAAACGAAGCCTACAGGCTACTTCCGCATCTTCAGCAAGCTGTCCATGTGCGAGTATCGTATTCATGTTTTTTTTCTTTTCGTATAATATTTTGTGCGAAGTACTTGCCTATTATAAGAGGCCTGGGTGTCGTACCTCCAGAACACATAGTGATTGATTGCAACACAAAAACCATGTACCTATTGTAAGCAAATATTGTAACCACCGAACCCACCGAGGGGAGCCTCTCTACTAGCCTATTGAAATTTTAAGGTGTTGATAAGGAGTCATCGCTGCAACAGTGTATAAGCGCGGCTAGGTTTCTTGATTTTTCAATGATTTGTCTATCCTCATGCAGGAAAGTGGCTGCTTGTTGGGCGAATCATTCAACCCTGTCCTCACTCGTTAAAAATAATAGTTACATTATTATCGAACAAGAATATAGGGAGGCTTAGCGATCATTTGGTTGTCTCGATGTTTTGGTTGACCTCAGCAGATCACTGGCATAATCCCACAACAATAAGAAACAGTACGTATACGACAACGAGGGATGTCTCCCCCCACCAACTCATCTATCGATGAGAGTATCAAGTAAGATTCCACACACGCTGTCTGAAAAAGACTAGGCCTTGTATGGGTTTATCCACGTTAACACTGATGCCTAGCGGTAGTGAATCTAGCCTGGACATCAGCAGCGTACTCAAAGGCGATTACAATCATCAGCTTAGCTAATTCAGTACCGTACGATATTGTCGCTACAGCGTTCCGGAGATTTGTCACCTATCACTCTCTTCAATTCATTTCATATTTTACTTACGTCTGATATGTAACCAAATATACTAATGATCTTGTTCCACACGTTATAGCATTTTTCCACTCCTCGTTCGGTCTATTCATATTTTTCAAAAGCTTGACTGAACCTCATCATATTACCATGTAATCACTGTAGCTTGGTAGAGAATGATCATTACAAATTACCATAACTGAGATTATAATAATAAGATTAATCATTACATAGTGCCATCCATGTTATGAATGCATGTTAAAATTTCGGAAATAAGGATTTCCACAGCCTTGCAACAGAATACTCCAGTGAAAGAACCTTAAATCAGTCCGAACATTGGCAAAAATACGTCAAACCGCTTAGGCTATTCTGTACATAGAAGTAAAAAATTAAAATAAAAACTCGTGAGAGTTTTGTTCTTACATTTGGTCAATTTCGGGGGTTATCCAAATAAACGTTCGAAGCTAGAATCCTCCCATACGATATAAAACATAACAAACGTTACAAGTCCCATTGATGATACAACAAGTCACAAGCAACGAAGTTTGATTATTCCCCAGTACATTTTATAGTAGGTACTCCTGTTGTAGCTTCCTCCTTTGGTAGTAATTTATTACTAAAAACTACTTCTTCTATTTCATGTCCTCTTGTTCAAGCGCACTTCGCCATGTGCTCTCATTTGTCCATCGGGCAACGAACCCATTCCTTCTCTCCGCAGACTCTTTTGGCGGAATGGTTTGTGATCGTTTGCATTGAAATATAAAGTGAGCTTCATCATCTGATAACCATCAGAGAGATCCGAAAATGGCATTTAGGCCTGATTGGAACGTTGTCTGTCACACACTATTATAACAAGAGATGGGGGTAACAATCGGGCAACGTCCCGTGAGAACGTAAATATTGAACGAATAAATAATTTAGGGATATGTCGAAGGAAAGGAAAAAGGCGAAACAAAAAGGTAAGAAGATGAAGATACGGGATGAGAAAGAGGAAACGCAATACAGTCTGGCAAAACGAAGGAAAGAAAAAAGGAACAAGATGAGGGACGGAACAGGGGAAAAATGAGGGAAGGACAAAGATGGGAACAGAGAGAGGAGTCTATAATTTACCTATGAATGAAAGAGTACTAATTGGAAACGAAAATAGGGGATTTGTGGGGGTGTTGGTCAAAGGCCAAAGGAGAGAAAGAGAGGGAAATCGGGATGAAAAGAGGAAAAGGGAAAATCGAAAAAACACGGCACAGAATTAGAGGAAGATGGGAAGAATATTAGGAAAAGAGAGGGGAATGGAAACTGTGGAAAGAGTTACTTGAAATGTTATAGAGGGATAGGGAAAAAAGATCAGGGGAAGAAGAGCAGGAAGACAGAAAGAGGATAGAATTCGAAAGCGAGGAAGAAACAGGGGGGAAAAGAGGGGGACCAAGAAGAGGGGGAACAAGGAGAAACGGGAAAGGAAAAAAGAGGGAGGGGAAAGACTGTGAAGGAAACGAAGGAAAGTGGAAAAGAAGCAAAGAGGAAGGAAAAAGAATTTAGAATAGAAAACACTTCTCACTGTCGCCGCCCCTGCAATTCGTATCAATAGAATCAAAATAGGGCTGGGTTGCTTACAGGGATTGACTTTACAATAGGCATACGGGTAATTCGAGTGGAAAAATGTGGCGTTCTGAATGTCACCCCCAGGAATGATATAGGGTAGCCCCAGTAAGGAGTGATCTAATCACGTGATTATAACCTAGTAATGTAGTGGAGGTAGTACGTACTACGATTTTCCATGAAACGTGAAGCAGGGCTAGCAAAAAAGCAGTATAGACTCCTACATCATATGGGAAAATAAGGGCAGTTTTCACGGAATAATTAAATGGTGGCAAATAAGCAGATGACTTTGATACCTTTCTACTGATTTTTAGCTTTATTTCCTCATACTTATTGTTTGCGCGAGTAAACACCGTCAGCTCAGTCATGAAACATCACCCAGGGAAGATCCATGAGTTTATGACCTGCACTGCATGTTAGAAAAGTCATTAGAAAAGACTGTGTCTTGCAAGGCATGGGAGTGTGGATGCATTGCCGACGATTAGTAGTTAGGGTTTACTTTTTCGTATGTACCACCAAACATGATCGTGCTTCGCCTGATATTTCGCTCTTATAATTGGACGTTTGGGAGATGTTCATAACTTCGCCAACCCGGGCTACCAGAGGTCTATACGCCGATGGTTTGGTTGTATGTAATACTGCCTGAGTGATCGAAACCGGATTCCCCCCCCCCCCCATGTTGTTCATTGTTTCACGGATTCGAGCTGTGTTATGTATCCCATGCCATTTTGACTAGAACACATGTGACGAGTTTATATCCATTCGTAGGATTGGACCTTTGGCGTTTCAATTTATATGAGCAATGAGGTTTTTGTAACAACCAGGGTATGGACCCCTCCTGCTATGGATGTTGATTGAATTGCA
>JAODTK010000486.1:0-13899 GCA_026419785.1 Sclerodactyla briareus
GGCCTGTGACGTAGGCCCCTAGTTCTGCTGTGTAGGGGTACTCGTGAGCTGAACACATGAAGTCTCAAGAAGTTTATTCTGAAAGGTGTACTGTACAAACCAGCACTGCTGCACATGTTGCATGAACCGCCGCACATAAAGATGGCGCTGTCAAACAGTAACACCTGATCCTGTATTATACGTAGGGTGTAACTCGTACACCCTTCCGGTATAGATATAATATATAGAGGCACATTATTCATCTAAAGACTACGCGGTCGTACTGGTACACCCAACAATCAGCGCTGTGTTTGCTGTGGAGAACGTATCGTAATGCTGATTAGGGCTTATTATGGCTGTCCGGTACTGCCCAGCGGAGGCATACCAAAATGCACAGAGCGCCCTTAACTCTCTGGATACACAATGATAAAGATGAGTGAAGCAAGACTGAACCCCAGGTGCGATAAAAAAATGAGTCGGGAATTGTAAAAGTCGTGATTTAACATTTAGCGCCTATTTCGTGCATTTCCATGTCTGCAATCTTCGGTTTTCGAATTGTCGATTCCCACGAATAAACTCTTGATAGAACTCTAAAATTGACGAAAAAACGAATTATTCTCACTTTCTCACTTTTTGGAATTGTTTTTCTTACTCTCTCTCTGATTGTTTCTTAATCACCAATGAAAGAAGGGTTCCCTTTCACTCATATCTGTTTGCATAAAGAATGGCTTCCCAGCTTGGTTTTGTTGCCCTTATCGCCTTTGTCGAGTCCCTGCTAGGGGACCCGTTTCTTTAAATAACAAACAAATCCTATCTGCGGTGAAGGTGTTGAGGCGACGGGGGTAGGTCCACGCATGACGGGAGCTGTTGTATGTTGTTTCTTTTTTTTCATTTATGGGTGCACCACTTGTTGAAAGTTAGGTGCACGGTCACATCCTATCACTATGGGGGAACACGGCGCGGCGTCGAAAATACGGTTAGGGAACGCTCCTAGATGCGTTTGCAAAAAACTGATTCAAAATTCAAGTGAGAGGTACTAGTCTGCTGAAGGCAGGCATAGGAGAAGCCGTTCCTAAATAGAGGGGGCTCTCGCTCTTTTAGTATATACCACTGTCCGAATATCACCGATTGGTTGAAGTGTCATCCTGCACATATATGTATGAAATGCTTATCCGAGGTGAACCAAGTCCACACGCCTGTTTCATTCAACCGGCTAGTGAGAGGAGGCAAAGTCCAAATATTGCCCTGAAAAGTTCGATTTCATGCCAAAATGTAAACTAACTTTATTTTTTTGAAAAGTGGGAAAAAAGGGGGGTTGTGGCCGACGGGGGTAAGTCCCACCTGGCGGAACCTGTAAATTGTTGGCATATATTGTCGATTTTTGCCAATTAAATATATATTCAGCAATCATCTATGGGTGCGACCACTTGTTTGAATTTGGGTTTGGGCCACTGTGGGACATACTAAGGGGACAGGCACACGGTGAGGGTAGAAATAGCCCTCGATATGCGGCCAAGGAACTCCCCAAATTCATGCAAAGAACAAATATTCAAATTCAGATCATTAAGTTTTTATCCAAAGTTTGCCTACTTTCAATGGAATGTCAGAACATACTGACTCATTTGGCCACTGTCGGCCCCAATTTGGAAGTGCCCTCCATGAGCCTGTGGTCCCGCAGCAGGAAATAAAATAAATAGGGGCCGTAATCTTTTGAGTGCAAAACTCAGGCCTATCTACGTGATGGGTCAAAGAGGGGTCGGTGCAATGTCGTTTGTCAAATTGGTCCTGCAACATCTCGCTCTTCGAGCGAACGTAGTGGTTGTTGCCATTGTCCATTTCCCATTGCTCCTTTCCTGATCGTATTACACTTGCCTCGTATTTTTAGAAAGTCACAGCACAGCACCCACGCAAACCTGACATTGTCCCTAAGTCGAGCAATTCTTGAGAACCTTTCCTCAAAATAAACATTTGTTATCATTTTAGGAATTCTCCTATACTGTATCATATGGCCGTGAGTTGCCGTTCTTCAGCAATCTAGAGGGTCTGTCAACAAAATGGAAAAATCTCGAGGGGGAGGGGCCCCATTAGACCCTCCATCATATCAGTCACATGACAATCCCCCCACCCTCAACAAAACCCCTACAGTCCAACCTTGTTGCACATGTAGAACTATTGCTTGTACATGGCGTTAGGTCAAGGTCATGACAGGACAATGTCCAAAAACCTTGTCAGCATATATCTGAAGACACAAATTAAGAGCACAAATTAGGTATACGTAGTTACATATTATATGAATGAAGAACCTATCGTTTTTTCGGCTCACGAATTTTCAGCACAGTTATCTGGCGGAATCAGTACGCATCATTCCAAATAAGGTCGGTACGTTTGAACACGGATAACAAAACATTGGGCAATCCACATAACATCCATGCAAATGGCGTGGCGCATCATCCGTGCTGTGGGGGTGGGGGGGGGGCAGGATATGAAACCCTTTGACTGATATGGGGAGGGGCCGTCTAAGAGGAACAATATTCGTTTACTGAAATTGCATGGACTCACAAGGGTGGCCTCCTCGGGACTAATGTGAAGGTAGTATCTGTGATGTGTTAACGATAGTACTTTAGATTAATATGATAATACACACCTTTTCTCTACGAGAATTTCTGTGATAATTTCATGGCAACATGACCTAGGTCTTACTGCATGTACTATAGGGAATTGGAGTTTAAATTGACAAACCGGGGGGAGAGGGGGGGGGGCGATTGTTGACTCCCTCATCTGCTCTTTAGGTATTTAGTCAATAAAGAGTGACTCACTATTTCAAATATTAAGGGACCATAAGTTTAATGTGGTAATAAACTCACGCTCACAAACCGACTTTACTATGAAGCTACTGTTTCTTTTGCTGGAGCTTTAGAAGTGTTGAGGACGAGTGACATGCATAGAATATTCATATACGGAGCCCATCAGACGTAGGCTACCACTGACTTCGAAATGGCACATTCACGTTGCTAGTCTTGGATTAACTGGTATAGCGCGTGTGAAAAAATTAAGTAATATTGTCGTATAGTAATTTGACGACCCCCCTCTTCATGGCTGAGCAAGCCATAATATTTATTTGGTCACTTGAATTAGCTTCCCGCATAGTATTAAGAATTGAGGGGCGCGTGTCTTGTATCCTTCTAAGAAGCCCCACACGCAGAGGCGCCAATTAGGTCAGACCGGCATAAACATTTACGGTCCCGATTCTTTGATGTTGTAAAGTTTGTTTCAGCATCGCTGTTTAATCGCTGAATTCCCCACGGCTTCCTATTGCTAATAATGTTAATTTAGTTTCTAGCTCCTGCAAATGGTATTTTGGCGGCATTTAGTAAATAATCAGTCAGGACAACACCTACACTCCCGTGGTTTTTGCACTGGTGTTGTTTGCCGGTCAACGCCTTTTTCTTTGGAACCCACATACGCACCTAATCTGTAGTGGAGTGCGCTGACTACCCCACGCCGTCTCGACCTCGTGGTAATTCTTGAGGGACAGCGTTGCGCCACTTGTCAATTTTTCACTGCTTGTGCTGACGTCAATATTAAATATTTTGTGTGTTCGTTTTAGTGACGTTTTCGTCATCGTCGTCACACGTCGGCACTGGGCGAGCATAGGCTCGCAAGGTCACTCCATTGAATTATTATAGTGGTTAATTTGTGGGTGGAGCCGTATCTATATCTTGTGTCACGCCGATAATTGATTCGGGAGACAGGAGTTCGAGGCCTTGAGGGCCGTTCTGCATAGAGCAAGTCGAGTAGGATGAATTTTTAAGTCCGGGTACAGAGTTCAGTATTAGATCAATATGTAGCGGACATTCTTAAAGTTCTCATTTTTCTTCACGGGGAACAATCATCATTTTTAAAATCAAGAATCAATAAACGTTACAAAGTCCACGGACTCACTTTCGCATCCATCGAGTTATTTTTATGGAATGCAGAAAAAAAAAAAAACATTTATTTCACCCTGAGAAGCTTGTCTCGCCAGACCCACGAGTTCATCGCAGAGGCAGCCCCCCTTATGCTCTCTGGATCACCCCCGCCCAAGGGGACTAACGTGAAACTACACGAAGGCCAACGTGGGGCAAATTTCATCGATGGGAATTTTCATACTTTACTCCGAGGTCAACGATGGGAATCTTCCTGAATTTTTATGTCCGTCTTCGCTACTGAACGGTCTCATCGATGGGCCTTGCCTAGCTGGGCCTAACCATCGTCTTCGTGAGGGTAGGCTGTATACCGCGCACCGTGGAACTCCGTTCACTTCATGTTTTTTTTACGATGAGGATTTTTGCCGTGCCGTTGGATTCCATTCGAGGGTGAGTGGAGATCAATATTTCATAACCTTGAAACATGTGCCACCCCCTCAGTATTGGTCTTAAACCAGGGACAATAATATTATGCATGTAACGGGATAAGAATAATTTATGTATGTTATAAAAATAGTAAAACAAAAATTGGAAAAGGTCCTGAAGTTTGTTTGAAGTTATGTTATGTAGTATGCATGATGAGTGTAGAAGATTTAATTATGGAGCACAGAATTCTTGGAGAGTTAATTTTGTCATGACCATCTTTGCGTGATGGTGAAGTAGGAAAGGTCAGTTTGGCATTTCGAAAGTAGTTTTTTTTATGTCCATGATGGGTCGTAAATTCCAGTGCTGTGCCACAGTTATAAGGGATACTCTCTGTGGTGTGGACGTTTTTTGGGGGGGGGACATAATTTATATGAGAGGAATCTTAGTCGCAGTGACATATTTTTTTAGTAGTAAGATCTTTGGGGCCTTGTCCTTTTTTTCCTTTTGTCTGTTTAGTTCTTAGAGAAAGTACGTCTCAAGCCGAATTGTTGGGATAAGGTTCCTTCCTTTTTTCCAGTAACTGCAGGGACTTTGGAGTGCATTATTACGCCTTGATAGGCCGTTTCGCTCTAATCCTTTTGCGTATATATTTCTGGTACTTTGCATGCTACAATTTTTTTAGAGGATGTCTGCGCAGCCTGTCATCATCGAAATGCAAGTGGTTTTTGTTCACCTTTATGCAGTAGGCATGTTTAGGTGATTGCGTTGTCTTAATTTGAGTTCTACGTAGTTTCGAAAATATCTGAAAATGAGTGTTTTTGCGAATTTCATGAACCTGTTTTACGGACTTTAGTGTCTTGCAGTATGCATTGCATAATTTGTGTCACATAAGCACATTTGGAGGCACTAACAGACTTTGACATTCATGTTTGTAATTTGATTATCGGGTACGAAGGGCTATTAATAATTTAATTTACTTTTTACAGCATTGTTTTGATATTTGTAAGGAGGCCATGATCTTGTTTTTCATTTCAACTAACTATGCCGTTCTTTCGGGTGAAACTTGTTGATTGTATTGCGAGTATCAGTAGTTGTGGCATAACTGCAATGTGTTTGTAATTATCATTTTTTCCGGAACAGACGGATTATCTAAAGAAATTATAGTAGATATATTTATTAGTGGGTATTTTCGTGGTGTTTTGCAGTGGATTGTTTTGCTGCGTGACCGCTAATTCTACGCTTAATGCCTGGGTTAGTTGGAGTGGTTTTGCAGAATTCATTGAGGTTGGATGCTAGGGAATTGCTCGTTGATATTTTAATTAATTTCAGCCCTTTTTCAGCATCTGCAAGAGCAGCACTCCATTGCATTTTTTTAGCGGGTATTGTGGGTTTATAGTTCTAGCAGTGGCAGTGCTTCCTTGTGTATATTTTGACACTGATATCTCCGATGGTAGTGTCAAGTGCATTTCACGGATCTTCTTCTGATGGGTTATGGGAAGAGCTCATTTTTCGCAGCAACGGAGGACGGGGGGGGGGGGGGGGAAAGGGTTGATCTTAGGGTGCAATTATTTGGAGTTTAGGAAAGCTTAATTTTAGGGTTTGGAAAGCCCTTTATTGACCCAATTGTTAGTACATTCTAATTTTTGGGCAAGTACCGTCCTTCCATATGCAGTTGCTATTTTATACGATATCGTGTTTGGTATATTTTTGAGATTCTATAGTCGTTGCTTGAAAAATATGTACGAGTATATCATTGCAGATTCTTAAGTGTCTAAAAATTTTTTTATGTGAACTCAGTCAATTTATATACTGTTTATTTCTAGGGATGAGATTTCCATGGCCATATTTTTCCATCTCCTAGATTTATTCATATATGTATTTGCTTCATAGGAATCAGATAGGGTCCTTATATCGATTTGATGATGTTAGAATTGCAGAAAATTCGAATTGCTGGCTCACTTTTAGGTGTGGAAATTAGCAGTACTAACGATGTGTGAAGATTTGTCAAGTTTTGTGTGAATTGTCTACCAGGATGTACAAGATTTGTGTTAGAGAATTGTACAGGCTTTGTGTCAGTGGAATAGTTTATTCTTAGTAGGTGATAGGTTGTATTCACTTACTACTTTTGTGAGGTGATAGTGATCCCTTCAGTATTCTTAAGTTTTAGTTTACTTGTTTTTTTTATGATGCCTTCCACATGCTTTGTAGCATTTGTGTTTTCTTATTCGAGAGAAATTGTTCTTTATCCGAGTTTTGGAAAGTTTTCCCTTCTACGACAAGGGTATTAATAAGGCCTTATTCTTTTATGGACCTTCTAGTACAATCACTTTTTTATAGAGACTGGTGCGCTAAAGTTGGGTGGCAATGGTCACAGAGATTCAAAACAGTTTAGACTCCTTTTATGACGGAAATTACGTATTTTGGTTATTGTAAGAAGTTGGATTTTGTGGTTTGTTGTACTGAGACAACGATGCATGCTGGTATTTTTTCCTGTTTTCGAGCCGCATAGCTTCTCTTGTTGTTGTTTTCTTCTGTGGCGACGTTCGCAGGAGGGTGTGATTCTTGTCGCCAACCATAGCGTTTGTTTATTTGTCAGAATGAATGTAGTATGGAGGTATGTGGAGGGTGTGTCTACCTTTCAGCCAGTGAGATCTTTGTTTTTATTTTGAATGGGTGCTAGCCGTAGTATCTCAGGCACTGTGACTGTATTGGTGTGTATTGGGTATATATTATTGATTCTTGGTAATTCGATGTCGAGGTATTGCTTGCTTCTGTGGTGGTCATATTGGCAGTTTTCGCATTTCACTAAGTTGATATTTTTGGTGAGCGTTTACTCTTGCGAACAGGTGGTCGCGAACGGTGGGACTGTCTGGTATTGAAGTATATGATTTTCTTGGTTTTAAAGTATAAAGATAGTTCATGGTATGTTTCGCAGGGTTGCTAGGTGGAGATTTTTAGTGTTATCTATGCAGTTTCATGGAATGAAGTGGAGAGCACAATATCGAAGCTGAGCGATGCTTGTGTTAATATTATGGACTGTTGGAGACCTTGATTGTAAATTTATTTATTGTGCTTATACTGTTTTGTTTAATGAAGTTTATGAACCTGGATTATGAACTTATGTTTATGCAAATCAGTAACAGGAAATTCAAGTAGGTTATTGCCCATGAAATGTCTTGCTTATGAAACCGACTGCTCACGAAGATGGACCACTAGTTGTATATAAGTTCTTTTTATTGCAACCTCTTTGTTTGCCACTTTTTTTTGAGTGTCGTGCTGTGAGTTGAAGAGTGTTTCCTCTGCAATTACCGTAGAAGTGTGATCCTGATCACCACTTGGATTCTCACAGTGCTGTGCTTGATTGGTTCTCTCGTACATTAAGGCAATCTGGATTATCCAATCCTCTCAGATATTGTCCTGGGCACCTGTTTATGAGTGTTCCTTTGGTAACATGGGTCTTGCAAACGTTTTACTTAGCCGTACATGCATTTTAGAATTGAGTTTTTTCTTAGGGTAGTAATTCTTTAATTATAATCCCCCTTCCCATTACGGCACATTTACTGTTGCATTTAAAGGTTATGAATCGATCTCACGTGCATTGAAACGTTTCAAATGATGATGATGATTCTTCGGTCTTGCAGTTTTTTGCTTCCACAGTTACCACGCTGCATGATGAGGAGAATTGAATCGGGTACATGTATAAGCCGTTCTTGTTCAGACGGTCGATGTCCGCGAGAGGTCCTCTTTCCGTGTCCTGAGGGTTTTTCTATCCTGTCCGTTTTTGGCAACGGAATTCCGGAGAACGTTACAATAAAACCATATACATATATATATATTATATATATATATATATAATAATCTATATAGCAATATATATATAATTATATAGATATATATTATATATATATATAATATATATATATATATATATATATATATATATTATAGATATATATATCTATCTATCTATATATATATATATATAGATATATAATATATATATATATATATATATATTATATATATATATATATATAATATATATCTATATATATTATATATATAATATTATATATATCTATATATATTATATGATCGTCGTATTTTATCTCATGTCCGGTTATCACGGTATTTTCAATCTTTGTCCAATTTTCCAGACAGGAATCCCTTGGATTACAATGGCATGGTCGGTATCATGTCTTTCATATGAATATCGTATTGCATTATAAAATTGTTCTGCTCTCTCTCTTAATTTATGAAATTTTCACGTTCTTCACATAAATTTTTTAAAGAATTCGGAGGATGTCGTTTAGTAATTTGACGACCCCCCTCTTCATGGCTAATCAAGCCATGATATTTTATTGGTCCTGAATTCTTCCCGCATAGTACTTAAGAATTGAGGGCGCGTGTCTTGTATTCTTCTAACGCCCACAAGCTGAGGCGCCAACTTAAGTCAGACCGGAATACACATTTACGGCCGATTCTTTGATGTTGTCAAGTTTGTTTGCCGGTCTGAAGCGCGTCGAGTAGGATGAAGTTTTAAGTCGGGTACAGAGTTTTCAGTAATAGATCAATAGTAGGGACATTCCTTAGAAGTTAATCATTTTTCTTTACGGGGAACAATCATCATTTTTAAATCAAAGATCAATAACGTTTAGCAAAGTCCACGTACCCTCCCTTTCGTATCCATCGAGTTATTTTTATGGAAGGAACATTTACTTTCACCCTAGAAGCGTGTCTCGCCCAGAACCCAGCGCGTTCATCCAGAGGCAGCCCTAATGCTCTCTGGATCACCCCTCCAGAAGGGGACTAACGAGGAACCTACACGACATGGCCGCCCAACGTGGGGCAAATTTTCATCGATGGGAACTTTTCATAATTTACCCGAGGTCACCGATGGGAACTTTCTGAATTTTTATGTCCGTCTTCGCTACGGAACGGTACTCAACGATGGGCCTTGCCTCGACTGGGCCTAACCAATCGTCTTCGTGAGGGATAGGCTGTAATACAACGCGCCGTGGAACTCCGTTAATTCATGTTTTTTTTTACGATGAGGGATTTTGCCGTGGCCGTTGGATTCCCTTCGAGGGTGAGTGAGATCAATCTTTCATAACCTTGCAACATTTGCCACCCCTCAGTATTTGTTCTTAAACCTAGGAAAATATAATTATGCATTAAACGGGATAAAATATTAGGTCGGTTTATAACCATAGTAAAATTGGAAAATGTCATGAAGTTTGTTTGGAGTGTATTGTTATGTAGTCTGCAATGAGTTTGTGTAGAAGATATTATGGAGCACAGATTCTTGAGAGTTAATTTGTGCATGAACCGCGCTTTGCGTTGATGGTGCAAGTAGGAAAGGTTCAAGTTGCATTTTCGAAAGTAGTTTTTTTTATTCATATGGAGTCGTACATTCCAGTGCAGTGACCCATTTTATAAGGGATACCCTGTTTGACTTTTTTTTTTGGGGTACATAATTTATATGAGAGGATGCTTACGCGCATGACATATTTTTTTAGTAGTAAAGCTTTAGGGCCTTGTCCTTTTTTCCTTTGGTCTGTTTAGTTCGAGAGAAAGACGTCTCAATCCGAATTGTTTGGGATAGAGTTCTTCCTTTTTACCAGTAACTGCAGGGACATTTTGAGTGCATCTATGTAGCGCCTTGATAGGCCGGTTGGGTGGGTTCGCTCTAATCCTTTTTGCGTATATATTTCTGGTATTGTCCATGCTACACTTTTTTAGAGGATGTCTGCGCAGCCCTGTAATCTCGAAATGCCAGGGTTTTTGTTCACCTTTATTGCAGTATGAAACCTACACTACAAATACCAGTATCCGCCAATTGGAAAAGGAATGTCTGGTAGCATATGAAATTAATGTAACAACGCTGAATCGGGAAGGGGCCGCACCACCACCCAGCTCTCAAATGTGGATGCGCCTCCTGTTCATCTCCGCAAACATTCTAAGGACTGCATCAAACACATCCTTGGCAATCGTCCTTTCGATTGAAGAAGCCCGATTGGTCGGTCCCGCCCACCAATTCCCCCCCTGGTGCGTAGAATCAACTTCGATTATATCAAGTTTCTTTTCTCCTTCTGAAGCTCCGTTCTGATGAATGACGCGGCTGTTCTGGGAAGTTTTGAGAACTGAATGGCAATCCTTTTTTCAACAATGGCCCACAATTAGCTGGCTTATCAAGGCCAGCCAAGCCCCGGCGAGCCGAGCCGGGCCATATGTTGAGTTTGTGCACTGTACAACGAGGCCAAAACCGAGCGAGCCGAGCAAATTCGAGGCCGAGGCCGCCTCGCTACAACCCCTGCAACTGTGCATTAAGATCCGCGAGGTGTACAATGCGCCCGCTGAAAACCCAAGGGCGCAGCCACTAGGGGGTCCGGGGTCATGACCCCAACTTTTGGGAAGGCCTCCATATACGAAGAAAGTTTTTCACACACCAAAATTCCCTCACTGCTTCGACCCCATCCCCCCCCCCCAATGGCTCTTGACCCCCCCCCCCCGCCCTTTAACAGTGGCTGCGCCTTGCTGAAACAAATCGTACATTGTTCCGGAATCCAGTCGGAGTATCACGAGCCCCAGGGGGTGTGCCAATAGTTCATATAGCTGGTCATGCTGGTGCATGCATCGATGTCGGATTCATCCTATATTTTAAGGAATGACGGCAACTGGGATACTTTTACTGGCGAATAGACAGTCGGACTATGAAATTCGGTAAATAACAGACGAGTCGCAGCCGATTCGTTATTAAGCTTCCGCTATTTGATGTGGCACCATCACGTGAACCTTGGTCAGGTCATTGTTGGAAATGTTATGTATCAATAAAAGTTCCGTAGTTATTAATCGTTCGTTATGTTTTCCCTTCCCCAAACGTTTTCCGTCTGATGAAATTGCCCTAAACTTAGACAATAAATTTGTACGAGCCCGGGCCCGATTGTCCTTGGGATACCTTTAATGAGGATCAAAATCCAGTGGATGTTGGTGAAAACTGTCATACAATCGAGACTCAGCTACGTTTTAGAACAGTGATCGGTTCGACGACTGTTGAAGTCCCGAGGTCGAACGACAGGAGCAAACCGCCAATAGCCGTCAATCATCTGAGATTGAGGAGTACCAAAATGGAAAAGATTTGGTTGCTGTTATTTTGACTGGAGTTTCTTCCTTGTGTAGACGGGTATCGACATGGCTTTCTTTTCAGTATCCTTGATGCCTATTTTCTCGAATATTCAAAGGCTGAATGGAACTTGAAATAATCTTTTCTTGAAATAAAAGTTTTCTGGTCTGATCATACCTACAAGAATTACCTTTCCACGTCGCTCTGACCTCACAGCAGGTGAACTCCGGCCGATCCCCCCCCCCCTCATCGGAACCCCCCCCCCCCCCCCATCGGGCCGCCCCCACCCCACTCACAGCTGTTCTCGGCGTACGCTCCCACATTTCCTCCCCATTCAACTCCATAGTTTCTATTTATGCTTGGGCTGTATCTCTGTCCTTTTGATAAGCCATCATGTTCCATGTAATATCGAGCAACTATGGCTGCAGGGCGGGGCGAAGAAGAGGGTACCGGTACTCACTGTGCGCTCAGAAGTATCTGTTTTAGACAAAGAGTTTCCCCCACCCTAGTTGGTATAGTCAGCATACACAGAATCTGCCCGTAGTCCAACTAGACACTTTGACGGATAAACCACCACCTGTAATATCCCCACATTAGTTACGCGGCGCATTCCTATCGTACGGTACTTACGAGTGGTGCGCTTCAGCTCAGTCCAGGTGGTCGGAAGGCAGGAAGTAGCCAACAGATTCGACATGCTGATATTCTGTTTCGATACAGATTTGTTGAGAACATGAAAGAGCACACAACACTGTAATGCTTTCATTGTTGTTATCTTGCTATTTCGGAAAGTGCACGATGTTAGGGGAATATACAATCTTCAAGTTGACTTCTGGTGACCTTGAAATTACGTTCATTGGTTTGTTTTTTGGATCCGATAGTCTGCATTCACCAAGATTTGTTGGCATCCGAAAAGTCTGGCAATCGCACAAATTCCACAAATTTGCCTCCGGTGGCCTTTTATCTCCAGGTTTTTTTCGGGACAAAGTAAAGACCACACCACACCAAGTTTTGTGTAAATCCGACAAAGTAAGGAGAATCGCATATATTTTGGCAAATTTGACCTCCAGTGACCCTGAAATCATCGCCATATTTTTCGGAACCATCTGAATCCACACCCACCAAGTTCGTTGATATCCGACAAAAGTCTGTAAAATCGCAAATCTCAACAAATTTGACCACGGTAACCTTCAAGAGAACCAAAATATGAAGTCCCTCATCAAACTTGTTCCTAACCGTTTGAACTTTAGCACCAAAGAAACATTTATTTCGTCCACATGGCTATTACTTATACACCCCCAATTGTCGCCACCTCTGCGCGCAATCTGTAATAATTTCCGGTCAGTAGTGACACCCGAGACCCAACCATCCTCCCGCCGCTAGTACTAAACTCCACAAACTGGACACGCCCCTCGCCCTCCAACGATGGAAGGAATAGGACAACAAATCAAAAATGGACAGTCCAACATGTCGTTGTTGTCAAGAGGTCGGGTGAAGTCGCTGGTTTCTGAGACATGAGGCGCAGTCCTGGCCCGCCCAAATTTCCAGGTAATGTAGTATCATTGCCGGCTACTGCATCCGTGAACTGGATTATCCAAATAGGCTAATGACACAACCAGCCTTGTAATTCCATTGGATAGGATGAACATTTTATGGAAAAGCCATTTTAACATAATTCCGCATGTTGCACTCTCAGATCTTTTTTTTCTCAATGAGCCTAGAAGTAACTGTAACCTTCATTCGAGATAACATAAATTCAATTGAGTATTAGCTGAAACCATATGTTGTATCTGAAATTGAATTGGGGATATCATCAAATCCAATATTGAATGAAGGAAATATATAGAATAATAATTCGATAGGACGATGTGGAAGTCAATTTCAGAAATATGTTCTCAGCTATCTTCCCTTTTTCCAGATTTTTTACACCTCTTTCAGGTATCCACAATTGAAATGAAGATAGTAGAATAAAGGTAATAGATATTACCTGATTCAAGTGAAGATATCCCTAATCAATTTAGGTTTAGGAAATTAATTCATTTTAGATTTGGAAAATTCATGTGTGTTTGTGCTGCAGCCCTTGTCTGCCAAAACCTTAACGATGGTAGTAGTAAAAGTATCGTATTTCACCCGGCCTCGGGTAACTCCAAGGGGTCTTTATTATATGTATATATTCCAGTATGAGTGCGAACTTCACACCGTTTAGCTAAACCCTGTTTGTGCAAACCAATTACAAAATATTTTTCACAGTAGCCCAAAAGAGGTCCAATTTATGAAATCAGCTTTAATCGTTTTATATGATAGGTATATAGATCCCTAGCAACACCCTAGACAGGAAACACGCTATTGCGGTATGCAGGATCTCACTCCATGATCGGCCGTGAACTTGTTAACAGATATTTCACTACCAGGAAAATGTCTTTCATTCTAGCTTTATGGCGTGACACGACTTTGACCAAAGTCAGTACG
>JAODTK010000487.1:0-14402 GCA_026419785.1 Sclerodactyla briareus
ATCGGAGGCACTATCTGAACCTCACTGGTGTGGGGGTGGGGTCCCTGCCTCCCTAAACCTCACTGTCCCTGCCTACTGAACCCCAACCCACCCCCCACCCCCGCCACCCCTCCCCCCCTTGCCGTCCCTGCCTCCTGCAACTCACCGTCCCTGCCTCCCTGCACCTCACCATCCCCGCCTCTCTGAACCTCACCGTCCCTGCCTCCCCGAACCTCACAACCCTGCCTCCTTCACCTCACGCGTCCCTGCCTCCTGAACCGTACCGTCCCTGCCTCCCTGAACCTCACCTTGTCCTGCTTCTGCACTTCACCATCCCTGCCCTTCCGCACTCACCATCCCTGCCTTCCTGCACTTCACCATCCCTGCCTCCCTGCACTCACCGTTCCTGCCTCCCTGCACTCCTCCCAGCCTCCCTGAACCTCACCATCCCAGCTTCCTGCACCTAGCCATCCCCGCCTCACTGACCCTCACCATCTCTGCCTCCCTGCACCTCACCAGCCGTGCCTCCCGCACCTACCATCCCGCCTCCCTGGCACCTCACCAGCCCTGCCTCCCTGCACCTCAACAGCCCTCCCTGCCCCCTGCACCTGCACCGTCCTCTGTCTCCCTGCACCTCACTGACACTGGCCTCCTGCACCTCACCGTCCTGCCTCCCTGCACCTCACCAGCCCTGCCTCCCTGACCTCTGTCCTTAGACCACGAAGCGCATCTCACCATCAATCCAAACGAGTTGGAATTTGCCTGCAATTGCCTTTTTTGATCTGAGATTACTGTCTCCTTCAGGTTATTATATGCCAGGTTCAATGAAGAGGACAAGGCAGCCTCCTTCTCACCAAGTTGTTGAACAGATGGAGTCCTTGGGGTGATATTGTTATCATCTGATATCCAACACTCTCATCATCATTGTTCACTTGTGGATGATCGCACTAATGTGGAATTATTATGGAACGTCATGCCCAATGTGGAGGAGCCAAGTGTTCAATTTGGGGAGCTGTTAAAACTCATCTCTGCATACAATATGCAGTTGTGAAAGATAATCTACTTGCCCTCATGATATCTGATCACCCACGTGTTTGGTTTGTTAAAATCTTTCTAACCCTCATGAATCTGGTCGACATAGGAGCTCGGCTCTCCGGTCTCTTAACGCAGTTTTAGCCAGTTTTGTATGTGTGTGAGTGTGTTTAACACCCTGCTGTGAACACAAAAACTCGACCCCAGCTTGATGGATGAATGGCATTTGGAATGTGTGTTTTTCCATGATGATTACCTGAACCCATTGTTTTTGAGGTCAGGTCCAGCGGTCCTCTGAGGTCCCAGTGGTGAAAGTCTTAAGCCTGTGTAAACGAGGGATATTTCCAGAACAGTTGGTCTGGTCAGGTTGTAATTTAGTGTATCGCTTTAATATGGGGGGGTACAGGACCCTATTTTTTTTGGTTGTAGGTCGGGATGTGAATGTTGTCAAAATAGGAACATTTGTGGAAAGTTTTATTTATAGGGGGACAGGTTTTGGCTGGTCAACTGAGAACTCGTTACCCCACCTGGATGGATGATGCAAGACTCATACTCAGTAGGTATGTTCACCATGATGAGGATATGAACTTCATGTTTGGTGGTCAGTCTGGGTCAATAGGGGGCAAAGTATGCAAACATTGTAAACATGGACAAGTCAGAATGGTTGGGGGGGGTCCGATCAAGTGAATTGGTGTATAGCATTGTTATGGGACCTTGTTGTAGATCTAGGCAGGGTCTTTTTGGTCTGAAACATTAGAGATTTTGACGTCGAAATAAATATTTGGCCCAAATTCCAGCTTCTCTGAACATGTAACTCCACCATCTAGATGCATGAAGGTAGGTGTGGTATGTGTGTTCTCTAATGAGTACATGAACCCATTGGTTGTGTCAGGTTCGAGGCACCCGGGGGGGGACCATACTGAGGCCAAGGCGGAAAATCCTCGTAAACTTGAACAATAAAGTCTGGCTTTGTTGCTCAGTTGGAATTAGGTGTGTGGTTCTTAAGTCAAGAGCAAAGGTTACCCTGTGGTCGACGTTGTGGAAGAGTAATATGTTGTCATCTTGACCCCAATTAGATGGATGAAGCTCATATGGTTTGTATGTTCCCCATGATGACTCATTATGGCATTAATTTGGCGGTAGGTGGGACGGTCAACCGAGCCGACAGCTTGGCAAAATCCTGTGAACATTTTTATTAAGTTCAGACTCTGCTTGGCCTATGATATTGTTGAAATTTAGTGTGTACGCCTTCTCATTATAAAGACGTCCACCGGGAAACCCTAGGTACACGCGCTTGATCAAGATAGCGTCATTTCTTCGCTGGCCAACTCGCGCGAAATTTGTCCACCCCCCCCATCCGCGCCACCAGACCTGAGCCAGTTACCTAAGTCCTTGTGACTGGCCATAGGTAAGTCAGAAAATAAGTCAGGAATCTACCCGCAGCCTCTTGGCGCTTCTGGGTCAACACAAATCGAATGCATAAGTCTTCATCTCCTGTATTCAAGTTATGTCATCATGTACTGTCTGTGCATGCCGGGAGACAGCTCTAAATTTCCATGCGAAATGGACCAAACTCTGAAGGCTAATACAAGACAAATTGGAACATTCGAAGGGGGTTTAGACATGTAGATGTAGCTAGTTCTGCAGTTGTCCATACAGAACATAGGATGAGATTGGTTGAGGGCATTATGACGTGTAGGATCACCGATGAGCCACATGCGCGTCAGTGAGTGTGTTGTCCTGAACTATTTCTTCAACTAACTGTAGTTTGTACATGGTTACGTTAACAGAAGGGGCCCAGACCATGACTTGGGAGAGACGCAGCTCACGCTCAATGCCCTGTAGGTATTCTGTGTTGAAGCATTCTTGTCAAGCAGCTAGTAAACCCAGTTCATGATCAAGGTCGGTGTTGCACTTAGGACTTGAAATTCCAATAGTCATTAGACAACACTATCCTGGTTAGACTCTTGAGGACGAATGCAGTTTGAGGATGAGCCCGATTTGGTCCAAGACATATATTAAGGCCTGGTGATTCACAAGATTTTGGGCGATGCATATCTACTAGATGTACCATATTTCTAGTGATCTCTAAAGAAAAGTGCAAAATTAAAGTATCCTAGTGAGAAGTAAATATTAAAAATGAAACAAAAGAATGGTCAATAATCTCTGTCAACACTACCCTCCAACCAAAGTTGAACACCCATTCACTTGTTCAAGTTCTATGAAGTATCATGACGAACAGGACGATCCGCTCAAACTCCATTCTGTTTCACAATCTGTTCCCTGGCAGACAGCGGAGACTGAAGAGCAGTGCCGGCTTATCGTTCCTCGCCCGCTATCACCTCAGACAAGCAGAACTGAGTCTTGCGACCAGCTATGCTCACAAGTGCTGCGAATACAATGAAGTAAGTACAGCTGATTCATTCATTCATTCAGAGGAAATCCACATAGATGTATTAAGAGGCCTAGTTATGTGGTGTAGCAGTAGGGTATGCAGACAAGCAATAATAATTTCCAGCTCCAGTGACAGTGACCAATTTGATATTGGCCATTATATCGTCAGTGATGGTCTTTGTCAAGGTCAAATAGTTTTGAGACATTGTTTTTATTCTGGATGGGAGTCCCAGGAGGGAAAATCTAAACAGTCTGCATGGCATGTGTGTATGCACCCCGACCTTAGTAATCTAGGGAATTGAATGCCTATGCCGTTGAAGTTCGAAATTGTGGTCGTGCTCCCATGACTCAGCAACATGAATGCACTCATTTATAGGAGATGGGGGTCAATTTTGGGGAAAAAAAGTGGAACTTGAAATTTTGTATTGGTTAATCAGGCTAGGAGCAGCATGCCTGGCAGGATCAATTCAAATAGGTGGGTGTGCCTCAATTATGCGTACATTGAAGGCGATCATTTCGGTATGAGTAGGGGGAGGAGGTGGCTACATTTGCCGATGAATGGAAACCATTGGTAGTTTGGCTATTCTGCATGAGGGTGCATGGGAAGTATATGGTCTAAGTTCAATATGTGAGAGGGTAATAGCCAAGGGGGAAGTGTGGTTTCAGCTTGGTCGCTGAAACATTGCCTGGTATGTGATGTATTAGCACAATTCGTGAGCGAGACCCACTGTTAGGAAAAATTGAGAAGCTTGAACTTTCCTGTTTGTGTGAGTCACATATTGACACCTCCCATCAGGCAAAAAATGATACTGCTTCCTTCAGAACTGTGATAATTCTAGATATTTACCTGTGACATCTTTTCCTACCAGTGATGTGAATACAAAACATGCAATTGGTTGAAGGGAGAGAAAGTTGTTTCTCATTGTTTTGGTTAATTAGGGTTTTACAAGATTTAATTACATTATTGGTACCGATCAACAGAATCATTAATAATTAGTAGTGGTAAAGAAATCACCAGATGGTTTTGCGCTCTCGTTTGTCATCACAGACTAAGGAAGAAGGGAAGGCATCATTAAGAAATCCCAAAAACAAGCGCCAATCACGCTGGAACACCAAAACCTAGAGGAACAGGCGAATCTGGAAGCCTGGGCTCGCTACAAGAACCACCCCTAAGCAGCACTAGCCCATGGAAAGGAACACGACCAAGACAGCACCTGTCAATGATGAACGTAACCAGTCACTACTTGAATAATGTCGGTAGGATTCATCCAGGGGACGCTATGCGGAGGGCACCAGATATGGTGACGCGGCCCTGGTTGGGCCTGACCTTAGCCCCGCCAATCTCTGAGAGAGATGCCTGTGAAGTTGCATCAATCAGAGCTAGGTGGCCATACCGGCAGGCGGTTTCAAACCCAACAAGACGTTACCGGCCTCTGCACACTCAGACAGAATCATCTGCCGGGGGCTTACCCTATGCCCAAAGAAAAAGAATGCAGTGATGGTCAGGGGAGCAACTAACCTCTGTATACCTCGAGAAGAATGAAATTGGACCACATGGTCCTGCCAGTGGTGGCCAAAGATGCGTGAAGTGAGTAGTAAAAATATTTATTCAATTGTCTTTGTCAAAAGACAGCATTCACCCCCCCTCACTAAAATGTGCCAGGATGGGAAGCACAATGGATCCAAAACATGGACGGAACTTGTTACTCGCTAGATGTGTGACGGACAACGTGCCCCATTATCTAGTGACCTATGGACCTCCATAGTCTTGCTGACTACTGTACTACGTGCCACACTACTGTAAAATGAGTGACTCAAACCCAATGAACAGGGACTATCTAGAGACAAGCGTTCAGCAACTGTGTAAGGGGCTTCGGCCAAGTTACTCTGAGGAAGTTCAGTGGAGGGCCAGAAGGGCTGGACAAGGGATTTGAGACTACCGATCACGAGAAGCATCTCCAGATGCAAAAGTGCATTGAATTACTGTCTAATTTGGAGCATCATCTTTTTTATGCATTCTATGGATCATTTCAGTTCACTTCACACGCCATGTGGCTGGGCTATTGTGATCGTGCATGTAATCTGTGTATGTCACACTGATTCAAATGCTAATCCTTTATCCTCAACTGGGTCATGGTGACACTGGTCACATGATGACCAAGTGAAGGGTCATCTCAGTTCTGGGGTGTTAGGTCAAAGTCATCCTTGGGTCAGGGTCTGCCATTTGTGAGAATGCACATAAGGCGGGACTCCATATAGATGCGTAGCATATCCGGCGAATGTGAAAATCACATATTACGAAACGAAAGTTTTGTTTGTCGAAGAGAAAACAATTTCAGGTATGCGACAAGGCATAAAGTCGACAGCCCATGAATATTGCCGTTGCTTGGACTTTTTTAGGGAAGATATTCCATGAATCCATTCGCGGTGATACGCCTCAGCATAGCGTGGTACATGTGTTTATTGCTTTCAGCGTTTTATGTTACCTTTGTTAATGAATTTTGGATTCCTGTGGGACCAATATCTATTAGCAACCTAAATAGAAAAGAGGTCAAACACTAGACCCCGGCCTAGTTCACGTAAATTGGCAATTTTTCACATATATCTATGGAATCCCAGCCTAGCTTACCTTGATTTCAGCGGAGTATTGGGTGAGCCCCTGTGTAAATTAATAGTTTATTCTGATAGTGAATTCATTTCTGATGCTGCAGTCAAGCATGATGAGGAGTTTCCCTCGAAATTTTGGAAATTTTGTCAGCCACGAACCTGTATAAAGGAGCTTTCACACAGGCGTTACGCGACGCTACGCGACGCGATACAAAAGGTGCAGACTTTCACACCGGCGGGCGAGTGTTTTATCGCTCACGATGGTTTTTGTGGCGCGTGAGGGAGATATTTTGTATGGAAGCATAGAGCTATATGTATAACATACACTGCCTAATCATACCATCATGTCATCGATAATTTTCTTTCAGCCTCCAGTCCCAAACGGGTAATAACCATCCCCGTTCCTTCTCCTAAATCCATGATATCCACGTTTCTTGAACGATATAATGGACATCTACCTAACCGATCATGTGATATCTACGAGCGCGGATGATTGGTCACCGAAAAATATCGCTCGCGACATCGGCGACACAGCTACAAAAAAGTTGTGAAATTATTTCAACTCGAAAAAAATTGTGTCGCGTGTATCGCGTCGCGTCGCGCGCCGGGTGTGAGAGCGCCTTTAGAAACTGATCGAGTGACCGCACATAGTACAGTAATAAAGTCCAGTGCGGCTGGTAAAACGGTGAAAAAGCTCGAAGCCCAAAGGCATAGACTATGTTAAATATAAGAGAACACTCTTACATCCATTGCACTATAAAAAGACAAGGCATCATAAGCAGTTTGGAAAGATCATGAGAAGCACCAGACACAGCACATGAACAATAATTCGGGTCCCTCGTTGCTCTCACTATGGCCTTATCCTCGTTTATGAGCATAATCCGACGTCCGACAGCGGCATCAATGAAAAAATTAATCGTAGGGCTTACCCCTATAAGCCTCTTTCTCATATTCGGCCCGTACGTCAGGAATAGTTGTGAATATGAAAGTTGGTTAATATAGATTGACAATACGCTTCATGGGGGGTGTTCAGTAATTGAGGTCAGATGTCAAAGATTGGTCCATTTGGGCTTTTTTTTGAAACGGTCAAGCAGCTTCTACTACCCACGAGTAGATTTGATGATCATGGAAGTTCGTCAGCAGTATCATGACCAATGATACATTCAAGGTTTTGAAGAATTCTGAAGTCAAAGGTAATCTAGGGGTCTTTTCTGTGGCAATTATGCAGACTTTGGAAGTCGCTGACAAATGCTTCAAGACACATGAAGATCATCCATTTGAAACATAATGAAAAGCGGGACATCACATCGGACTATGAGCATTCATTACATCAGCCTTTACGGGCCATGGGCAATCCTGTCCCTTTCTTGTTCCGGTGGGGGGATTTGGGAGGACTGCAAAGGGAAAAACAAACACGAAGACAGAGGCACAGCGGTGTAGGCACAATAATTTAGAGGTTGTAACGTTTGTGGTTGGTGGAAGTAGTTGGTGGGGATTGAAACTTGATTTTAAGCATTTAGTTGGCTGGTGACGCGTTGCTGCGGTATGACTTTAGATGGGCCTATGGACTCACAAAAGTAAATATTTGTTTTTTTTTTTACTCTATTTCCAAAAATTGTCTTTTTGTTTCCCTTTTATTCTGTTCAGTGGATTCTTCAGCCAACTGGTGGTTGTTGTGGTGTATGTGAGCGCGGCTTGTAAACATACTAAACTGGTATGTGGTTCCCTAATAATGAGTACATGATAAGTCAGAATGCGTTGCTCTGATAAGGTGTGTAACAATAACTCTTTTATTTTGGTAGTGTCACTATGAGTGAAAAATGAGGAATGTGCAAAAATGGATATGTACAGCAATTTTGCCTCGTGAACAACAATAACTCCACCTGGACAGATCAAGATGGTAGGTGGGTTTCTTCTAGTGAGTGTGGATGGGAACCGGCTATGAACATGATAACCCGACACCACCTAGTTGGATCAAGCTCATTTTACTGGGATGAGGGGCCTCATGGTGAGACATGAGCCTATTGTTAGGGGTTTCAGGTATTAGAGGTCAAAGTCCCCGATTATTGGACAAGGATGAGTCCGGGGTTGCAGACCAGGGTCATTGGAGGAAAAAGGGGAACAAATGTGAAAAACAATTGCTAATTTTGGTCAATTTAGCTTATGAAGAGCATAACTCGACCACACGTCTGAAAGATGAAGCTCGAACTGGGTATGTGGACCGAACAGATGAAATACATAACTTGTTTGTTTTGGGGATCCGGTCATAGTGATTAAGTCAGTTGGTAAAAAATCGCGGAACAGGATAAGTCCAGAATATTCGGTCCAACGAGCGCTGAAAATGATATTCGGTGTGTAACTTTCTTATGGGGAGTACAAACACCCTATTGGTTTGATGTTCGACCAGGGAACATTTGGGAGAGAAAATTGTGAAAAAATAGTATTTTAGGCAATTTAGCGGCGAAGAGTAATAGACCCACATGGATGGATCAACATGCAAACTTGGTATGTGGGTTCCCCAGGTGCATACATGATCCCTGTGTTTTGGTTAGGTCAAAGTCACCAGAGGGTCAAAGTCGTGAAAACCTTGTGGACAGATCAGTCCAGACGTGGTCGATCGAGCTGAAATTGGGCATACTGCTTTCTCATGGGGAGTACGAGAACCCTACATTTTGGGGGAGCAGGGGTTTCTCTTTTTTGGATCAAAAATGGGGTGGGCAAAATTTGACACACAATAATCGACCCCACCTAGATGGATCAAGCGCATACCTGGTATGTGGGTTCCCCATGGTGAGTAACTGATCCTATTGTTTGGAGGTCAAGTCAGGGTCACCAGAGCTCAACACAATTGTCTAAACCAAATAAGTAAGAACAAATGAAACGATTGGTGGCAGTATAACTGCAACAGGTGCACACCAGTCAATTGAACACATCATACCAGTTCACTACCATAGGCGTAGATCGCGGGGGGATGGGGGGATACATCCCCCCTATTTGATGTTGGGGGATGGCCTATGCGATCACCCCCCCAATGATCCCAGGTGCACCTTCCAAAATGGAATGAAATGAGGGAACGAAAGTACAGTACGGCCCTAAGCACAAAGAACTGACACATATTCTGAAATCTATGCAAATTTTATGGTGAGGAGGCCAAAATGCAAAAAAACAAATTCGCGCGCAGCGCTGCTCTCCATTGTATTTACAGAATAATATAGTAGGGCCCCATGCACACAATTAACTTCGTCATTTTTGGCAATTATTGACTTTTTGATTCCTGTGAAGTGAAAGTCGGAGGAATCTATGCCAGTCATGACAGTGTGTTGTGAAGCCTGGTTGTGACAGCAATAACTTTACCCCACCTGAAGGAATCAAGGTCATACTTGGTATGTGGGTTTCCCCCACAAAGTGTACATGATCCCTATTGTTTTGGAGTCAGGTCAAAGGTCATGGTAGGTCACAGACGGTCAAAGTCTGAAAACCTGGTTAACAAGATAGTCTAAGAAATGCTTGGTCGTGATCAAGCTGAAATTGGTAGTAGCTTCTTATGAGGATGGTGACAAGAACCCTCATGGTTGTTTTTGGTGTAGATCGGGGGTCATGTTTGGGGAAAGGAAAAATTTGAAAAGTGTATATTTGGGCAAAATTTGGGCTTGGAATGGTAACACAATTACTCAAACCCACCTGAATGGATCCGCTCATACTTAGTAGTGGGTTCCACATAGGGTGTACATGATCCCTATTATTTTGGGTCAGGTCAAAGTCATGGGAGATCAATAGAGGTGAATGAAAGGTTGAAAAACTTGTGACATGAAAGTCGAATGGTTTTTGATCAGGTTGAAATGGTGTGTAGCATGGGGAGTACAGGGGAGTATGGGAGTACAGGAACCATATTGGTTTTGGTTTAGGTTTAGGTGAATTTTGGTCAAAAAGTGGAAAATTAGTGAATAGTCAATAATTTAGACAATTTTGTCTTGTAAACTTGATAACTCAACTTCATGGGATGGTGAGGCCCATTACTTGGTATGTGTGTCCCAACAATGAGCCCATGAACCATATTGTTTGGGGTCGGGTCAGAGGTCAACCATAGGTAACCATGAGTGAAATTGTGAAGTTCATGGGTGTTTCCATATAAAGAGTATAGGAAACATATTGGTTGGTTGGGATAAATTGGAATTTTGTCAGAGATGATGTTGCCCCTAGGATGTGGTTTTGCAATCTACCATTGTCCTTGTGTACTAGATTTAGGTTGTCAGGAAGAAGTCAAGGAATGCTAAGCTTTGCTTTTTGTTTTTCTCCACACTGCAAGGAAAATTTGGTTTGGGGAACGATTCGTGTCGCCCACCTCCCCACCGATCTGATTCAAACTGGCATTTTCCTACCACTGCGCACATAACCCAATGGCTAGAGTTCAGTCTACTTCTAATAACCCTGCAAGTGTCCGGGGATTATTATGGTTTTGGTGGTTTAGCCGCTGCCGGAAAAATTCAGGCTTTAGCGCCAGAAAAACGCTTTATCCGATTGATGTGAAAATTGGTACACATGGACGCCCTAGTGAAATCTGGATGAAGTTCGAAGAAGTGGGCATACTGCAATGCTGGGGGCCGCTATGCATAATTTAGCATATTTTCTAGTTAGTCGGATTTGAACGAAATGGTGCTGGGTACGGGACTATGTTTATGTCAAGGGCATCGAAGGTAAAATTTGCATAATTTATGAGACTTTTTGTAATTCATACATTACAGACAAACTTGGCGTGGATGAAGGCTATTTTAGTTTCTGACCAAATGGACGGTCTCTGGGGGAGGTTTGGAGATACCTTCCTTCCCATGATTGGCTCAACAAGCGGGGCTTATACACGTGGGCGGGAGGATTACCCGCCGACACATGTATAGATCGTTATGGTTTATAAGTCGAGCTGACATGCTGCTGTCTTGATGAAGCTCTATGCAACGAATAAACAACAGGGCAGGGTCGTGCACATCAGTAGGAGGTTTGACTGAGTGAACGTTGGCACTTATTTATAGGCGCGAAGGCAGGACAAAACCAGTTCTGGGACATGTAAAATTCGGAGAATTGAACGGAAACAAATCTGAAAATACAAAATTCCTACTGGACTGGTTCGATTTTTCTTTATCAAAGGCCTGAGAAATGATGTTCCGGGAGACAAATTTCCAAGATGCGGGCAACCTCTGACCCGATTGGAAAGGTAGAGGGGCCGCGGAATACCTCTAAAAAGAGAGGTATGCAGGAGAAGGCACGATGAAGAATTGTAAGGAATAAACATTGATTAGTTTACTGAAAGTATTGTCAACTTCACAGTGATGGTTTGGCTCGCAATTGCCATAAGCTGGAAAGTGCCACCTTTCTGCCAAGTAGTCTGGGGGGGTCGTATACAACGGGAAAAACAATGGCTGTCAATAGCTACGCGCCAACCGAAGGTGGCGCTGATTGGATATAAACTAATACATAGTCCCATCCCAATATTTAAAAACAAATTGCAGCCACAGATATTCAGACGACGATTATGTCACACAGCTTTAGCGAAATCGGTGCGGTTTGGTGTATATGTACAAATACGGCAAGTTTGGGACAAATGGACGGATGGACAATGGGAACTGCGATATGAAGAGCTGAGTATGGAACTGTTAGATGCAATGTAAGAGGGATGCATAGTAGCATGATGCCTGTATCATCGCGACTATCGGATAGGTATTACCATTCTATATGATGGATTATTTTTCTCATCCCAAATAGCGGGAATTATGCCAGACATGCAACATATTTTCAGAGGCTGGGTAAAGCAGCTCAAAAACACACGGCCCAAGTGCTTTACGGCCATCTGAGAGGGGTCTTAAAATCCGGAATTTTCAAAAGCCACTCCGCGCCAACCAATGGTGGCGCTCCGCTTAGATAGTATGCCGCACAGTCTCGCCCCCCCCCCCAATGCCAAGAAACAAATACTCGCCACTATCACTACATTATTGGATATATAAGAGGCCGCTGGCGATGAGCCTATGGATAGTTGACGTGGTCGATTAAGGTGCCGTGTTTCAAAAAAACCAGGTTTTGTTCCACAGCTGAGGGGATACGTATTCCTTGACTTCACTTGCACGAGTGTCCAAGTCCAACCATATATTATATTCCCAACACGGGCAATTGAAGTTCCGGACCAGGAGAATATGTCTTGTGCATTACTGGGAAGGGAAGAGGGCATATCATACTCAAGAATCTAGAGTTGGAATAGGGAACATGAGCACTAAAATACAGAGCATGTTGGTTCTTGCGAGTTCGAGTTGAATTCACAGGGTCTTAAGGACGTTCACTGACTGACCGACGTGGTTGTTAGTGCAAGATTATAAGCAAGCTGTTCGGAGAGCAAAATCAACCCGTAAATTTTGGTTATGTTCGTCAAGGTCTTTGTCTTTTCTCAGCTGGCCCTCTCCAGCTCGTCAGGGGTCGCCTAGCAATAGCCCAACAAGTACGAAAGTGAAAGTTTAAGTTCTCGAGCACACAAATGAAGTGGGTTTGTCATTTAAAGTACAAACATCCATGTACAACTTCTCATTAATCCCCACTTCGGGGTGGATTAAGGGATAGTTTGGTTTTGGCTTCGCACCTGTCTCCGCCCGCCGCTCGCCGCTGTACGCGTCCGCCCGCCGCGTTTCTTGTTAGCGCATAAACTCTCCAACACTTTGTCCGTTTGAGCCGCGAAACTTGGCACACATGTCCGCCTTAGTGAAATCTAGGATGGGTTCAAAAGTGGGGCTCGCAACCCTGAACCGTGGTCCGATAATTTGCATAATTTCCCACCTATTGGAAGATTTTGCCAGTTTTCGCGCAATAACTCTTTTAAGCTTTATCCGATTGATCTGGATGAAACGGGTTATCCTTGTCCGCCCGAGTGAAATCTCGGATTGGAGTTCTGGATATGTGGGCATCGCTGCAATGCTGGGGGACCGAATATCTAATTTGCATAATTTTCGAGGAAATTTTCAAGTTAGTCAGATTTGAACGAAACTTGGTGGGTGGGTCGGGACTATAGTTGATCCCGAAAATGTGGAAGTCATTCAAGGTTCATTTTCAAAGGTGTCAAATTTGGGAAATTTATTGCGATTTCAAACTTTGTTAGATTTGAACGAAACTTGGTGGGAACGAACATAGTTGGAATCCGGGAAAAAATGTGGAGCTCATTTTTTCAAGGTCATCGGAGGTCAAACATCGGAGGTCAAAATTTATACGATTTTCAAGATTGTCAGATTTGAACGAAATGGGGGGAGATGGGGCGCATTTGTTCCCCACAAGTTAGAAGTCATTTCAAAGCCCTCATGTGTCAAATTCGCATAAGTCATGTGCATATCACACACCCATGGATTACAACAAAAACTTGGTGGATGATAGTTGTCTTGGTGTCTGACCCAAATGGGGGTCGTTATGGGATGTTAGATACTTCTTTCCCCCACGGATTGATCAAAAGTGGGGATATACACGTTGGCGGTTACCGCCTACACATGTCTAGTTTATTGAGGTTTTTCGGCCCGCATGATAGGGATCCTCTGGACACGGCGTTCCAGACCGGGTTTAAGGGTAAGCCGACTATGTTGGGGACCGTGTCTATCCCGTTCCAATGCAGATTGAGCAGAGCGGGGAATCTTAAATAGGGAATCGACCAAATAACTTTCTGTTGCGAGTCGTCTTGTACAAGGATCGAGACTCATCTTGCGATCCAGCAACCATTATGTTGATGTGATATCGAACGTGCATAGCCTACATACTGTACCTACAGATCCAAGGATATAACCTCGACACGATTGTGCGGAGGGTTACACCACTGATATCTACGTTCAAAGCACTGGAGGGGGGTTTATTACGCGATATGGACATTTAGACACAATCGTCTAAACAGAACTCTGCAACTAGTTGCAGAGCAGGTTGTTAGTCGAGGGCGGAAATTCCGAGGCCGAGGCGCCCCCGCCGAGGCCGAGGCCGCACCCTCGAGGTCAGGCGGCGGCCAGACCAACAGAGGCCGAAGCCAGACAAATATTAATAAACGAAGATTATCAATTATCAATAAAGTAACATAGGCTAGTATGGATACAATAATAGATTGACATCGAATTGCACGTTTGAAAGCACTTGACACGAAAAATATTAAAGTAAAGAAATCATTGAAGGTTTAGGCAAAAGGGTAAAGTACCGATAGTAGAAAGTTAAACCCAGGCAGACATTCTTGGAGACTGAAAAACAGACCAGATCACATAGGAGCCACTCTTAGCCAGAAGACAGTCATTTACTAGGTATGAGCTTAATCTATTCAGGCCTCCTCGGAATACAGATTTGTACTGACAAATTTGGCCAAAGACACCAATGAACTAATCGAGCAAATGACAAAT
>JAODTK010000488.1:0-13616 GCA_026419785.1 Sclerodactyla briareus
CAACAAACACAAAATTGTTGCAAGGTAGGATGAGGTGCATTAGTCCGCAAGATCGGCTTTAGTTGGTGTCTGGCCAGGAATGACGTTTTTTGAAGCCGAAGTACAGGCTTTTATACCTTCCGTTTGAGGGATATTGGTATACAGAGAGAAACGTCAGGGGTTGCCAGCAATGTCCCGGGGGGAGATCTTCGTCTTTCCGATTTTATTGATGAAGGCTGTGGTGTCCTTGACGTGATTATATATATATAATATATATATATATTTATTGATAGCTATATATAGATTATATTACTATATATATATATATATAATATATATTATATATATATATATATATATATATATATAAAATTTTAACAAATTATCAACTTTTGACTATTTCATAATGTTCGCTTTTTTTTTTATTATTGTGGTTATTGTTTTGTGTTGTTGTTGGTGTCGGTGTCGGGCAATTGAGGTGTCGGAAATTTTTCTGGTGTCGGTCGACACCGATTATTGTTGTTTTGCGTTCAATTGATTTCCCAGTAGTTTTATCGATATAGTTCAATTTATTTTTCAGTGTGCCATTGAAAGATTTCCTATTTTATCAATTGTTTTTCTTTATTTCGCAAGGCGCTAGCCGTTCTTCTCTTCATGAAGCCGCAGATTATAGCTTCAGGACCACTTGCCACTGTGACTCCATCAGGAAATCTAGGGTCACAAACGGCGCGCCAATCAAAAATGGACTCGAAGTTTCTGTGGGGATTACGGAAATATAGATTTGCTACCCCCACAATGTTTACACTAACTTGCAAGTCTGCTCGATTTCGATTAAGAATTTGCACAGAATGGCAGTCCTCAAACACTCAATAATCATATCAGGGATAAGCATATCAACTATCAAGGCAACAAAGGCCATATTTAAGGGTGCCACATGGTGTAAGGTTTGGGTGGAGGGAAATGGTTTTCTGCAGTGTGAGAACGTTTTGTCTATGATAGTGTGATGTACTATGCGCTTTATTAAAGACGCAATGTTTGCGACTTTTACCACTTTTCAACTATTGAGAAAAATGGTTGGTGGGTCTAGCATTGACAAAGGACAGTACTGGTAGAGAATGTTACATTGTTACCTGAGCCCAAAGTTATATAAATGATTTGACCCAGAATGGATTTATGTACATGGAGACTATGGAGGCGACCGATTAGCATAAATGGTAGTGTTTTTAACACATGACACCTCAAAGTAAGACTACCACCACGAGTGCTAAAATATCACATCACATGTGTGGGAAATGTTGTGTGAAGGGTTAGTGTAGGAATAGGGTGGGTGAAGTAGGGTTAGAGGAGTAACTGAGGGTAAGGGTGGAGAGGTTCATTCAGATGAGGGTTTGGTTGGTAATTCAGGCCAGGGCTATTAAAATAATTGGGGGTTAGGAGTTCGAGTTGATGACTGTTAGTGGACCAAAAACGTTCAGGATGTGGTAGTGTCAACATAGAAACAAGTGTTTTATGAACTTGTTTCGTGCCAAAATGAAATGTGAACATGATTTTGCATGGCACAGACCCACACTCACTCATTGGAGCACATGTCTGGAAGGCACTTCCCTGTATCCACCCACCGCTTCCAATCACCCGCCCCCTCCTCTGGGAAAATGGACGCAGCCTCACCCGCCCCCAACTCCTGGGGTCCCCCCCTACTCATGGGCTACAGGCAACCGCTACGGCGGCCCCAGCCTTCTGATCCCACGTTCTTACAGACACGGTGGACAGGATTTTCTGTTAGGGGTGGGTATCATATTATAGGCACTTGGCCTAATCGTAACGACAGTTATAAAACAACTGCAGTCATTACGTTGTTCTCGATTTGTCATTTGACACAACATCCATTCATAACGGAATCACGATCGTATAGTGCAGAAAATCAGAAACCATATTCATATCAATAACAAAAAATGTGTTTGAGACTGGCATAGAACACAGGGCTATCGAGGGCACAACTTTATCTTTTCTGAATTCTTAAGATCCCTTCAGTCTTTTATTTCTGTCTTCCTTTCCCACCATGAAACTACCCTACTGTAGTAGTCCATTGTAATGACTGTATATAAGAACTAAAATTGAAAAAAAAAAACAAATTATGAAACATAGTATAGGTCCAATCCTAATTTCGTGGAAACAAGCCCCTGTGGCGAAAAATTAGGGCCCCGCATGCTTTTCAAAAATTTGTTAAGTGATCACTATTTTCTTCATGAGATAGCGATGATTTGTGATGAGTTCGAACGATGGCATTAATTTTCCATATTTATCATCCATTCTTAATTTCTCGAATTTGAAGGTTGAATAGAGCTTTGAGCATCACATGAACCATAATATTCTTCCCATCCACTTTTTTAACTCTTCCCTAGAAAGAAGGGCTCTGTCGGGTTCATACTCATGTATAGCTTGATAGCCTTTCGGTCTGGCTACACACAGACAAAGGCTCTGCCGGGGTGGCTATGAGCACCGAATTATAAGTTCCAAAGTCTGCCCCAACCTCCTTCAATCGGAACCCAAGCCAGATGGTTTCACTTCTCCCCAAAATTACAAGGATGGCAACCCTGCAGTCCAATCCTTTCTGCAACGGCAAGGACAGCTACAGAGAAATCTCAAATTCGCGGACGTCTGATTCCGCCCCTCGTCGCCGTCCCTCCGTCTCACGTCAAGACACCACAGACTTCATCGTAAAATCGAAAGATCACAGATCTCCCCCTGGTTACAATTGGGCACCCGGACGTTTTCTTCTCTGTATGTATACGCAATAGCTCTCAAACTGAGGTAATGAGAAGCCGTACGTCGCTTTCAACCAATTCCTGGCCAGACACCAACCAAATCGATCTTTGCGGAACTATTCACCTCTCCTAACATTGCACCATTTTGTGTTTGTTGTGCTCAACTTTACCTGCAGGTCCACGGCACAGCAATGGGCACTAAAATGGCTCCTTCGTTCGCCAACTCTCTTCATGGGAAACTGTAAGAGAAATCCTCTCTGGACAGGCCCTGAGCCCACTTTGTGGCTCCGTATATTGATGCATCTTCATGATATGGACGCCACGGGAAGAACACTTGCCTGTTCATCGAACAAATCAACTCATTCCACCCATCTATCAAATACACTGCAGAATTTTCAAACGACAGAATCCACATCCTTGACACCCTGGACGTTGGAAACGGGTCACTCAAAACAGACTGTTCACAAAACCAACGGACAAGCACAATTTCCTACTCCCCTACCAGTTGTTTCCCACCCCACCCTGCACGAAAAGAATATTCCCTACAGTCAAGTTATTCGTCTGAAACCTATTTGCTCCTCTGATGCTGATTCGAGTCTCGTGCCGAACGCCCTTTCGAAACCTCTCGCAAAGAAGGCAATATGTCCGGAGTTCCATGGAAGGGTGCCATTGAAAGGCGAGAAAGACTCCTCGAATGCAACCGACTAAAAACTGTCAATCCAACTCCAGAGTAACACTCGTCTGTGAATACCATTCTGCCCTCCCACCATTAACCACTCTCATTCACAAGCAGTTGCCCATCCCTTCAAAGTCAGACCCCTAAAATCCGGTCCCTGAACCCCCGTTTGTTGCCTAAAGCAACTTCGAATCGCGTGACATTCTAGTCAAATTTTCGGAGTAAGCGGAGCCGCAAACAAACACCGGTGGCAGCCGCCCTGCCCATCAACTGCAAAACTTGCAAACTTGTCGATCGCACAAACTTTGCTTCAAAAGTTTCTCAGACATCCCGCATATCTCCGATTCAACAGGATATGGATTGCGTCTCGAAGGAACCTGGTCTATCTAATTTATTGTAACCTCTGCGGAGTTCAGTACCCGAGAAACAAAAAAACACCTGAGGAGGCGATGACCCCACACCGGTCAGCCATCAGACCCCAAAAAATTGACATCCGGTAGCTATGGGGTAACATTTCAACATGGTCAGGTAACTCCATTGAAAACCTGAGAGTGCTTGGCATCGACCATACCCAAATGGTCCCTAATCCCGCAAAGCTAAGGAAATTACTGGGAATTGAACCTGAAAACGACTACACACACCATTTGGTCCTGAGCATTCGGAACGACCTACCCTCACAAAAGAGATAATGGTAAACCGCTCGGCACCCTCTCCATTTGCCAATTGTCATCAAACTGATGCGCCATTGGCCTTCATTAGTATAATCCTGTTAATGATGATCGCCTGTCACACTGGAAGGCGCAAATTGGCTTCCCCATAATAATCCGCCACAGGGATTATCCCCTGTCAATCATCGAGAACCCTAATTACCCCCACCCCACTATTGATCCTAGGTCCTTTAAAGTCTCAGCCGTCTTCTCTTCGAGTTACACTTCTGTTGTCTCTGCACTGACGAAGGTCTAGTATTGTCCGAAAGCCCTGCATCCAAATCTATCGGCTGTTTTACTCACATTTTCCAACTCATCGCTATTTCGCATTCTCATTCGAGATCCAGCCATTCATTTACGTAGCATTGTTGTTTTACTTTTTTGCCTCTTGTCTATAATTATATAATATATATATATATATATTATATATATATATATATATATATATATATATATATATATATATATATATATATATATATATATATATATATATCTATATATCTATATATATAGGTGTATATCTTCCGTTATCGCATTCACAATACGTCCAGTCCAGTAGTCGTTGTTGTGTCCGCCCTCTGGCTTTCACGGTCTGGTGGTTTTGAATGGTGTCTGCAGGAATTAAGGTATTTCACCAATGCGCTTGTTTAGGAGGCGATTACTTCTTGAGGTCATGATCCACGATATTTTTCCCTCTTGGCCAGGTTGGCATCGGCCGTGGTGGTCATTTTTTTTTTGGGGGGGGGGGGGGTGCTATGATGGACCAAGTGGATTCGGTGAGGTCTTGGGTCTTCCAGGCGCCAGATGTGTTTCGACAGTTCGGATGTCTTTTTCGTATTTTCTGTTGCGGAATGATTATGTGGCTTGTTTTAGAGATTCTAGAATGTGCCCCATCAAATACAGAACTAGTTACTCTTCAGTGTAGACATCCTCTAACATCGTGTAAACTGAATGTTTTCGTCCCTACTATCAAACAGCCTTCCCTGATCAGTTTTGCCGATTTCCTCCCAGACAGCCCCTCCGCTAATTGTACTGATTGTAATAAGTAATTCACCACTGCGGTGCTTCAAAAAAGTTTTTTTTTTTTTTAATGGTTTTACTTCTTATTTTGAAAGGCTCTGTGACCTGGAAAGAGGTTCCACTTTTCGTTGGATAACCGAAATTGCCCACAAGGCCACACACTGGCATCTCCGACTAGACGTGGTGGGGTTTTCACTGGGTCCTCTTTTCACTATTATATAAAATCAGTAACTCGACCACTTACTGTCAACTCGAAATCGATAAACTTACGACTAACTGCTAACTTACGCAAATATGTTTTTCGATACCTCAACATGACCTCCCCACTGTGCACGACCAAATGTATCCCCCACCGACCACGTTTTTATTTATTTAAAATTGAAAATTCTATGCAAAAATGGTCGCGTGAATCATTCTTCTTAGGGATACCCTCATTTCGACAAACCCATTTGAACCCAACTGAACTAGTTATTGTGGATATTATGGTGAGTTCAAATTAACGCTTGAACCCTCTGGGATAATTTAGTGTGACAATGTATTTAAAGTTCCGATAAACTCGTTAAAGCGTTAACCGTGCAATCGCAAAAGTTTTTGATAGCAGTATGTCGGAGTCTGCATTAGCGGAAACAGTGCTAGCTACGTAGTAAGATCCTTGAGATACCGCAAAGGTACCAAGTGATTACTAGTGAGCAAGGGTATAATTTCCAACGATTTTTTAGGCACAATGATTAGGCACAATAAAAAAAAAAAAAAAGAGTTGCAACTATTCAGTGGGGACTGTTTGTCAGCGTTTTAACTCCATGATACAACAGCTCTTATCGATGATGTTCATTCCGTACAAACATCTGTATATATCTTTCGGTACTAAGGTAAACTGACTTTCAACTGACAAAACCTCTCAGGCGGACCCTCAAATGTGAGTATTGTACAGGGGATGCAGTGGCTCGAGAGAATCAAAGAGTGATTAGAGGCAGTTCCGATTAGTTGCGATGATCTAATAATAATATTAATAATAATATCGAAAACTTATAAATTGCGTCACACTCCGCAAAAACAAAAATGCCCATTGCGCACACAAGCATTAAATGTGTCGAAATTAACAAGGACTCATGGAATCGGACTCGGGCTTCATGCACTGGGGCTCGACTCACCCTGAGTAGCTCATACAGCAACTGCCCCCATCCTCCACTCGGACCCAACGATAACCAACTCAGGCCAACTGTCGCAACACCCCTGCTAAAATCCTTTTGCAGCGAAGCTGTGTACTACCGTTCTGCTATCACCATCTCGCCGCTCTCCCGACATTACTACTTGCTTCGGGGCAGACTTTCACCAACTGTGTGGCCAGCGAAAGAGGGAGATCCGCAGACAGACCTAGTGACTACTCTATTTCTCGTGAGACTCCATATTCTTACTACGAACTTCGAACTTACATTGATTCTACGGGGGTCGTACAAGAACTTCTGTAAACGATACCTGATTCTATAAATTACACTACGGATCCTAACCTGCCTTCCTCAAAACGCTCATGTCAACTATATATCCACTTCCACCGGCCGACAGGTGTCATGTTCGGAAGTTATGTACATGTAGTGTTTGCAACTCTTTCCAATGTTCCAAAACCTCAGCCTATTTATTTTTTAGCCTCGTCACGCGGCCATCAGGAACATGTGCCTGAGACATTATACAAATATGAGAGTTGTCTCTCCTGGCACTGGCGATTTGTCGAGTTCACAAGCCTGAAATGGACACTCGATTAGTCCACATTTTACACCTCTGCCAGAATTTCTAATATTCATCCATATATATAATTTCAGAAGCGTCTTGAGGAAAAAGCTAGGCTACAACGTGATTTCAACGTAATATTTCAAAGTATCCTACGGCTATTGCAATAGCTAATTTTTTCTAAAAATCGGGCAAAGTAAAAGTCCTGCCGAAAATCAACATCTATTCAATCCGTGAGTGGTACCATAATTCAAATGTGATTTCCCTGAATGTCAACAATTTTCGGGGAGCTTTCGAGCTTCTTAAGAAACAGTTTGTTGTGCACTGTTGGCAGTGTGTCCATTCCCGTATAATCCTATTCCATCATATATTTTTAGGCAGCTCTACTCTACTTCTTGGATTTGCCCATAGTCGCCATCACCCATTGCCACATTTCTCATCCCTACAGGATAGGGCGTCGCTTGGCGATAGTGATCTCTGCGGGATTAACCTGTATCACATCTTTGGCTATTGCCGCGCCACACCGGTCATGTCACTCTTTATCGCGCGAGGTTCCTTGTGGGCTTTTTCGTGAGGACGACCGCACTCGCGCAGTTCGTGTTATGGTGAGTATAGTTCATAGGGGGCGTCGGTTCGGTGAGGCTATGTGAAAGATCACCTGCCGAAAATATATAGAAAAAATATATAAGGGAAGTAATTTCCATTACGTGCGTACAGGTTACGGCGTTGACAATAGCTGGCTTGTTCACACGTACTTGCGTGTAACTTTGCTTTGACTGTAATGTCATGGGTGGGCACTCTACGGCGTGTGAGTTTTGGGTCTGCAAAATGTTGAAAGTACCAATCCTATGTTACGTCATCCCGCTGAATGAGCTCACATCGCCCCAGTTGCATTCATTTGCACTAGTTAATGTTCCTCAATGTTGTTTTGATCTCAAAATGTCCCGATAACAGTTGAACATAATTGGATGAGCACGCAGACTAACTGCGTACGTTGGTACAGTCACTTATACTTCACATGTGTCGGTATTTGTGTTAGCGCGAAATTGAAAAGTGGACGTCCGTCCCCTCGATGCAATGGTCTCGCACCAATATTCACTTCCATTGCCGGTCTAAAGCATATGGAAACGAGCGATGAAAATCTTTCAGTTCGTCATACACAACCCCATAGCGCAAATTGCGTCCATGAAATTAAAATCAGATGGCCATGAATCATGTTGACGATTTTTTTTTGCCGACGATATTTGCTGAATTTCCCGAACAACCTTGCAAACAAGATATTAACAAGCTTCCCCTATGCTGGAGGATCGCTCTAGGACACAAACCCTCAACGTTTGTCAGTCGGCCTTGAGCTGACAAGACAGTGGGAAGCGCCCCGACCCCCCCCCCCCCCTCTCTCAAAATGCTGGATCCGCGCTACTTGGGTGCCATGACATGGTCGACAGTTTTCGACCTGCTGGGAACTTGAAGTTAATAGCGTGGCCTCCGTCAAGTGCGGGCCCGTTCAAAAATAGTTTTCATATCCTCCCCGTTCATTCAATAAGAAGTTGTCCCTCCCACATGCACTGTAATGTGTGTAATAACTTATTCTGGGACGTGGAAGTGACCTTTTATTTTATATACGCTTTGTTTGTAGTCTCTATTTATTGTTTTATCACTCGCACTCTATCGCATCCTCCTCTTGATGACTATCTTATTCTTTTGAATATTATTATTTTTTTTATTATTATTATTGTCTGGAATTCATAGACAATGCGTCCTCGTGGAAGGTAGGTCTGGGCAACAGGTTTCGCCTGTGCCGTTGTATATTTCAGTCGCGATTCCACCCTGAAATGCTCTGATGAGCTCTAAAAGAAGCGAAAAGGACTGTCTGCAGATTTCGGTAATAATATAATAATAAGAATAATAATAACAATAATATAATAAAAATAATAATAATAATAATAATATAATAATAATCATAACACTAATTATTGACTACTTGCGGCAGAACAATGGTCTGAAAGATTGAAACGGAGGCACTAATCACGGCCGCCCCAAACGCAGGCATTGACAACAAAGTGTCACAGGACAACAGTACAACTACGCATATGACCCTAAATTCTGATGTGCCACAAAAGAGACGAGACATGGCAACACACTCGTGACTGATGCCCCAGATCGCCGGCATGAACACTGTACAAAGTGGCGGCAAAACAACGTGGCAGCTGCTATCCACCACTGGATATGCAAACACTACGACATACTCACAAACACTCCCACCCTGGGCTTCCACAACCGGAATCAGTGGAGGAGAATGGTAACACCAGATCCTATGTGATTCGAGATCGCGGACTGATAGAGTTTATCAGAGAAAGACGACCTAACATCGTGGTCGTAAACCAAGCTACATATGAAAGTCGACAATAATAGATAATAGATAGCCATCCCCAATGACACGAACATAGTCCGTAAGAGGCGCGAGAGAAACCGACAATATCCCAGGATCTTCCGACTGAGTGCAAGCGAATGTGTGAGTCAAGCGAAGGTTGTACCGTGGTGATTGGAGCACTCGGTCAACCCAACAACTTCGAAAAATGCCTAGTCGACATCTTTTATAATAATAATAATAATAATAATAATAATAATATAATATTATTAGGAACGTTCTGATAGCCCCCATTTTCAAGATCCAACTTCATCACATCATATCACACACAATCACACACCGAAAGTGTACAATGCCCCTTACATTATCACACCTAATTAATAATTAACCAAATCAACCCGGAATCAGTGAAATTTTTCATGATTTCTAATTTTGTAACAAGGTGAATTTCTCGAGCACAATGTATTTTTCTCTTTGAATTGGTTGGAGAATCGCCTTTATCTCATTACAGAATCTAGCCAAATGAAACTTTACTGTTTAGACGCAGCGAGCGCACAACCTGAAGTCGTTAAAACCATAAAACCGCAGGTCGTTTTCCATGACCGATGCTGAATCGAAATACCATGTTTCGGGCTATTGGGATAATGATTTTTACCAAAAACATTTATCCATAGCGTGGACGGACGAATTAATCTCATAAATAAATGTTTTGACTTCTATAGACCCCAAAAAGTGTTCTTCGCTATGAAATAGGGCCCTTATAAGACAATTTTAATAAATATATAAAATTTGTGTTGTTTTGGAATTTAATCAGCTGAACAACAAAGCTGGAAGTTTCCTTCACTGTAGAGTTTCAGTCACATATCGTCCAAACCGACGAACCGTCGAACGGCCGTCATTAATTTATCACCCACCCAATCGAAAGACAATATCAGAAATAACATTTTCATATTTTGTTTTCGTCCAAGTCAACTGCCTAGTCTTTCACAGAAACCAACACAATGCAGGTTAGGCGATACCAAACCTCCGGGGCATTGGTACATAGCGATGTGGAGTGCTTCCTTTGGGGGAATCTGTTATGTTCAATTCAGAAATCCTTCCGTTGTTTTTGAATTTATATACATAACTAGTTAGTTATATTTACAGTGATGGAGATGACAACAACAGGAAGACGGGGTTTCTCATTACTAACGTGTATTTTCTGGCGTTCGCCCTTTCGTATTTCGTTCTTGCGGGGTTGCGGGGCTGCTAAGCTGATCTCAAACGATGGCGGATTCTTCATACCGTGATAACTGTTCCCCTGCTGGTGGGTCTTTTCCTGGAATATACTTCATGAAAGGTTTTTGATGATTATGAAAAAACAAATGCCGTGGCTTCATATACCATCCCAAAGCAGCTAAGAACATGCTACCACAATTTTGGTGGTTATTCTTTCCCATGTAGGCCACACCGGTGTGGGCTGTGGGATATTAGAGGGCAGCCCCCAGTCTCCCTCTTGCTACGGAGAAGCCATTGAGTTCTTGTTCATGATAGGGACATGATTGAAGCTAGGGGGAAATCAAACATGTCAGACAGATTAGAACGGTACAGAAATGATTAGAACACGTCCGAGTGTTGAGCACAGGAGAGCGTCAACTTAGCACCCCACCCAGAAGCCTTGGAATGACCCATCCGGAACATGGTCCCCTATTTCCGTTGTTAAAATTATGTTTTGACAGAGCAAGGCCGTTCTTCTATTAACTTCAAGGGCACCCATAATTATAGGGTAAACCGAGGCGAACAACTGATAAATTGTATTGCGGCTTTGGTTATTGTCGGTATGTGGTGCATTTTTTACCTGACTGCATCCGCCCAGTCATGTGAGTGAGTGAGTGAGTTAGTGAGTATTTCGTTAACAAATTTCGTTTTCATTCGTCGTGCCCATCGGAATAACAAAAATTAACTTTCCCTTCCCTTCCTTCTGCTGCCTCTGGACAAAACCCTCACCTACCCCTTCCATCTCCCCAAAATACCGAATAGCTAATGTATTTATTCATCCAAGGTACATGAACAAGATGGTCCTGAGACTACGCGAACAAAGTTGACCATTGAGTGAATTACAAGAAAAACGTGTTACGAGTGATTAGAACATTGTATAGGAACTAAGGAATAAACATGCGGAGCAATTGAATCGTAGGTAAAATGACTTTCGCAAAAGTTCTGACCCTGCGAACATTTCAATGACTTACAATCCAGCCTCATTTTCGGCCGCGGGTGACTCGCTGCCGTGATGGGGAAGGAGGGTGGGTATATGTCGTGTAACTCTAATGGTAACCTCGATTTGCTGAATATTGGTATTTTCCTTGCGGAAACCTTCGTTCTTGCCCTGCACATGCCACATTTACGCGAGATTAAAGGGAGATGGGCTTAGAGGGGTGGGGGGGAGGTACCGCCGTTCTTCATTTCGGCCTTTCCTCGGGAGTGTAATATGTTAGCCTATCCTAGGTGAAAAGTTCTGGCATGAATAGTCCATTCCTTGCTGACGCCATCTGGAAATTGACTTTTGTCTACCGCGTCGGTGTGTCCCGGGTCCGCGGAAGCGGGTAACCGAGGCGAAGGCTTTGTGTAGTCCCATTCGCGCTCAAATCTGCTTCCGAAGCCCAACTATTGCAATAGGCCTGATCAAGAAGGCAATGGGGGTAATTGGGTACCCTGAATCATGTCAGGCATGTTCTCGGGCGTGTATTTGATGCATTTTTTGGTGTAGGGCCACCTTCATAGGTCAATACCCCCCCACCCCCAGAAAGAAATAAATTGTTTTAGGAATTTCCAGATTCATATATAAGCCCTTGTGGAATATTCCGACGTAATCAGATACTCCTAATTTTGTGGGACATTTGTGCTGGTACATTTGTTACTGAATGGCACGTGCATGCAATACACATAATGCGTGCTTCCGGCGCGGTAAGATGCACAATTATTTTTCCATATTCGGAAGAAGTATCCTTTTCTTCCAATCTGGAAGTCTCTCAAGTCAAGTTTAACGCCGCAGGGGCAGCGTCCAGGATTACCCGACATTAAAGGGCTGCTGGTCACGAACAATGCCTCGACAGTCGACACTAGACATTACCTCCTAATCCCTCACCTACAGCTGTGTTTTCAATATCGCACATGGCCAGTGACCACAGCTGCTGTAACCCCTCACCCAGAAGAAGTCGATATTCCAAAAAAATAAAATGATGGTACAAAATCTCCGGAAATTAGACCGGACACATTTTCACCAGAGAAATGGACAGAATGTGAAAAGTCACTTGCTGTACAATGTGGAGGTACTGTTTTTAGTGGCCTGACGCCTGTGAAAAATAGTCCTGGCTGCATCTCAACCATTGATGATAATTTTATGGATCTTGAATTTTTTCGCACCTCGAAAGTACTTCTTCGTACAGTTATTGTATGACAACCTTTACCGTTAAGTGAAGTTTATTGACGAATCGTCCGCTGTTCACACTCCAGTAAGGCCAAAAAAACTGGCGCATGTTTATTTTCATGCAACACAGCTACTCTAAGGACAATACAGCTTAAAAATGAACATGTGTTCCCTCGGGAGTGACCGCAGCCTAGTATGATTCCATTATTTATGTTGTATTTATCTCTTCTGTACTTTCGACTTTCAACCGAAATCTCGGTCGGTGGTTCATTTTTTCAGCAAAGTCACGCTCCGTCCAGTCTATCCTGATTGGATCGATTAACTCCAATTTCGGGAAGAAGGTTCCTGTATGAATGGGAGAAAAAACAAAAAAAAAAACTTGAACACGAACGTTGGATATTAACATGTGTGCGAGGCGGGGCGCATTAACAGGAATAATGATCCTCTAGATATGAGTTATTTGGAAAAAGTGAGATGATTCCATCGTCTTACACAGGACTAGTCACATTCTCCCTCTTATTGTTCACACCCCGCACAAACCGCTCTCTCCTTCGGTTGGATTCACTACCATCGCAGTTAATGGTACGGCAAGAAGTATCCTCTCTTTCTTTTTCCACTTTACCTTACCCTCCTCCCCGCTTCTTACTCGACCATCCTCTCTGCTCATGGCAACTGGCAACTCAGCCTCACACTGGGTTCCGTTTGCTTCTCCATGACTGTTCTCTGCGGTGGAATAAACAGTACAAATTTTTTCGAGCCCGGAATAGTCCTCCTCTCTCCACTCCATTCCGCGAGTTTACGCCACGCGACTGCCAACCCAAATCCGCCCAACCCCACCTGTCCTCCTACTACTCTTCGGAAACACACTCTCTAATCCATTTTTTTTTCTAGTCTCTCCGTGTTGGAGTACCTCGATGGCTGCTCTCCAGGGCAAACAGCGAACGCACTCAGGCGATCCTCACAAGAT
>JAODTK010000489.1:0-371061 GCA_026419785.1 Sclerodactyla briareus
AACAATAAGGAAAAATCAGAAGTAGACTCACTGTGTGCATGTTAAGAAACTCGCAAGTTGGATTCCGGCATTGTTGTAGCGGGAGGAGGGTGGGTGGGTATTGGTAACATGAATCCAGTCCTAAACTAAATTCTCCTCGTGGCCTACCGATATGTTCACCACACTTGAAGATGACACGTATGGACAAAATCATATTGCCCGAATCTTACAACGTTATTTTGTTTTTTTTTTACACGTGGCCCACTGCACTATACATGTAACGGAAATGATAGGATAACCGCGGCGCGCCGCGCGATTTTTTTTTTTTCGGCGTTCTCGGCCTCTCCAAACCATTGAAATAAAAAACAAATCTAATAAAAATGAGTTAGACATCAAGAACACTGATAACACTTACGCATACGCTATCGAAACCTGGATACCAATTTCGTGCCATATGCTCCATGGACAAGCCATTTAAGCTCAAAACACTCGACATGGGTGCTGGACACAATTGACCAGATGACCCTCCGCAGGGGCCTGCCTCCCCCCCAACTTTCCAGGTCCAGCTGTAGAAAAATGAGTACACAAACTCACTGAAATACAGAGAAGTAAACGGTTGTTGAATCGCACTCGTGGCGTCTCCAGCTCCACGGCGGTGTACTGGAGCTATTGCCGAAGGTAATGCAATCCCGGGGACTGGCCGCAGGGGTGCATGCATGGGCTGTCAGGGTCCCCTGTGTTCAATTCGAGCACTCAGATCGTGCATTCCACTTCGTCACGTATCCGTTTCCTCTGAAGCAAATATATAATCACGGAATTCTGAATGCTGTGTTCACTAGCTTTGGCCAGTTGTACGCTCTCGGAGGTGGTTCGCCCAAAACCCGCGATCCTAATAGTTGACGACGACGCCCATACACAGCTCAGCTTGGCAACAGCCGGGATGCTTCATTGAAGTCTTCGATCGGCACTGACACTAAATGGCCCGGAAGCCGAAGGTGAACCTCTTAAATACTCTCAGCCTACCTTTTCGACGTCAAATTTTATTGAGTTCAGAATTTGATGATATGCTTTGCAAAACCCTTCGGTTTGTCGCGACAAATTGGCGTGGGGCAGAGGAAAATTTGCGCAGTCAGTATTGAAAGACTGCACCCCTGGCTTTTTATGATCAGGGTATGTTTTTACCCTTTGTCTTGGTAATTATTCAATATGTTCAGATGTTGAAGGCCAGTTGGGATGCCGTAGCAGCAACCGTATAAAAAAAATCATAAATATACTAATACGAATACTAATAATAATAATACTAATAATACTACTCCTACTACTACTACTTTATCTCTACTACTACTACTACTACTACTACACAATAAAATATAATATTATTTTATTATTATTATTTATATTCTATTATAAATTATTATTATTATTATTATTATTATTATTCTTATTATTATTATTATATTATTATTATTATTATTATTATTAATATAATTTTCAATCATACCCCGTAGCCCCCAAAATTGTATTTTGACTCTTCAGACTCGCCCTCAAAAATAAACCGATAATCTGATAGGTGACCACATTCCGGGGTGGGGAAAGAATACTTCGCTGGAATCTCGAGAAGTTAGTGTGCGTGAGCGTACATTGAACCTTTCACACTGCTCTGGCCTCCATCCCAAATTTTTGTCTTCTTCGTTACGAAATTGGTAATTGATTAGGAAAACAGTTTCCTTTGAATGTTCGAATAATACGGGAGGGTGGGGGGGATTCGATAATATATATCCCCCGATAAATTGGCTGTGAAAAGTTGTCCCGCCAAACTTATGAGAGTCCTTTTTGTCAGTTACGAGTCGCGACGACATAATTAGATTTTCTTTTCTCCCGGAAGCCCCTCTTTTTGCTAATATGTAAATCAATTTGAAAGTTAAAATTCCTAACTGGCAACACAGGTCCACAGGAAAACAAAATCGTGACGACGTGGCCTCTTCAACTATTTCTCCCTCCGAAGAAAGTTTCAATTCGCTGTTGTGTTCATATTTTCCCCCGCTCCTTCCAAAGATATGACTGGACTCCAGACGGAATAATTTTTGTTCTTCACTCGAATGTTGAAGTGAGCTACAATGCCATTGCGGTGCAATTGTTGATCACCTATTTTACTAGTTAACTACTAACCTCAATAACCCCCTACCGATTATTCCAACCATACTCCAAACGTATCTTGTATTGTTTTCTCCCCACCGTGAAAACCAGCGCTACGAAGCCTCGCACCGCGCACGGTGTGCACAATACAGTGAGTAGTCATTGATGATATCGCCTCACTAGTCCTAGTCTTGTTCAACGCCGGACTGTGACTCATTTCCGAAGCGGTCTCACATATCTAGGTCCCCTATACAACCCTTGAACAGTTCGGGTCCTAGAGATGGTGTTCGCCACGGACGTCTCGTACCTGTGCGTGAAGGTGCCTAATGCATATGTTAAACTGTATTAAAGCAATCATCATGCCTCAAGTATCCAGCCACCGTTAGACAGACGGATCATTCCATTCGAAAATTTCTGTCTTTCTAGGCCTACTACTCCACACGTGAATCACACGAGAAAGTGTTCATTAGTAAGTAGCGGCGAAAATGATCTCCCTTCCCGTTCACACTCGGCTGAGAACTTTCGCTGCGAAGCCTAGAACAGCTCGGAAACTTCACGTTCTCGATCGTCTCTCACAACTCACTAGGTCTATTTCCCATACCGTACTATTCATGTTGCCTATTAGTGTCGAATAAGATATTCAAATAGCAATAATGAAATGCAATACTCTCCGATAATAATAAATTTTTTCGTTCCCATCTGGCAATATTATTAGTTTTCATTCCAGATATTACACACATATCTGGAAGGAAGGAAATATTAATTTAGTATTTAGTTTAAATAAGGTTCATCGTAGAAGCCGAATTAGCAACCCAAGGGACGTAACAGCTCTCGAAACATGGTGTGATTGGCTTCTTTAGTGTGAAGATAATGACGTCAATGAACAGTTAGCAAGACGAAGCTATATTGCCATTCACCAATCACCACTGATATATAGCTGGAGGGCACAACTGGTTGGTTCGCTGCAACGAGTGCTAGCGCCGTCTTAACCCAAGACGACGGAGTCCCTTCATTTCGATCGATGCGAATCACCACGTTCAAGACAACCGACACGGCCAACTGGTGGCATAGCTCTGCAGGCGGTGCGGCAACCTGAAGAGGCATACAGACCGGTAGACCCTTGCGTATAGTCCAGTATGGTCACGTACTATGTGATTCCCAGGCCCATGTGTAATCGAACTAATGGAGTGATTAACAACATCCGTCAGTCCGTAGTTAGTGCGCTCGTACTGTTAGCACTAGAAATACCACTACGATACCACTTAGCTATACCGCATCAACCGGATCTGGTAACTGAGTCTAGGTCCGTTTGTTGTACAGATTGATCTGGTGGATGATATACGTCGTGTACCGACGTCTGACGTGATGTTTAGCTTAATATCAGATTATGACGTTAACTCAAGTCTAGCGCTCACCAGACTGCCAGACTTGATCTACACGCCCCTACGTTCATGTGCACACTTACTAAAGCCGAACTGCCGTCGCAAGCGAATATCCACCTCCCTTCGCTCGTCTGGGCCATTTTCAAGTGACTATATGTCATGGGGTCGCTGTTGCGCCTAGCTGGCATAAACATCTGTGACTATGACCTCCGTTCTTGGTAAACCTTTAGTAATAAAATGTTGTTCCGGATTCATTGTTATAAGATTCCTAATTGCCTGCATCCTCACTCCATTTCCCGCATATTCCCATGTCGAATAATGGTTCCTCCTATGAAGGGGACATAAATGATGCCTGAATATATTTTAACCATTTTGGATATTTCCACAACTTTTAAGGTTGCTCTTTTTCTTTTAGAAACGTGAGGCAACTGACTAAAAAACATCAACAAGTTGGCTGTGGTAATCCATACTACGATGTTATGGGGTTCTTTTCTATTTGCCATGTAACTCTCGTAAGTACTTATGTATAGAGCATAATTAGTGTGAAGGGAGGGACATTGAAAATTCCACACGAGAAACTGACGTTTGTTCAGGCACCAAAAACAAGGTAAGAATGCGGAGTTTCCACTAAAAAAGTAATTGATCGTGATAAATCATAATGCATGTGGTCGGCAATCGACTTGTTCCAATTGGTCGTCCCTAACGAAAACGGAAAAAGAAAAACAAGAGGTCAATCCATCCCGAGTTTTGCAGGTCCCCCATTGGCAATCCCTACGAGCTATTGTAGTTGTTTCTTCTACCTACTTTCTACCTTTTCGCGAGTTGCAGATAGACAAAATTTATCAAATATGTCTGAAAACAAACGCCGTTTTCCCGAAAAGATATTCATATTCAGAGACATTCCAAGTAAATTACAGCATGAATGCTGGAAAACCTATTGTTTTGATACCCTTGTCCAAAATTTGGAATCATTCAGCTCCTCCCAACTCCAATATACTGAAAACAGAGGAGATTTTCAAAATTCCAAAATTTTTGGCAAAAAATAAATTCCATTTCCCTTTTCCTAAAATCCACATTTCTGGTGATTGCATGGGGAAGTTGTAATTTGGTTTGGTGTTGCCTTTTTACATTGCTACAATGTTTGAAATCATTCAGCAGTTGGAATCAGCGAATTATATCTTGAAAAATAGTGAATTACGTAACAAACAAAAAACTGTGTCGCGATTCGTTGCCATAGCTGACAGGCTAGTGTCTACTAAGGCCAAAAAAACCAGAAAAATTGTATTACCCCCATTAATATTGTCGTTTTACTTGAAATTCCTTTCTAAATAGTCGCACATTTGGAATTCCAATATAATCCTTTCCCTTCTATGCCCTTCCCTTCCTTCTACTACTTTTGTGTGGAACAAATGACCCTCTCTCCTTCACCAAGTATTATCCAATTCTGAAAAGTTTCAAACACCGTAAAATGTTGCAAATTGAACCTCCGCCGGGGGGGGTGGTAAAGCACAAAGCAGCGAGGTCGGCGGTTTCCAAAAAGTGTATCAGCCAGTTATGCCAGTAATTGGGCTCATAAGGGGTGTTCACCGTCTTCTTCTCGAGCCGGCTATAGAAAAATACGGGTCATGCTGTCTTTTTCCCAGATGTAAAGGGTTCGTGTCTTGTCTAATTAACGTTTAATATTAATTTTTATATTAATTATTTTTACAGAAATAGGTTTTTGAGACATCTAAAATGCAAAATTTCACTGAGGCCTTCAGAAAAGTTTTCATCTACTGTTTTGTAAGCCCAACTCAGCTCAATTGTTTGCAATTTTGTGCGGAGACCTGTCTGTGATGGAGGGGGTTGGGGCGGTAGGGGTACTGTTCCCCCCCGGTTTGTTGGGTTCGATTTTGTGTTCTGGGTCCCCGCGGTGGGTGGGGGTTGGGGGGGGGGGGGTCTTACATGTAAACGTTATTGTTGGCACCAGTGTATCCAACAGGAAGTTCTGCCTGGCACCCACCCCGTATTTCAGGCTTTTCTTCCTCCCAGTGAACACCTGTCAGGGGGGGGCACTTCACCCCCACCCTCTGCCATATACACTACTGGCGGTGCCTTTTAATTAACTTCAGATTGGCCTACTTGTTGATAATCCATGAATAAATCATCAAAGTTTGTCATAGGTTACTGGGAGTATGCCATGGCTAACTGAGAGCTGAACACCGTACATTGCAAAAGTTTATAGGTGTGTCAGGCCTTGAGATTGACCCGTGACAACACAAACCACTGTTTGACTTAGGACAACCTGGGTGAAGGATTTTTATGCTCATTGCGCGTGCCACAAGACAATTCAGTCTGTCCCGGGAAATTGTGTGTATAATGAAACGGTTGACATGGAGCATACCGGTGTATTTACAGTTATATCTACACATTTTCACTTGGGTGCATCTGTAGGTGCAGCAGTTTTCTCAAACTAGGTATCACATACCCCTGCCTGAAGGGATATTATATCGCAGGCACTGGGCACAAGTATGCCGAATGTTTGTTTATCCTGATGACACAATCATCATAAATTTGCTGAGTGGCAGGTTGACACACAACATATTCATTAAGTTTCAAACGACAGTAGGCTTCCCATCAGCGAAACTACATGCAGTTCGCCTCGCGACGAACAAACTTCTCATACAACACACCCTCCTAAATTTTTCGTTTGCCAAGATGCCAATGTCAAGCGTCAAATTTAAAAACACGCCAGTGTTCTAGGCTGTCGTGACCTTTCACACTGTGTCGTCCTCGAATAACCCTGATAGGGTGTTGAATTACAATAGTCCCATTCACTTTATGGTCTGTCTCAACAGACCAGCTTGGTCCTCACAAAACCTTACCCCATGTCACAAGGTTCCCGGAAGGTCAAACTAGTCCAAAGGTCAAATGAGGGCAAAGTAGGTCACCAGATGTAGTTCGCCCAGACAACCAGGCTTTTCCACACCTCCCTCTAAAATGTATTTCGGTTGCCAGTTATATAAAAATTGTCCTATGGTGACCTTGACCTAACACCAAAACCACAGTTCATCCTCACCCTACAGCAACCCACATGCTAATTTTGAACTTGATTCATGTTTCTTGCGTTCTTAAATCGTGCCGACAAGCTTTCGGAAGTTTGCCCTCCTGTGACCTTGAAGGACCCTAACTGGGACCAAAACAATAGCTGGTCATCCTCGCTATAGGTCCCAACCCCATCCCCCTTTTTTTTTTTTAAAAGAATACTTTTTGCAAATTAATTTGAACTTCATACATTCTGCATGCTTGCGTTCTTGGATATCGTGCGACAAGTGGTGTCACACACACACACCCACACATCACCCAGACTCACATAGACACACCACACACCCCGCACGCACACACATACGCACATTGCGTGACTGCATAGCTTCCTCTTGCTTTCGGCAGGAATCACAACTAACGCCGTTGTAACTGTACTAATCAATGTTGTCAACTGTCAGTCTGTCCTCTACATAACCTCTCTAAACTCGTTTCAATCCAAGTGTAAGTTCGCCCGCAACTGTTTTCGATCGCGCCTAAATTACTGAGCTAATCCTTTCCTGTTTTATTTATGGAATGATTAACAGATATGGAAGCCTTCGTTGCAACAATTAGGAACGGGATGACGTCATAAGACAAGGATATAAAAATGTCCGAGCCCATTCTATACGGTAGTCAGTCGGTGTTCCCGCTCACACGCCCAACCGGATAATACGTGTCTTTGTGCCATCATTTCGCCGCGGGGAAGCATCAGCTGCTATTTATGAAAGCAGAAGCACTGCCTGGTTTTGAATGGAAATATTTTAAACAACCTTGAGCAATAGGTCTGTTGAAGGCGGCGCACAATGCGACAATACCGTAACAACAATTTCCTCTGAATACTCGGAACGAAGATCGGTGAACCTTTTAGAGCTGTCACAGTAAACAGCATGTTCGTAGGTAGGATTTCAAGTGGGCATATGAGCATTGCAGTCATATCTGATACAATTGCCTATTCTGTATTGAGTCCCAGCACTACACGAAAGCACACATCCTGCGCGACTCGGGAGTTCGGAATAGTGGATAGCTGCGACTCGGACCGAGATAATACCCCGCGTATGTATATATGCCTACGTAATCCTACACTTGAACTTGCGATCAATATCCTAGCTGAATACTGCGTTTCGTTTGTGATAAATATATTTAAATAGTATCGTAATATAGAACCTACGTTCATATTTGATGCTAACCGGAATCAGGAGTCCAGACTGCAAATGTGGGGCCATTTACTGTTTACTGGAATTTCTGCACGTAGGCGTAGACAGCGAATGTGGTCGTTTTATGGATTTTTGCTTGAAGCATCTGATTAGATTGTGCTCGGTATGAAAAGGCCTGCAGGGAGGTGTAAAAACGTAAGTCCAGAATGCACCCGGTCAAATCGAGTTGAAAAGTATATGTACCTTTTCGAAAGGGAGTACAGGAAGCATATTTTTGGGTGTAGACGCGGGTCATTTAGGTGAAGAATGTTGTAGAATTTTTAGCTTTTTAGTGTGCCAAGTACAGAGGTGTTCTAGTTAGTCTAAAATACTTGTGAGGCAACCAAGGAGATGGTATGAGTGGCTCAGGGGTGGATCTTTATTTAAGCCGAGTTCAATGCAAGCGGGCGGGCGGGCAGGCGCCCGGGCGGGCGGGCGTCTAAAATCGTCATCGTATTTTCAAGGACCGTTGCCATGCACGCGGGAGGGCACGCGGGCGGGCGGGCGGGCGGGCGGCGCGGGCGTTTTCTCGAATCGGTCATGGAGCGATTTTTTCCGCCGCCCGCGTGTCCGAGTGGTATTTCGCAATCAATTCCCGGGGATTCCCCTGCAATGTACCGGCTGAAGCCGGATAATGGAGAGTAGAGGAGTTTATGTTCAAATAATGTCCAAAAACAACATCATAACTGTTTCAACATAGGCATGAGATTTTATACAGATTGTGTCTGTATTCAATGGCCAGACACCAATTTGAACACATATTACATGTTAAAAAAACCATGATATGTCAAGTATTTGCTAATTAATCTCCCAAAACTGTCAATTGTGAAGTTTAGTGTTAATGGTGGGCCGTAATCGTTGACATCAGAACAGTGTGATTTTCAGAAAAAGAACACCGGTGGTTAGGTTTAAACACTTAGTATGCGGTCCGGTGTTTGACAAACAACGGAACGACAACAACGACAATGACAACAACGGACAACAACAACGACGACAACGCGACAACGACGACAACGACGACAACAACGACAACAACGGCAACAACAACAAACACCAACAACGGGGAAACGCAACGGGACAAGGGACAACGACAACACAAAGACCAACAACAAAAACAACAACATAAGAATAACATAATAATCAATAATCATAAAATAGGAACAATAATAACAATAAAAATAGCATAAATTAATAAATAGTAGGCTACACGGGTATTATATAGCGCATATACACGATAAATAGTGAGAAGAGGTGCGTGGATCGAGAAAACGCCGCCGCCCGCCGCCTGTGCATGGAACATGGAAACGAGTCTTTTTCCATGCACGCGGCGGGCGGGTCTTAATTAGCAAATGACTGATATCATCGGTTTTCACATCGTAAATATGGTTCAAAAGGTGTCTAGCCGTTGAATTATAGAAAATCTGATAAATCTCATCCCTAGTGTTGAACCAGTTATGGAATGTGTTTTCTTTGGAACATTTATTTAACCTAAAAAGTACTCTATCTCCATTATCCGGCTTTAAGCCGTTAAGATTGCAGGGGAATCCATGGAAATCGATTGCGAAATACCACGCGGAAACGCGGGCGGGCGGAAAAAAATCGCTAATGACCGATTCGAGAAAAACGCCCGCCCGCCGCCAGCACGCGTGCATGGCCAAAACGGCTCAATTGAAAATAAGAGGAGCGATTTTAGTTTATCGCTCGCCCGCCCGCCCGCCCGCCCGCCCGCGGCAATGGAAACGCGGTTTACTGTCTGTCATGTCGAAACAACCCCATGCCACATTCACTGTGTAAATTATTGACTTGTTCTTTTCACAAGCCAACAAGAATGACAGGGGCACAACGCCTGGCAGTACAGGGTGGGTTATGATGGATGATCACTACTGGCCGTTTTGGATTTCGGGTTAAGTAGTCCTGGTCTACTGTATGAGTGAAGCTGTAAGAGCTGATGATATGTAGGTTTATCTCGGTTCCCAAGGAACCTGTAACCAATAATATAGGACAGGAGTAGATTGCCTGGTAGTGGCTGGCCCGGATGGAAATATTAAACTTCCGCGTAGTAGGCCTAGGGTATTTTCGTCTAGATATTAACTTCGGGTGTGTGGTGAGTTCTGGGTTTACCGTCGATGTTTCCCGTCATTGCTATCGGTGACTTGTAATTTCTTGATTTCTCTCGATAGACGATTCACTCGTTACAGTGTTCGAATCGATAAGATACCTGCCTACTGGTTTTTTAGAAAACATGTAGGCCTCCTCATATGTCATAATCATAGGCCTATGTTCTTTTGTTGGCTATTGGACATTACGTTAAACCCACCGTATGAGGTTCATCCATCCTGGTTGGGATGAGCTAAAAGGTTGTATTGACAAGCTAAGATCGCCCAAATATCAATTTTCCCAAAATTTAGTCTTTCAGAACAATAGCATGTCATAAGCATCGAACTATGTTCTTTTGTTGGCTATTGGACATTACGTTAAACCCACCGTATGAGGTTCACCATCTGGTGGGTTGAGCTATTGTATTAACAAGTAAGATCCCCCTCAAAATAAATTTTCCCAAAAGATCTTCGTCTTCTCAGAAAACAATAGGCATGTTAGTAATCATCAAAAAAAAACTACCTGCAAAACCAAACTTCAGCTTTATCGGAAGGCAGATTGTCAGACTTGACCTCTGACCTGGGGATCCAAGTAGGGTTGAGTGTCCAAGCTTTACTTTTGCCAAAATTCAGTTTCAACCGCAATTCTCTAATCAACTCCGAAAACGATTCTTGGACTAAAATAAAACAACAATAGGCGTTCATGTCCGCCCATGTGAAAAGTGCAACACACACACTGTTCTATGCAAGACTTAGTCCCTCTTCCACAGCTTCATGGCAGACACTTAAGGTGCTTTTACTAGGCACGCGAATGATGGCGAATATGCGAATACGCGAATTGCCGGGCGAAGAGGAATCGCGGGTCGCGTGTCGCGGGGGTACTTACTAGGCACGCGAAATCGCGACTCGCGAAATAAATCGCAGGGGAACACAACACTAGAAGAGCGGCTATTTAGCGCGGAAATGGACAAGAAACATGGCGCTCGCAAGCACAGCACTTTAGGCAAGTGTCATTATTGCCACAGATAACTCCTCATTGAAGAAAATACAGAGGAAGAAGACGCAGTCACCCCAATTGACGACAACGATGTATGCTATGGGCCTATAGGCCATAGGGCTATGGCCTGTATGGTCCTTCGCGACTTTCAACGAAATGGGCGACAAACTCTTAAAACAAAAGAGTTAAGGAGACACTCCATAACGTGTGCGGTGTCGATCATCACTCCATTTCACTCCATTGTAGAAAATCTTCGCCCATATGGAGCATAATTCACTCTTCTAGAGTGGAAGTCGTAGTGTGCTGATGGACCACTGAAATTTTCCACTAGAGTGCACGAGTACGGATGCTTCGCCCATTATGAGTGATACTTCACTCTATTAGAGTGAAATTCCACTCTACATCGAGGTTGCTTAGGACGACTTCATGAGAGTGAATTCACTCTGTGCTTTAGGAGAGCATGCATGAGTGACAGGGTTATAATAGACATGGAAGGGAATGTCCGGGAGACTTGGCAGTGGTGTTTCAGTATCATGCCATGGGTTGGGTCAGACGAAGGCTAGAAATATAACATTAACGGGCTGGTCAATTCACCGAGTAGCTACGATCAAACCCGATTGCGGAAGATTCCCGGGACCTTGGGAGAATTCCCATCGATCAGGGTATAAACGAGTCCACAATCCATCAGGCCGTCGTTGAACATATGGCACGTTAGAATAATGCAATAGTCTATGTAGGCCTATTTAACAGTCGAAATAAAGGAATTAGCACGATGTATGGACACGATAGCCTATTTTGACAGCAAAATACTGAAATTCTCAGTATACGGTGGTCCCATTCGGCGTTCCATGCGGTCATTAATCGCGAGCTGTCGCGCGCGACATGCGATTTGAATTGTCACCAGACAATTCAGTTTTTGTCGCGACCCGCGACAAAAAAATCGCACATTCGACACATTCGCGGATCGCGGCATGACCTCATGAATAGACCCATATAAAAAAAAAAGGAGCGAAAAAAGTCTTTCCAGCAGCTCGCGTATTCGGCAACATTCGATCATTCGCGTTGCATAGTAAAAGCCCTTACAGCTGACTGACTACGCACACATACCTGGTAGCAGACCAAGTCCAGCGCATGTCAGACCCCAAAGGAAAATACAGTCGTCTTACGACACAAATTGACAAAGCACAGAGAAGTCCTTCCGCTGTGATAGTAAATAATGGGGGCGCTGTTGTATGCATCAAATCAGTTTCTTAAAGGTTGTGATATGAAATGCCACACTTTAACATTCGGAGAAAGTAGTAAGTACATTTTTGAACACACGAAAGAAAAAAAACTATGGTGAATTGATGGAAAACCATTGTGTTATCCCATTGAGAATGTTAGTATGTATCTGTTCCGCCTGAATAGGGAACAACAAAAAGAGAGAGACTAAGCGATCACTTTGTTGAATCACTAACTCAGAAGCCGTGGTGTGCTTGCAGGTTGTGGGGCGGCTTGGGAATTAATGTGGAATCCCTGTGGTGGAATCCTGGGGTGTGGGGAGGGGGGATTATTGGGGTCACACCTCCACGGCAGTCTACTCTACAAGGTATCGGAGTAGCTCCACTTGATTGTATTGTATTGACCCTCGCGGCAGCGGTTTTCTGGCTTTGGAGTCACGGGAACCAAACCTAAGTTTCCCGAAACTGTCAATCCCCACGAAGATGAATTGGCCAGCATGGCCTTGAATAAAATGAATGTAAGGAAATGGGCAAGTTGGGTGCAAAAACCGAATTCTCCACATCGCAAAAAAACCGGAAGATTCTGCAACCCGATGTTACAGGTCTTCCCTGGGCATTGTATCTCCGGATAGATCGAAAACCATAACAACCAGAATACGCAGATCATCCTGCCCGGAATGTGGGAAAAAAAGACACCCCTGATCACTTCGAAGGCAGGTCTTCTTTTTCCTCTGTTACAACTACCACAAATCAACATTTGGTTTAAAAATATCTAATACAGAAACTGGTTCAAACACTTGATGCAGACTAGGCGGTCACAGTATGACCGTGGGGCTTTTAGCTTTTGAGGTTATTTGCATGGGCCACCTCATCTTGCGCAATGTGTCAGGAATGGTACCTCTCAGCGCCCAATGAACTCCCTGAGGTACTGCTGCGTAGTTGTCAAGTCAGTATCAATCAGTACACCCCATGCATTCATCATTATGTACCATTGGTTTCGTTTAGCAAAGTATTTGGGAACTGAACGGGGTGCTTGGAACCCACGCCAAGGGATCGTTCGGGCACTTCAGCTTTTATACAGAACTGCAGCTCCGAAAACGAATGGATATTCATGGCAGTGAGTGACGAGGATATATTGCAAATGACTGGTAAACTCATCCGCTGTTTGTAGCAACTATCTAGAGATCAACCTTGTTTCTAATGCACGGACCAACGGTTAACGTTTCCCATTAATATGTTTAACATATCATTCATATGATTCTACGCATTCCACTGGTCCTATCAACATTACATTCATACTGACCCGTTTCGTCGTCTCCCATAACATTTAACTGCGTGTCGGGGCGTGGATATATAAATGCGTAGCGTTACGAACTGTCTTGTTGGCTGTAGCTAATACTCGCTACGCGATGTGAGTGCACCATAAAACATCGCACAGTGAATGTGAGACGATATTCATTAACAATTTCCAAAATATCGTTAGTCCGCTGGATTTTGCACAATGGTTTCAGTTTACAACGTTGAATAATTCAAAGGCTCTAAAATTATGAAGACAAGATCCGACAGTATGAATATGATAGTGCGGAATTTTACCACTGACATATTCGGAAGGAAGAGAGGGTCCCACTGTTTAGAATTTATCTTCACACAGAGGCTAGTTGGAACCGCCCCACACGACCCTTAAAGCACGACGTCACGTTAGTCCAGTTCTTCTTAGCATCTTCTTCCTTCGTTCTGGAAACATTTCCCTACATTCTTTCAATGATCATTTTAATTTAACGGCAGTCCGATGTACAACAAACAATTTTCTTCTGCCCAACCGAGAGTAAGTTTACTGACTTCCTTAACATATAAAAAAAGTCATTAGACCCTCGGTGACTGTTACGATCATATACAAAATTTGGACTTTGATTCTTTGGTGATCTGCTCCCTGTACCTGCACAATGTATGTTGGGCTCATCACACTCGAGTTTATTTCCCTCTAGAGGGCTTCAGATTTATTCTCAAAACGTTCGTATTCCAATGTCAATTGGTATCGTAAAAATAAGTTCGACGAGACGCTTGACCAATAACTCCCCTAATACCCGGTTAGGAGGTCTGTTAGATTCGCAGACGCAGACTCCCACACCGGGTAGCCACAGCCGTAGGTCCTTTTTGATAAGGTTCTTTCCTCATCTCTGGGATATTTCGACATCACCTAATGATGCCATGCGATGGATGATCTCTCACTCGCGAACAGTTTCTCTCGTGACCAGCCCAGCGAGTCAGCACCCCGATTAAGTCCAGAGGCCACGTCGCAGCGTTTTACCCGCACATGAATGTACCAGTTAACCCACTAGTGTAACAGTTAGGCCTCAAATCCGTTTCTGCTGAAAACAGGATCTATAGATATGTTTCAATTTGTTCATTTACAAGCAATTTGCACCAAGAAAATACTACCGGCATCTACAAGACTGTATCATTGGTAGTCGGTATCGTATTTTCATCTGCCTAGTCGAATTCTACTCGGCGTGAAGAACAATCTATTCTCACGGATCCTTCGCTCCTCGTGTTTTCTCAATCCTCCCACGATCCTCGTAGGTAACGTTCCCCTGCTCCAGAAATTGAAAGATCCGGTTTACATGGTGAGCCTGGTTGTGCTTCATAAACATTGCGCAACAATGAATCATGATTAACAGTTCCACTATCGAATGCCAATTCTTGACATTTCTTGAACTTCGTTGAGGAAGTGGTCTCTTGTTAGAATCGCTGCATACACCGTATAAACCACCTCCTACCTGTGTTTTCCGTGGTACAAATTTATGGATAAATGGAGAACAAACAAAATTTAATGATTTCTTTCGCATTTCCGGCTACCGGGTGCCTGTGCACAGAACACAGTCAACCAGGAACCCTTTTCGCGTTGTAGGCCCATATGCTATCCAATCCTTCCTAACCTAAATCCAATACAACAGGTCGAATGAATTGTATGTTGAACGTTGTTGAAGAAACCCTGTACCCGAGGGAGGTATTGTTTTCAACTTCGTGGTGTATGGTGCGTTTAACGCATATAACCTTCAGCGAAAACATTGGATGGATGGTACCGATTTTTTTTTTCACCGAAAGGGTTGTTTCCACCTGTGAGTGGCAAAAACTGAGAGAACAACTCTCAAAAGCGTTGTGCTCATGTGTCTGGAACACATTTTCAAGCTAGAATACCTGTATTTTAGACGCTCCGTGATTATATAGTCCGTATTTCCGGAATGAACTGGCTGGGCACAAGAAATAAGGCGATGGTTGACACAGTTTACATACATACATTTCGCTCAAAGCAGTACACATTATTGACAGTGCTCCGTCTTCACAAGTGAGGGCGACTGAGGATTCACCTCTGTCATCCAACACTTCTCGCTTTCACACATCTCGCCTCTCCTCCACCGGACTCTCCTATAACTTCTTCGGCGCCGTCAACGCTTTCCGTTGCTCACACTTTACTTTAGGATCCAACGCGCTCATCAGAGGATGATCCCATCCCTTCTCAAAAACATGTCATACCGCCGCCCGTCATTATTGCCTCTGGCAGCTGGTCTACAGATTCTTTCAAACCAGGCATCTCCATCATCAGGTACACAGTCTTCTTACTGCCCATGGCTTCACACCGAACATCTCTCACTCCCATACACCCTTGTGGATCTCACACAACGCCAATAAACGCCTCCTTTCATCTTCAAGGACACACCACACGGATCTAGTCTACTGACTGACACGATACGTTCCTTCCCACTCACAATCACTTTCGTCTTCCGGGAGTTTTACCTTCATTCCCTTGCTCCCGAACGCGTTCTTCCATTCCCGCAACTTCTCCCTCAATCAATCCCTCGCCTCGCTCATCAGGACTAGGTCATCTGCATACTACAGCCATTCACTCATGAAATCCTCTAATTTCCTTTCATGCCTATAATGGAATGGTATCACGCCTGCTGAGGACCCTGCACATGACTGTATCCATGACAGTTTCAGGACGGACGCGGAAGCACCACCGGCAATACCAGTTCTCTCGCTCTTAACCAGGTTTTCAATAGTATGAGGAAAAGCCAACCCTTGATATATGAGCTCCAACCTTATTGACGTATTAACGTAATCTCTCAGATCTCAGAAGGCGAATCATGAGGATCATCATTATAATACCTACAGGGACATGCTTTCAAGTATGCAGGGAGCGTCCCACTCCAATGGCCTCTTAGGACACACGCACAACGCAATTGATCCGAAACGAAACCACCCAAACAAAAAGCAGATCAGTTCGAGCTATCTCGCGTACACTTCTGGTTGTCAGACCCTAGTTTAATAGTTCAATTGGTTCTCATTAGATACGAGTAACAATCGTCAGGAACTTATGAACTTTCCATAGGTTGGAATGAGAAGAGCAAATCATTTGAACTGTGCTCGGTTAACTAGTGATGGTATGATTTGGTGTTAGGCTACATTCTCCCACTTACCCTCCATACATAGCAGTTCAATTAGAAACCAGTGATGGGGTATAAACACTTCATTGTATTGATGGTCCTCATCATCATATACACAAGAGCGGGGGGCTCATGCCATAGTTACTCTACAGCATTCTCAGAAACACGATAAGTGGAAGACGATAGGATTATTCACTCCCATACTGGAATGGGGAATGTACTATAAAAAGAAATCTTAAGCTTGTGCTCCACGATTTGACTAGTGTTTGATGATGACGTGAATATACAAGGTGCAGGCAAAGGAAGCGCATTCGGCTGATAATCCGATTGTGGTTGCATATTTTGTATCGCTGTGCTCAAAGAGAGGATTCCCAAGTACGCATAGCTATGTGTGTTTCATGATATAGGCCTATGAAGTGAAACTTTCAGAAGTCACTGAACATGCAAGAGCATATCCTCTTATTGGGTTCTCCAAAATAATTAATCTGATTTTAGGTTCTAAAGTGTGTTTTTCAGTCATAGGGTCACCTGGCAAGAAGACCCAACAGTCCCTTAAACTCGCATTATATAACGAGAGATCCCACGCTCCTCCTCACATAGATCCCATGCTCAAGATTGTTCACCAGTATGGGAGTCCTACGCGAAAATATACCAAGCTGGAATACGCAAGGACTCCGACGCCTTCACTACCGCCGACGGGATCAGCTTCTCCAAGACAACCAGTCCGAAGTATTCCAAGGTAGCGATCCCTCAACATGCGTTCTGGCTATAACCTCTGCGATGTACTTCTGGTGAGAATCGAGTCACGTGACTGGAACGACCGCCCTAAGACATACGGCGGCGATTTCTTCCGGATGAAGATCTTCCACAAGAAACCGTATCGGCGGCGTCGGAGGACGCAATTCTAGACTTTCTGAACGGACGTACCTCGCACTCTTCACCCTGAGGTGGACGGGAGAAGTCAAGCTTCAAGTGAAACTGATCCACCCGGTTGAGGTACTCCCTCAGATGATGTTGACGTTATCGGGAAAGGTTGGTCGGAATATTACCTTCGTCGGAGAGTTTGTGTCTGGAGATATCTCGGAAGATGTCCTCTATCTGCCGTATCAACAGCTTTCCAGTGAGTAATCAACCTCATCATGCACGCGACACATTATATATTGGTGTTTCATGAGTTGATCAGCGTGTCTTGTCTGTGCAGTAGATTGAGTGGAATTCAGTTAACGCCCACTGCGAACCGCGTTTAAACATCGTCGTTCAAATAAATTCATGCGGTAAGATTGTTCTTCTCAAGACGCAGCAAAACAACTTACAATTTAATTTTCGCTATTTCGTGGAGAACTCATTGATGAGCATTTGGATTTTAATGTTCCCCTAACTGAAAAAATTAAAAATAAAGTTGACGATAAAAAACAAAACAAAAAAACCAGAAGAACTTTGATAGGAAAGATAGTAGTCAAGCGTCGCCGAGGGAAGTGCAAGAAACACGCAGTGTCTTGTGAAAACAAAACGTCATGGTGACCGATTGGGTCAGGCTCACTCAGAATCCTGGGTTCTATTGAATGTTTTGTTCGAATACTTTGAACGTATATTCTGGAGTACCGTGCAACACTTGAAAATGATATGTTTGCATTATTATGGTCTGTGTTCTTCACATTTGTGAAGAAGGAAAAGTTGTTAGATGATCGACTCATATTCACGCCATTATACTCACTTATCACCCACAATAAGATTATTATCTTTTTGTGAGGGTTGATAATGAATATATAAGGGATCGTATATCGGTGCAACATGGTGTATTAGGGGAGATCTGAGTATTACTTATGCCGCGTCCCGTTCCTATCTTTACCAAGCGCATCTATGGACTGACATATAAGCGCCTAAAGAATACTGTCAACAACATTGAATTGGACTTGGATCAGTTTAACCTCACATGTTTAGTCACACCAACTACGATTCAATCTCTCTCCCCACAAAAATAAAATGACTGCAACTGCACGTGAACGCTGTTGCTGGTTCGGGGGTAAGGTGAGGGAGTATCAGAAGCTTGACATACTCCCCCCGCCCCCCCCTCCCCCCCCCCCCCCCCCCCCCACAGCAGTCCCTTCCCCAAACTGTCAAATTGGTATTTTTTTACCAAGAGAATATTCAAGAAGCACTCTGAATAGGGACTCAGACATTTCAGGCCGATTTGAGACTACGAAACCGCCTTTCGCAGTATTTGGAACTTGTCAGTCAACCGTGTATAGGCATATGATATTTCTCTCCCGCATGAACAAAGTTTAGGAAGAGACTTAGAGATAACGTTGTCGTGTACGTGTGTGTGTGTGTGTGTGTGTGTGTGTGTGCGTGTGTGTGTGTGTGTGTGTGTGTGTGTGTGTGTGTGTGTCCCACTTCCTTAGCAGGATTTCTCTGAAACGATAAGACCAATTTTGATGAAATGCAGATGCAGGATATAAGTAGATGAACTGATGAGATTGTGCGGTGTAAAATTATGCTAACTAAGTTATTTTCAAAGTTTGTCGGGTTTTCACGAAACTGGGTGAATATGATCTACCTTCAGTCCCAAAACGTCTCAACAAAGATTCGGGGTACGTTATTTTTTGCAAGAACAGTCAGCTAATCAGAGTAAACAAACAATCGAAACTTGTTCGCTTTGCTGCGTCTTAAGTAACGCAGTACTTCTTAAACGCAAAATGTAAAGGTTGCGTGAGCCTTCCGAAGTTTATGTTTACATGCGTAGAACTGGCTCCCAGTATACGCCCTGGTCAGAGTGCTTACTGCATTAACGGATAACAAACGGGCGAAACGACGCGTTGCTCGTCGTATTTGTGAACGCCATGTTCACATCAAGCCCCGAACATCCTGTACTGAAGCTTCTACACAGAACAGAAGTCAGCGTGGAACCGTGTTGCTAAGAGAGACAGCGCCCCCGCACAGTAATGTTTTAGTGAAATGGTTCGCATTCGTCAGAAGATTTGATTATGTTCCGTTTGACAGCCTCCTCTAATGCGAGCTTAATATTTAGGCTGTAGTTCACTCCGTGTGTCATACTTACGCCTAGATGATGTTTCTGCCAGACGTAATCGGTTCGTATTCCCGAATTATTTATGTTGTTTCTGTGCTTCCGTAATAGATCGTCTGACTTTTCCCGCGTTTTCTGAAGCAGAGTAACACTCACTGAAGATGTTGCAGAATCTTGCATTATGGTATACCACCTTTACTGTGGAACAACAAAGGTATTTTCGGGGTCTATGGTCGAGGAAATTCGCAGATAGAGAGTAAACAAACCGAATGTGTTTACGATGTTACACACAATAGGGCGCCTCCTCACTTCGGGTTCGTGTTCTCTGACGGGAAAACGAACAGGACACACAATGCGCGCTCTAATGTCCTCTCCGGCTTATATATAATGCGCCATGGTTCACATGCGCAGAACCCTCCCGGTTCGGTACGCGTGTTTGTATTGCGTCTCCATGGAAGTACGCACAGCACGCACTGTCAATCTTTCGTGTATGGTACGCGATGTAATTTACGTCGAATCGAACTAACGCAATAAGTTACCCTAGCTGCTTATTTAGAGTTTAGAGATACAAAGATGTAGATATAGAGATATAGATATCTCTAATCGTTGCGTAATTCTTAATTCGCGGGTTGTAGTTTGTAGCATAGGGATAAACTACATCAGGTCGACTTTTACTGTTCATAAACAGTCTCGACTCTGAATTTAGCTTAATAACGAACTCGGCTGCGCCTCGTTCGTATTCAACTAAATTCAGAGTCTCGACTGTTTATCGCCCCCCAGTAAAAGTCGAATAGTTGCCGTTATTCCTTGAGGGATATAAGATAGTGAGAATGTTCCACATATATTCATCCTGCCTTTTTTTGTACTATTGTAGTGGTGAATCAGCAATCGAATATAATTTTTACATAATCCACCACCTACCCATAATTGAGCAATGGAACATTTCAAATGCTGAGAGGATAAACTACTGGTGTTAATGGGCATTACTACAAAGAGAGTTTCTGGTCCAGAATAGTAGGGACAAGAATTGAAAAAAAAAAAAAACAATACAATTTGAAATTGAGACACAATAATAACTCTTAATAATAATGACTCATAATAATAACGTTAGGTGAGACACTATGACTGTTTCTATTGTTTTACTGTCTTAACATTTTCACAGGGTCCAATGTGTAATCTGAGTAATCCTCGAACGCACGGCCCGTGGTATTGTCAGAAACCGAACAACTCACGTCTCTCGTGAATGACTGGAGATTCCACAAGATGTACAAGGGGACATTCTTGAAGCTTGAAGACCATCTAACACCGTTATCAAAAGAACTGTTGACAAAGTGAGTTTGTATGTGTTGAACACGTCCTCGTTGTAGCATTTTACCACTATACTGCGAGAACTTGACTGCTCGTAGATCCCCGATACAAATCGTATATACCACTTCTTGTATAGCAGGACCCATATGATGTAGCCAACCGGTCGTACGATACGACCACGCAGGGTGTCAAGTCTTGTCTCGTGTGGCAGAGCGGTATCAGTGACGTATCAGTTCGTGTTCCGGCATTCACCGGGCGCCGGTTTTTTCCCTAGGTGGCTGTACTTGCAGTTTACGATGAGCGAGATCTTGGTCTTCGCTTCATGGTTCTGCTGTTGGGCAGCAGTGACATGTGTAGGTCTCATCAGTTGGTTGTGAGCAGTCACGGTGGCCATGAAACATCCGTTCCTCTGGGTTCCGAGAGAGTGGTTTGAGTCCCCTGATGGATCTTCCGGATGTAGACGTAAAATAGAGTCTGGTTTGGTTACACTTGCCTCGATATCATATGGGCACCAGTCGAGAAGGGAAGGTGAGTCATCGCCGATCAATGAGGCTGGGATTCCTTGATGGAACTCGATTAGCTCCCTGAACTCATAGAAATGAAATGGATTGAATATATGTTGTTGTGTCATTAAACATAAACTGATCAATCAATCTATCATTATTTCTAGCAGTGACAACATCCGTCCCTCTGCCATGAACAGCGAACGCTGAACTTTGCAGCTGTGCCGAACGTTGCCATGATATAGATTATAGTGGTGCTAAAAACAAAAAACAAGGAATCCCTTCAATTACCAACAATGTGAACGCTTTCTACTGCTCCGAGCCCATCGCTCTTCCCGTGTACTTCATGTATACAGATTCCAGTGCTGCAGAATCGGTTCAGTGAATATTTTTAGCAGGGTTCCTCCCACCGACCCTGTGAACTATGGATGCGGGGATGCGTCTTCGTCGTCTGTCGGTGTGTTATTAGGTGATTCCATGGATGGAACGGAAAACCTGCGCGAAGGCCCGTGTGACTGTGTGACTTATCCGCGTGTCTCTTGCTGCGTCTCGTACTGGTCGCTGCAATATAAACGGACGAAGTTGCGAAGGTGCTGGTCGGCTCAAGGAGCTATTATATTATATATATTGGAGAGGCAACGTGTGCAATATATTGAAGCAATTTCAAATGTCCCCCCGCACCCGCGAACTGACCACCGCGATTTCTCCTTCATTGTGCGGCAAACTGGTTTGCCCATCTACGGTATGCGCTACTCTACCGGGGACAAATTACAGGCGGGGAATTCCCCGGGACATGGACTGACTCGCGGATTACATTTTCGTGCGTTAAATTGTTTGATCAACTACGGTTGTGTTACTCTTTCAGGGAACATTTCCAGGTTGGGCGTCTGAAGACAATGCAAAACCGCGCGTACTGCTATTATACACACCAACGTCAGCTCAGTATAAGGCCGTTAGCGTTGGATTGCCGGGCCTAGGGTCGGCTACGTCCGCGCGTACATGTGCCCGGCGTGAGTGTTGCGTTGAAAAGTTCACTGACTGGAAAACTGCCCCAAAATACGTCTGGGTTGGCACATTCACGCGTAGTTTACATCGTGTTTGTGACTACCATATTAACTGGAGAGGAGATGGCAGCTTAATGCTTGTAACTATTTTAAAAAGTGTGAACTACAGGACAAGCAATTGTATTTGTAGATGTAACATCGTACCAGCGATATACAGTTTGTGTTACTGCAGAGAAGCTGGCAGGAAAGCTGCGGAGACAGATTCTATGTAGAGCAACTTGGATGTGGAAAGTGTCAGTATATGTGCATGGAGTATTAACGCAAGGAGTACAATCGCCTTCCGGCACGGGTTGGAGGATTTTTTTCTAGACTATAGGTAGGGCAACTGATGCCAGAAGTCGGTTGTTCATGGCCTTGCACGTGAACACATATTAACTTGACATGACGTGTTGCAGAGTATTTTCCTCCATATTCTAACAGCGGCCCAGTCAATCCAGTATAGGCGCGTTATCGCTGGGTTGACGGGACTAATTGTACTAATTGTACACCGGTTCCCAAGTGCACCGGTGTGCGTGTAATCGTCCGATTGTGCGTATTGCCAATTAAATAACTTTATAATTTCGATCCTCAAGCCAAACGCAATTAAACCCACATCTCAAGACACTTATAGTAAACCACGATCGATATTGAACACAGCCCCAGGGGTTGAGCATGGAGTCGCTATCTGTAATTCTAGACGTGATCGGTTGTATATTTTGTTTATCAAGGTCCCAGATGGTCGAGATAGAGAAGACTACAGAATCAAAGTAGTGGATAGAGGTTCCGTCAACATCCCTGCACTGCCGTTCTGCGAGATGAATGGAGTCCGAGTGGAGTCCATACGTCAGGTCATTTCTACGAAGACCGATGGTATCCGGATAATTCAAGTATTTCCTACATCCGACGAGTGATGGAATGTCTTCGAAACAAGAATGTTCTCGTTTTTAGGTATTCGAGCAGGGGGGGGGGGGGGTAGACAAATATATAGTTATTTTAGAGATAAGTATAAAATCTATTCAAGACACTGCCTTTACCGGAAGGCGCCTGGAGTAAGTACGGCCCGACAGATAAGAGAGCATCAAGTACACAACTTAGGTCCGCCGATATGCCTTCCATGGCCTGCCCAGGGCAGGAACAGGTCTCGTTTTAAGAACAGATTTCATCGAATTCATAGCTGACCGGTTGAACTCGGGACTGGACGGCTGTAATGTAATATACATAATATCTGTATGGGCACACTTCATAGCAACTGGCCAAGAATTCTACCTCAAGAGACTTTTTTGCATCAATCAGAAGCAAGCAGTCAAATTTTCTCGATCGATGCCCCGATGGAACGGGTGACATCCAAAGGTGCGACCAACACAGACCACCCTGCCCTATTGGATTGCTACATTTCCTAGCGAGTGGAACATTCTGCAACACGAAATGTATTAAGAGTTAGCGTTATTTAAAAATGTCTCAGGTAGGTTTTATTGATGCTTGGGAGTGACAAAGTTCAACTTACGCAAGACATGTCCATCCGAACGATGAGTATAGTTAAGCCATTTCGTGGACAGAATACTGCCTTATAATATGTCAAATTAAGACCGATACAGAGGCAGGTAATGAATCGTATGTATTCTTATGTATGTATGTATGTATGTATGTTGTATGTATGTAATGTATGTCTGTATGTATGTATGTATGTAGTCTTAATGTATGTATGTATGTATGTTATTTATGTATGTCTGTATATGTATGTTTTATGTATGTATCCCGTGAAGCTGGCTGCTTTGGGGTGCCCTGTACTAGACTCTGTGAGCTGGCTGCGTTTGGAGTGCCTGGTACGCACGACGACTATACTTAGCGCGTACGCGAGAATGCCTGCCCCGACCTCCTCTTGGTCTCATCTGAAGATCGAATCTTTAGAGTAGGCGTTCCGCGAACGGCTCCTAATTGAGCTGTCGGCCACGCCCACTGCGCACGTGGGTGCCAAAGCCCGCGGGGCGCACGTTCTGCTGGCGCGCCATAGGCGCGCTCGGGGCTGCCTGTCCCACTTAAGCGAAACCAAGTACTTTGCTGGTATCCCCTTAGCGCTTCGAACCTGGCGTATGCCGTACTGACTCTGTGTAGCTCTGCTTTTGAAGTGCCGGTTTAAAAACTGACTCTGTGAAGCGGGCTGCTTTGGAAGTTCCTGTACTGACTCTGGTGTACGCTGCTGCTTTGGGCGTGCCTTGACTTACTCTGTGTAAAGGTGGCTGCTTGGAGTGCCTGTACTGACTCCATGTAGGCTGGCTGCTTTGGGATTGCCTGTACGCACGACGACTACCTTATCGCGTTACTCGAGATGCCTGCCCCGACTCCTCTCGGTCGCAGTGACCCATCGAAACTTAGCAGTAGGCTTGTTCCGCGAACGGCTCCTATATAGAGCTGTGCCGCACGCCCCTCTGCGCACGGGTTGCCAACCCCCTCGGGGCGCCGTGCTGCAGCCGCGCCACAGCGCGCTCGGGGCTGCAGGTCACCCTTAGCGAAAACAGTACTTTGCTGGTACCCCTTAGCGCTTCGAACCTGCGTAATGCCCGTAGACTTTTGTAGCTGTCCTGCTTTGGAGTGCCGGTAACTGACTCTGTGTAAGCTGGGGCTTGCTTTGGAAGTGCCTGTACTGCCTCTGTGTAAGCTGGCTGCTTGGGAGTGCCTGTATGACTCCCCTCTGTGTTAGGTGGCTGCTTTGGGAGCCTGGACGACCTGTGTAAGTGGCTGCTTTGGGAGTGCCCTGTACTCACGACGATCTCCTTAGCGCGTACGCGAGATGCCTGCCCCGACCTCTCTCGGTCCCGCACGTGACCATCGAAACTTAGGCAGTAGGCTTCCCGAACGGCTCCTTTGAGCTGTGGCCGCCGACCCCCGCTGGCGCACTGTTGCCAACCCCCTCGGGGCGCACGTTCTGCAAGGCGCGCCACAGGCGCGCTCGGGGCTGCAGGTTCCCCTTAGCGAAAACAATTACTTTGCTGGTACCCCACTTATGCCGCTTCGAACGTGCGTATGCCTGTAATGTATGTAAGTTCTCTTTGCTTGTGTGAACACTCCGAATGGACCCACAACAAAGTGTGGCAAAATTCCTGTGTCAACGGCCCTAAGAATTGCAACTTCGGCTGCACTCATATCCATAGAATAGGTTCATAGGTCATATTTTTTTTTTTTAGGGGGAGGTGGTGTCAGACATTCAACCATATCTGACACATTGCGCAGGCCACGAAATGGCCCATTGCCAAGGCACCTATGACAGCTACAAGTTCTTACAAGTCATCATACTTTGTGAGACCTCCTGTATGCACCAAGTACGAAGCAGTTGATTTTATTAGATAGATCTACCACATTTCGGATCGAGGTAGGGTAGTGGTAACATCAGACTTTCGTTTCGATCAGCCGCAATTAAGGAACACCTGCCCAACATCGGTGGTCGGGGTTCCCTCTTCAATCCCACATTCGGCAAGTTGATGTCCTTGCTCGACCGCATGGTTTACGGTTTTTCGCGAAGATTAGCGTGTCGTGATAACCGTACCCAGATTTAGTTTGATTTCGGCCAAGACGAGAAGTTTTCTGCTTAGGTGAGCCGATGCCCACCCTACATATTCCTTCTTGTCTTACACAGTCCTTAATGATTAGCCATGAAGCCCTCATTGTTTCATGGACAGTCCTTGATCTTCCCCACACACTAGCATATGGGACAAGAACAAAATGGCTCAGCCCCTCAATCGAGCTCAGACCCCGCTTTAGCCATCTTATCAGCTTCCTCGTTGCCTTGGACCCCCATATTACCAGGTATCCAGGCAACAAGAATACGATTTGAAGCCTCCTAAATATTTTTTTTTTAGTTTGTCCTACACGCAACACAGATCAGAATATACTCAATTGCTATCTATTGCTCTAATAGCAGCCTGACTATCAAACAGATAAATGTTCTTGTTTCTGGAATCCTTCCTCAAACATTGTTCTTCTTAGCTCCTGTGATATGGCTAAGACCTCTGCTTGGAAAACAGTACTCAGTGTTCCGAGATGAAGTGAGACCTCACTGACATAAAGTTGGACCGGATACTCTACTCCACCCCTGCACCAACTCTTCCATCAAGCTTGGACCCATCTGTATAACACCGAACCGTGTCGTGTTGTAAGCCACTCTCAATTCGATTGCAGCCTTTCGCTCCAGAATAAGGCAATCGAAATTCTTGATGAATCTCCTGGTTTTATTCAACCGGTCAGCTGGCATTATCGAAGCGATAGCTCTTGTCTAGCGTTATTGCAACGTCAACATGACTCTTTTTTTACCGAAAGTACCAACGGCTCTGGCTAGCCAGGGCCCCGCCTGTTGTATGCGATATGAATCCCCTACCGCCTCTCTGCTTTTATGAACTTTTCGATCGGCATGATGTTCAACAGCATTTCCAAGGCCGCAGTAGGGGTGCTTGGAAAAGCTGATGAGATCATCATGCATGCTAACCTCTGCACCTTAAGACACTATTCCTAAGCCAGTTTCCCTCTAAACCACTATCCAAACACACACGCATCCGTCATGCTAGGGCCGCTTTTTTTAGAGCCCTTGGTAGACCGCGGAGCGTTGCACATCCCATTTCACTTGATTCCCCCGGTCTGGCCCACAAGTCGCTTGCATTGCCACAGGCTGCATTTGGCCTTTGGGCTACATGTCATAGGGCTTTATATGTTGCCCGGCCTCGAGTCTAGAATAATTAACTTAACTAGCAACATGTGTTTACATTCAGCTATGTTTTCCTCTGCATATCCTACAAGATCTATTGGATATGCAAAAGGAAACATTAGCTGAATGTAAAAACATGTTGAAGTTACATTCAGCTAATGTTTCCTTTTGCATATCCCATAGATCTTGTAGTATATGCGCTTTATGAATTAAAGCTACTTTAGTCTTCACGAGCGAAAGTGAATTTCATGAGAAAATTAGCGTGGAATCTTGCATGTCAATATTGTGTGTATGTGTTTGTATTATATACGAGAGGGTATATGCAGGCAGGACTAGAGAGAGAAAATCATTATAATACAACTTGGTGTTCATTTTTTATCAGTTGCTGTTTGTCTATCGGAATCTACAATGTTAGGGCCCCTACTAATGCCAATGATAAACATTCTGTCAGTGCCAGTAACTGAAATGAGCGCACAACCTGGGAGTTCGGGGGGGGAGGGAGGAGGGGGGTGGGCGGTGTCGTAATGACACAACGTTTTCGATTGCCTTCATTACATAACGTTTTCTGCACACACAAAATATCGTTTTTTGGACCCCTCCCCAACTTTGTTCATATGGTTTTGTTGGTTATTGCCCTTGCGGCGCAAGTAATCTGGAATATCCCTAACACTGCCCCAACTGTTGGCATGGGAGTGTTGCTAGGATGCTGCGACCACTTTGCTATGGGTATACATTGTGGCTCCTTGCATGTTTCGCGTTTCTCCACAAACCCGGAGGGCACTCCATTAACTTTGAATCGGGAATGCAAGTCTGAGCGCCTGATTACTTGATCGCGGCGGGTGGGTGGGGCATCAATGAATTGATTAATCTAGAGGCAGGGGTATAAGAATGTGTTTTTAGTGGTCCGAACCCCATTATCAATACGGAATTCCATTACACAGTTACCGGAACTTCAAGAATTGAAAGTATTGAGTTCTAGTGTAATGGGACAATTAGCGCACAACGAAAAACATTTCGAACTCAGCAATTTTGGCTTTATTATTCTTTATATCTAAATATCATACTCTTCTTGAAGAATCAATCGCTTTCAAGCCAGGTTAACTTTCACTATGCTGAGGGGGGATGTTGATACCACTTATGTTCGGGAGGAAGAAACATGCCGACGCCATGAGCAATGTCGGGGTTGTGTGAACTTTTTTCTCCTGAAAACTTGAAAAAACGAGGGGGACCACAGGGATACATCCGTGTTGGAACAGTGTGATAACTGATTGCGCAATAGAATACATATTTCGTGATATTGTGAAATACCCATGAGATTCATTTTACTATGAAGTACACTAACTTGGCAATGGAGTGTGGTATCAAGACGGAATTTGGACTAGTATCTTGTTGTTTTTTTGTTTTTTTTAATTGTATATATTCACTCTTCCAGAATCCTTAAATTGAACTTATCACGCATGTATCAATTTGCACGCATCATGTCCTATAAATTCATTACGGGTTACACTCTGAAAGTTCGCAGGTTTAGTCATATTGATGTGAGGAGTTTTAGCGATGATGAAGCTAGGTCACGGAGAGTCATTGAAGGTACGTCTGAACCCACTGGGGATTTGCGGAGACCGAAGGAAATGGAACAATGGCATGATACCTGGGTAATTAACCCATATGATCTGGAAAAAAAAATTCATGGTACACCACCTAGTATCATGTTATGTGATATTTTGGCAACCTGATTCACTGGTTACGTTCAATTCGACAAATGATTAGTGCAAATTGGGGATGGTTATGTGAGTGAGATAGGTCCCACCGTTGGTGTATGATTAGTCCATATCATTATTCTAAAACCCCAACTATCGTTTATTGTGGAATAAGGATTTTGAATTGTTGCTAATCCCGATGTACGTAGCCGCCGTTATTTTTGCAATAACAGTCAGCTCATCAGAGTTAACACACCATCGAATAATGCTCATTGGCTGTTGTCTTAAAGTTAAACGTACTTTTTAAACGCAAATGTAAGGATGCGTGAGCCATCGGAAGATAGTTTACACGCGTGGAACCGGCTCTCAGTATGCGCGCTGTTCAGAGTGCGTACTGCCCTAACGGAATACAAAAGAGCGAAACGACGCGGTGCTCGTTGTATTTGTTGAACGCCATGTTCACATGCGCAGAACCCTCCGGTTCGGCACGCGTGTTTTGTATTGCGTCTCAATGGAAGTACACACAGCACGCACTGTCAATCTTTCGTGTTTGATACGCAATGCAATTCACTTCGAATCGAACTAACGCAATAAGTTACCCTAGCTGTAGAGATACAAGTTTAGAGATACAAAGATGTAGATCTAGAGATATAGATATCTCTACTCGTTTGGGTAATTCTTAATTCGCCGGTTGTAGAATAGGAATAAACTACAGCCGGTCGAGTTTTACTGGTTCATAACAGTCTCGACTCTGAATTTAGCCTAATAACGAACTCGGCTGCGCTTCGTCCGTTATTCAACTAAATTCAGAGTCGAGACTGTTATGAACCAGTAAAGCCGACTAGTTGCAGTTTATTCCTTAAGGGAATATCAGATAGTGAAAATTGTTCCACATTTATTCATCCTGCCTTTTTTTGTACTATTGTACGTGATGAGCCATCGAATATAACTTTGACATAATCCACCACCTACCCATAATTGAGCAATGGGAACATTTCAAATGCTGAGATAATAAACTACTGGTGTTAATGGGCATTACTACAAAATTCTGAGAGCTTCTGAGTCAAAATAGTAGGGACAAGAATTGAAAGAAAATAACAGAACAATCTGAAATTGAGACACAATAATAACTCTTAATAATAATGACTCATAATGATAACGTTAGGCGGTAGACTTATGGCCGTCGCCTTGTTTCTATTGTTTTTACTGTCTTAACATTTTCACAGTGTCCAATGTGTAATCTGAGTAATCCTCGAACGCACGGCCCGTGGTATTGTCAGAAACCGAACAACTCACGTCTCTCGTGTAATGACTGGAGATTCCACAAGATGTACAAGGGGACATTTTTGAAGCTTGAAGACCATCTAACACTGCTTTCAAAAGAACTGTTGACAAAGTGAGTGTGTTGAACACGTCTCATTTGTATCATTAATCCACTACTGGCGGAATTTTGACGGATCATAGAGTCGATACCAATCAGTATATACACTCTTGCTTAAACGGACACAACTGATGTAGTCGACCGGTCGTAAGAGACGACCAACGCAGGGGTGTCAAGTCTTACAATATGAATACAATGTAACTTGCTGCGGAGCAGTTATCAGTGACGTATCTTCTAGTCACCGGGCAAACCGTTTCCTAGGTGCTGTACTTCAGTTCACGGTAAAAATGGGCGAGATCTTGGGCTCCGCTTCAAGGTTCTGCTTGTAACACAGTGAACATGTGTTGGTCTCATCAGTTGGTTGTAAGCATCACGTTGGCCATGGAACTTCCGTTCCTCTGGCTTCCGAGAAAGTGGTTGAGTCCCCGAAATGGTTCTTTTGGATGTAAACGAAAATAAGATCCCGGGAGCAGGTTTGGTCTGGTTACACTTGCCTCGATATCATATGAGCACCAGTCGAGAGGGGAAGGTGAGTCATCGCCGACAATGCAGCTGGGATTCCATGATGGAACTTGATTAGCTTCCTGAACTCATAGAAATGAAATAGATTGAATATATGTTGTTGTGTCATTAAGCATAAACTGATCAATCAATCTTATCATTATTTCTAGCGGCGACAACATCCGTCCCTCTGCCATGAACAGCGAACTTTGCAGCTCTGCCAACTTTGCCATGATATTAGATTATAGTGGTTACTAAAAAAAAAACCCCAAGGAAATCCCTCAATTATCAACAATGTACACGCTTTCTACTGCTCCGAGCCCATCGCTCTTCCCGTGTACTTCATGTATACGATTCCAATGCTGCAGATCGGTTCAGTGACTATCTTTAGAAGGGTTTCCTCCCACCGATCCTGTGAACTATGGATGCGCAGATGCGTCTTCGTCGTCTGTCGGTGTGTTATCAGGTGATTTTCCACGGAGGAACGGAAAACCTGCGCGAAAGCCCGTGTGACTGTGTGACTATCCGGGGTTGTCTCTTGCTGCGTTGTTTGTAATGGTTGCTGCTATATAACAGTATAAACGGAGAAAGTTGACAAAGGTGCTGCGTCGGCTACGTTTCCGCGCGTACATATGACCGGCGTGAGTGTTGCGTTGAAAAGTTTACTGACTGGAAAACTGCCCCCAAAAATACGGTCTGGGTGTTGCCACTTCACAGCGTTAGTGATACATCGTGTGGCTATGCACAGTTTATTTGAAAGTTTGTGTTTGTTACTGCAGAGAAGCTGGCCAGAAAAAGCTGCGGAGACAGATTCTAGGTAGAGCAACTGGATGTGGAGAGTGTCAGTATATGTGCATGTAGTATCAACGCAAGGAGTACAATCGCCTTCCGGCACGGTTGGAGGATGTTTTTTCTAGACTATAGGTAGGGCAACTGATGCCAGAACGGTTGTTCATGCCTTGCACGTAAACACATATTTTTTTTCTACTTATGAAAACATGACGTGTGCAAAGTTATTTCCTTCATATTCTACACGCGGCCGTCAATCCAGTATAGCGCGTTTATAGTTGGGGTTGACGGGACTAATTGTAAACCGGTTCCAAGTGCACCAGTGTGCGTATAATCGCGTATCTCCCGATTGCTAATTGAATAACGTTATAATTTCGATCCTCAAGCCAAACGCAATTCAACCCACATCTCAAGACACTTATAGTAAACCACGATCGATATTGAACACCAGCAGGGGTTGGCAGCATGGAGTCGATATCTGTAATCCTCGACGAGATCGGTTGTATATTTGTGTTTATCCAAGGGTCACCGATGGTCGAGATTAAAGAATGACTACAGAATCAAATAGGTAGTGGGGGATAGTGGTTCCCGTCCAACATCCCTCATGCCGTTCTGCGAGATGAATGGAGGACGAGTGGAGACCATCCGTCAGGCATTTCGAGGCGGGTGGGTTGCCAGCAGCTCGCGGTGCCTGCCAGGCATGTACTCCCACGAGTCAATGGTGGATGTGGGCTAACGACTTTCCTTCTATTCATTCGTGCACTCAGAAATCAAATATTACCGTTCCTTTTCCCTTGCTCCGGTGGGCTCACCCCCTCACCCCATCCCATCCCCCCCGCCCTCTATCAAAATAGTCATTACAATAGTATATATGTAGGCTGTTGCCTCTTAGTAAACTGATATGCCTTGGAGGGGGGAGGAAACCAGTGTCTGGGGCAGCTAGACGATACGGCGCAGCTGCGTGAGATAGGAAGGGTCATGAGATATGGAATTGAGGTGGTATAGACCTCCCAATAATATGTTAGAGGTCCTTTGGGCCCGTTAATAATTTTTGTAGCGCTGACAATAGTAGCTCACTAACGATGTCACAGAGGCCCGTAGTGGGAAAAACTGCAGGAGATCATCTCTCTCTTCTCATCGCCGCCCCACCGAGGCGTGCCGGGTGGGGGCATAATTTAACCTTTTCTACAACCCTTGCACCACCTATTGGTGACGTTATATATAGCCGCGCAATCAGTATTTTGTCCTCGGTAATATAACAGCAGTATGAAGTTATCCGAGAGTGGGGGGGGGGGGATGTTGCACTGGTTGCACTCGGTTGCCATGTGATGCAGTAGAAGGAAGCTGTCCAGTCAACATTAGAAATCCGTGGTATGAGCACATAGTATGTATACATATAGATCTATATAATAAATATGGTGAGCACCTTTCGATTTGCTTGATCATCGTCGTTTCACTTTTCACAATTCTTTGAGGTCATCTCTCCGATTCTAAACCTCTTATAAGTTTGGGGCGTTTGGTTTGCTATGTGAATGAATTGTCGAACAGCCGCAAAAGCAGGATAATATATATTATCTTAAAGTAACAAACTGAAGTATGAAGTTCAGAGGAATATTAGTAATGCGATTTGGCCAGCGAGGCCAGGCCATACTTCAATCTGTTGGACAAATTTGGGTTTGTTTGTGTCGCAACAAAAGAGGGAAGGGAGGGAGGTCTGGGGGGAAAGGTGAAAGAGAGCAGATGAAAGAGAGAAAATGGGGAAGAGGAACAGAGAAGGGAGGCATTCTTTATCGGTTATTCGATTTTCCAGTCCATTTAATGAACGTATTCACCAATCCAATGACCCGACCAGTGGCGTAGCTACGGGGGTCACGGGAGGGGGGCGGGTGGAATTCACGACAAAGCCGAGACCCAGGTGCCCCTGCCAGAAGTGGGAAAATTGGGCCACATCGACAAGTCCTCAAGGGTGGGTTGGTGGTGGCCCCAAATATGAAGCAGTGATGTCATAGAGGATCCAAACGAATATATAAAATTATGTTCAGAAATTCGGAGAATGTAGCACAGTTTTGCTGCACTTGCGGACACGTGGATGTCACCGTTTTATTATTCCAATTTCTCGATGTCCGCGGACTGCGCATTGCCTGCGCTGCAACCGCCGTTGCGGACTAGTGGATGACTAGCTTAAAACCTTATTGATATATTTCCTCTCCTGAAGGAATTGTGCTAACAAAGTGCTAAAACGACGGAAAAGTGTGGCATGGACGGGGCGCTTCAGCAGATTTCTCGAAGAAGTGGGGGGGGGGGCATGATGCCATTTCGGTCACGGCAAATAGAGCACAAAAACTCCTACAAAGGCTCCTACATGCCCACGATTGTAGGAAATGCGCCGTTTGTATATAATGACAATAATGGGATCTCTTGTTCTCGAAATATGAACTGCGAGGATGTTTTCTGAGAACAATTTTCTAACTGCCGAGAAGGGTGACCACTGTTCGCGAACTTCTCCGCTAGAGAAATGTGTGACCCCCAGGGAAAGATTGTAACCCCCATGGTCCCTGCTCAAAAAATCCTGGCTACGCACTTGCACCCGACTCCTGCTATAGTTGGAAACCTGTCGGCAATTAAATGATGATAATCACGACCACCAGTATAGGTAGCTTCAGCTAGATGAGTGCCAGAATCGCCGGCCTCAGCGGAATTGAAAGCCTCCGTATAGACCACAGCCCACAAGTCAGAGGGTGCCACTTCCCAAGCTGATGCCAGCTGGTCTTTGTCTTTTACTATATCCAATTTGCACATTCCTGGCTAAATCGAAATCGACTCAACCTCCGTGTGAGGTCTTAACCAATGACGAAAGGGAATGGGTAAGAGATGCTGACAGTAATGAGTCACTGAGCTCTCGGTGAATACGACACGTGACTGTGAACTGATCGTACATGCACAGTAACCAAACGGTGATATTACGGGATGCTCAATATCATGACAAAAGTTATAGGTACAAAACATCAGGGTTTGGACAATGGCGCTTTATAGCTCAAAGCGCGTATTTTTCAAGAACACATGTGAAAAAAGCTTACAATTATGAGTAGAAATCACACCTCAGAAGTTTCCAATGTTGCCCCAAATTGCATGTGGGACGTCGAATTATCAAAATCTCGCCTCCCCGTAACCCCTCCCCCTTCATATCAGTCACCATTTACAGATCTGTCGGCAAGTCAACACCCCCACACTAACCGATCCCCTCCACCAAACCGAACCCCCTCACTACGCCCCTGATTTGACTGCGTGTGCCTTGCTGCTTTTCTAAAATGATGGCACTAACTTTTCCGTGTTCAACTTCATTGTATATGCGCATGTATGTATCATTGAATTCAGAACAATCAGGTGTATGGTAAAAATTCTTTCGGCAATTGTAAATTAGTTGTAGTTGAAGGCGTTTTCGATTACGGGGACTGATCGAGCAAGACGAACCAGATCATCCCAGGTATACGCTATAAAGTGTTAACGAAACCGAATAATTCATCAGAATTTCTGATTTGTCATACACTGAGTGAGTTTTGCCCTTGTGGTAGGATGGTAGGGTGGTAGGATGGTAGGGTGGTAGGAAGTTTCCTTTTGACGCCTATATTCATGAATAGGCGACTTTCAAACGCCATTAATACCCTACTGAACCTGCTTTCTCATTTATTAATTTAATAGTTTAATGAGACCAGCACCACTCAACCAAGCGGGGTGAAACAAATCCCCGATATAAGCATTCAAAAGTTAACTAAACCTGATATTATAGAGTGCGACTGCACTAGCGGTGCTCTGTTGAATCATTCATTGTAGTGCTCAGGATGTTTTGAAAATTTAGTGACATCACGGGGAACGATGGGAAGGCTGCATTGTCTTCACACAGTGATTGTACAATTTTCACATAGAAATGAATAAGTTGATTTTTCATATCCTCCGACCCCGCCTATACTTCCTTTATACACGTTTCCGAACGTAGATGTTAAATATTCATTTCATATACCGTGGGGATAGCTGATTATGCCGATTGCAGCACTCTGATAGGCTGGAATCGGTTGATGGGGTGAAGCTTATATAATGTATGAAATAAAAAGTAACGATATCTATTGATATTTACACGTTTTCATGACCATTGTACTTCAAACACGACTTTTTGTTATCATGGCGCTTTTTCCCAATCTAACCGAGGTTTATACAAGCCGTCATGAACGTCGATCCTGGGGAGGGGGGGGGGGGGAAGGGGGAACACGTCCCCCCCCACTTTTCGAAGTGGGGGGACATCAGATCGAATGCTCCCCCCCCCAACTTTTTGATCCGCGATGATGAAGACGAGAAAGTACATTTTTCCGTTTACACACGTATTCGTTGAGTGTCTGTGTGGGATGTAAAATATTGAGAAAGCAGCCTACAGTGGCCTTATTCCGAACCTGATTGTCAAAAATTCCCGCGCGCTGCGCGCGCAGACGACCTGTATCTGTTGTTTATATAGTTCGTGGCGATGCATTTTGAAGGCATGTTCTGGCGATATGAAGCTTTTGCAAGTTTTCTCACTCAGAAACCCTCAGAACACATAAGGTGAAACTATTCTTTTAAATAAACACAAAGGTAGATTCACAATAAAATGTCCATTGATTATAACACGAATGGGCGCTGGCATAAGTGGCGGATGAGGAGTCAGACTGCCCCAACACATTATGGAAGTTGAAGCAAGATATGAGGGCTTACCGGCAGGAAACCGAGCGAGACTGGCACCTTTTGACTTTGTGTGTTCTACCTAGGATTGCAACAAAATTCGAACAACTTTGTGTGATATTCAGTCGAAATTTCCGCTGACAGAAACGGGTACGGGGCAAAAACGAAAATTTGTAACCTGTGTTCTCCAGAATGGCTAAATAGTCTGACTTCCAAGCCTTTTCTCCTAGACCCCAACTGAGGTGGTATGATTCAGGGCCATAACCAAAATAATAAAACTTACTGCCCTTGGTAGTCAGCACATTTTGGCTCAACAAAATCACATTTTAGAGCATGGATTTGTACCTAAAGCCAAAACTTTTCAATGGGTGACGGGCAAACCCTGAGACCCTTCTCACAGGGCCCTGAAATGTTAATCCCTCGCCTAGTCAGAAATGACTAACGTCAACCCCCAACTTTTGCTGCTGACAGAGTGAAACATAAATTAGGCCTCAGTGACGGATTCTAAGTTTTATTTTCGTTTTGCAACATGAAATCACATGGCTCTTAATAATTTCGATGGCGAAATACCTTCACACGAATAAATCCATTTGAGTTACGCCCAGCCTGGCCGGAGTATAGGCTACATAGTTCGCTCACAATTTATTAATTGTAAATCCAAACTGCTTTGACTTCAGGCTCAAACTTACCAAATTGCGTAGTTATTCTGAGATGAAAAATTCGGGCAAAATTGACAATAATTCGGGGATAATGTGGACAGAAGAAGGCCAAAAGTGAGGAAAAAAATTCCCAAAGGGTGCTGAAACGCCTGATTTTCAACAAGCGATTGAAAAACCATGCAAAATTTTCCGCGCGCTTCGCGCGCGGGACTGCTTTTCTGGTCGTTCTACTTTGAACATTCAGACAAAACATGTTTCCGCCGAAATTCAGAAGGGTCCCGTAGGCCTATGCCAGCAGCTCATCAGCATTTCTTCTTCTTTCAAGTTCATTATTGCAGTCGCCTACGATTGCATGAGGCCAATTGTTTCACTGTGATTGCTCAAACCAGCTTGCACTAGCATCACATTGGCTTTGCGTAATAGTCAAAGGCGCAATTCTCCTGGCTGAAAGTTGAGGGTCCCGGGTGGTCAAGAGTAAAAAACACATATTATGTACGGAGGACTTCCAAAAGTTGGGATCACGACCCCACAAAGACTTCCTCGTGGATAAGGCCTAGCAGATACACCGCATCTCGCTAATCGGCAAACTTTATTTTCATTTATTTTTCAACTCCAAGTTCGGTGACTTGTAAGCTATGCCAATATAGTAAGATGGTTAAGTATATCCCGGATGCGTACAGAACCAACTTAGGGCAAATCATTAATATATTCGAGACGGGGTCGAGCCGGGTTGTAGGATAATTCGAAGATGAAAACACGAACGAAAAATACCCAAATTCGGAGAATAAGCAATTTGGCCAAAGTAAAATGACATTTTGTTCATTATGAATTGTGGTGGCCGAATCTTTCGCGACTCCATCAGATTCCGTCAACTAATTTAAGAAGAGTCGGTATTGTGCATCTAAACTGCAATGAAATCCACTAAACTTTTTCAGTCTGGGTAGTGCCTTAATCTACTGAACCTGTGTACGTGTACCGTGCACCTGGTCATTTTATTCTAGCGGGTGTGCGGTGGTTCACAGTGATAATCATAATTTAATGATCGTGTAAACTGAATCAATTTTGTCTAACCAAACAATAATCGCGTTGGAAATTGTCTTAGGTCCACTAATTCCAGGTGCGGACCTGAAAAATTCGGGCTAAAATTTCGTGGAAAATTTTGGGAAGGATTTTTGGTTGTTGATTTTTCCAATAAATGCCCGGAAAACATACAAAAAATGTTCGCGCGCTCTGGTAGTTTTCCGATGACTGACTTGTAAAATTCGGCAAAAATTCCCTGCTCCCAATTTGGATTGGTCCGTACGGCTATGGGTTTTCCTCTTCGATCCCACCATGAACCATTGGGTAGAACCCCTGATCTCACCAAACAAAGCCATGTGGAAGGTAATAAAAAACACCATGTGTGATATGCGGTAAATCACATAGTAATCCACAATTAATAACTTTTTCTTCTCTCTTTACTCAACAAACATGTAAATGGGTGCTATCGAGCCTGGCAAGTGCCGTTTCCGCGACTCTGGAGGGTACTGAAAGCAAAATTTTCCACTACGCTTCGCGCCAACCAATGGTGGCGCTCCGCTTAGATGGTCATTTGCACTCGATGTCCCCCCCCCCCCACACTTTTCAAAACGGATCGACGCCCCTGCAAGCCGTCGATGACGCACTCTTTATGGAATCCTCGCACCCAGACATTTATCCACATGGAATTAGATCGATCCGTGTTTTTCGTACACCTGGCCAAGTGTCTTCTCTGTTCCGAACCGCCTCTTTAAGGGGATTTGGTCAAACATGTTTCCCTTATTCATTTTGCCATGATCATATTCGTTCTATAGCGCTGTTTATGAATCCATACCAACGGCCGCAGTCAGAAGTTCTGAGGTCAATATCCTATCGGCCAGAGGTCCAGCTCTGAATTGGTTTCTTTTCTCGGATAGTACTCTCCTGAAGACTGGGAAGACATTTTCGAGTTTTGTTTTTCGCCGGTTCTGAATAGATGTGTTGAATTACCTCTCTGACATATTTAATCCTTGTAACATGTGGTCTACCCCCAAAACGCTGAAGATGTTGTTCAAACCATGGTTAGCAGCATCATTTATCACATCATCATGCAAATATAACGAATAGATTACTATAAGTGCCGAGTTCTACAGATGACATTGTTTTCTCTCTCTCTGAGAAGGATGAAGAAAGTTCCGAAAACAATTTGAGTTCATTAGTTCACAGCAAAGTTTCCAGATCGTTTCCAAGTAAACGTTTGCAACGATTTTTTTTTCTATTTCTCCTTCAGTACATTTTTTTTAACATGTTCTTGAGTTTTGCACTTTTCTAGTGGAACTCGTGAAGATGAAGTCTGCACACATGTTCAAATCTTCGAAAACCTCATACGTCCGTTAATAAGACATACTCTAACAAATTGAGTGCCAAGAGGGTTGTCTTGCAAATTTATATCTGAATGAAGATTTCATGACATTCTCATTCCAATATATGGTAGTTGTACTACCTCCCACCCCCACCCCATCCTCCCCCTCCCGCTAGACGCTACATCCCAAATGTCAAGCCGGGCCGAGTATTGGGACCCCTATTTTTTTGTAAACATGTTTCTTGAATTGCACTTTTCTAGTGGAACTCGTCAAAATAGAAGTCTGTACAGAGGTTCAAATCTTCGAAACTTCCTACGTCGTAATAAAGACTAGCTCATAGCCAATATTGAATGCCAAGATGGTTGTCTTGCAAATTTATATCCGAATCAAGCTTTCATGACATCATCATTACAATATAGGTAGTTGGTACTACCTCCACCCCCACCCCTACCCCGTATAGCTTCACCCAAATTCCAAGCCGGGCCGAGTATTGGGACCGCGACTTGACCCAGTTGATATTTGGCCGAACCAATAACCATTAGGGATACGTGCTGATATGGCTAGAGGATTATATGCTTGTCACGTGTGAGTTTCGTTTCACCCTGTCAAATTGCGCTACTACACAGACTAACCTTACTATTCTCTATAGCAATAAAAAAAAAAAAAAAAAAACCCTAATCCACATCTAGGTTTATCACTACCAGACTGCCAGATAGTGAGGGTTACTGCAATTTGGTGTGGGCTGATTGCTCACACGAATCACTACATAATAAATTTATCGCAGACACTATACTGTTGATGGTTTGAGGCACGGATTGTCGAGGCCGAACTCTAACTCTAGTACACTATGTTGCTGCTTCGAAGCTATACGGGCTCGAGGCTGGTAATTCAAAGGCCATCATTAGGATGCAGTATCATCAGCCCACTGTTTCCTGGTTTACACCACTGATCCCTACAACTGCCAGATCCTCCCCGTCAAGAGGCCACAAACGGTATTTCACAACGACCTTTCTATTCAGTGGTTGACGAAAACTCCACCCACAATTAAAGTACAAAAATAAGCCGATAATGGAACAAAACAATTTTTTGCCTGGGTTATTCTTTCTGATATCTCAATTTACCTAATGTGCTTTTTCTAACAGCAGTACTTTTTCAACCAAGAATAGCCAAATTATGGGAATTGTAAAATCGTATTGAGAAGTACTAGAGGCTAAAGCCGTACACTCTTGGCCAGCGACTCTCGAGTCAGGTGCTACACAACGTTCATGGCGTTTCCATATCGGAGGCTCCTTACCAGAAGAACTAGTCACTCCACAAACCTCTCCTCAGATATTTGTTTCGAAACAGTCTTCGCGGCTGACCCAGTTGTTTTGGGGGCCGCCTTATTGTTGCTTCCCTAACACGCATGGTCCTTAAAACCAAGTTATTAATACTAATAGAAACCGTATTAGTAGTGTTTGAAATTAATAAGAAGCAAAAGGAGACCTTCTCAGTCAGCTTTGTCAAGTCAGGTGCTGCCCAACCTCTAGGAAATTACCATGTTGGAGGGCTCTCGCATACGAAGGCCTCCTCACCTTGCAGACCTGGTCATTCCACAAGCCTTCTGCACAAAATTTGTTTCGATACATTCTTCGTGCCGATTCCACCAGTTGTTTGGCTCGGTCCATGTTCCCCTTCCATCCGCCAGTTCTCAAATCCCCACGTTTCTCCTCCAACCCACCGGAATGTCCTGCTTCCTGTGGATGAATTATACGCGTTATCAGACCTCCAACATGTACGATCAATAACAACAGGGAAAAAGCATGCTCCTAATTAGAAGCTTGAATTGTCTATCCCTAAAACCGGAGGCCGGGTGCGGATTGCCGGGAGCTACAAAAACAAATAGTTCTAGATGTTGTCGTATCTATACTCATCGCAGATATGCTCTATAATTTCATACATACTGGCCCCAAGTAACCCTGCAATGAGCCTTAACTTTCGGTTGACGAAGAACGCTGTAAATAAGTGAAGGGGGTACTCGGTATTCGACAGCAAAGAAAAGAAGTAAAACATGAACATGTGTGTGTGTGTGCATAGAACAGCGCCATTGACAAGACGGAATTATTTGCATGATTAATTCGCGTTGATGACGGTTTTTTTTTCCTTTATATATAGTATGCCTGTCTAATACAAAGCATATTCTCCCGACAAATGATGTCTGTATTGGTGTGTTCATCAACTTCTACATGAACACTGAGAATATACTTACTGTCGTTATGAATGAACGCCGTCAATCATTCGTGTCAATAAGTTACAAGGCGATTCGTTGTATTCAGTTCGATCATACAATCGAGAGCTCAATTCCGTTTAATTCGACGGAAACAGTGTTCACTGACCAAAAAAAACTACGTCTCTGCAAGATCACTGGAGACAAGAAGGAAGCCATGCCTAACGGTTACTGTCGGACGTCGGATATCAATATCAATGATATCAATATTATTCTCATGATTAGTTGTTACAACGTCCATTTGTATATGTTATTTTTTTAAACCTTAAGGATGGTTAACCAAATGATAAAACCACGCACATGAAGCACATAATCTCTCGATTTTTGGCATTTTCTGGATATGGCATTGTTCTGGTCCTCATCTTCAGTTTGAAGTTTCCTAGTATTAGCAGACGGATATTTCAAGAGAACAATCAATACCCTGTATATTTCAGCAGCAAACCTCTCGAATTTAGAGGCAATGCGCCTGATACTAGACTTTGATATCTAACAGTTAGACTGTTTCTTTGCTGGAATAGGTGTCATTCTCATGGGACTGCAGTTCCATAGTCTGAAAACCTCGATGTGTTGTCTCAAAATAGTTGTAAAAGTTGTAAAACGCATATATGTAGAACAATTAACACTGATTCCTTATATCTGCTGATGGATCAGTCATACACCAGTGATTGAGGCGTAATCTTACCTTCCCTTGGCTGAGCGATTTTTTTCAAGTGATCAGATTTCCCTAAACCTGCACCAAGATCATGTGAACAAACTTCTAAGAATTTGACATCCTCTGACATAGTTGTCAGAGTAGTGAGTAAGTGCCACCCGTCAGATTTGCAACGAATGCATTTTCCTCAGAAGACGTAATGCTTGCTAAGTCTGCTCCCTCTTCCTGGCAGACCTGTCTGGCCTCGAAGAATCTTGCCTCCGAGTCTTCGAATCTGTAGCAGATACTCCAAGAGATGTGTACCCATACGGACATGGTATGGGTAACTCTGACAGTGAGTAATATGAAAGAGAAATACCCTTGAAACATCTACCTTAGAAATCATCTGAGACAGATATTTAATAGCTTCACAGTAGAACCTGCTAGGACATAGATATAAGCTACTGTAACATAGCTAGCAACACCTTTTGTATTTTCTAACTCTCATTGTTGATAAGAAAACCAATGTGTCAATGGGAATGTTATGCATAAGTCACCAATACGATACTTCAGCGATCAAATCAAATAGATTGGGAGATTGACTTTCACTAAAAACTATATCGTACTCCCCACATGAAATTCCACATCCTATTCCATGGAAGATTATATATGCTATATAGTGCTCAGTCATCAGCCGTGTTAAATTGTTTGGAACTACTTTACCAAGCAGATGACAAATACTGACTACGCGCTAGCCTTATGGAGCCAACGCAGTGGTTACATTTGTACTCGATTTGTGACGTAACAGTAACGTAAGTTGCACATCATCACAAACTTACACCACCCCCCCTCTATGGCATGGAATAATGTAGAAATAAGTATAATTAATGTTAAAAAATGTGACAATCTGGGAACAAGGTAAGAGGATTTAATCGGATGAAATAAATATAATATTTAATGTGACCTCCCAAGACCTTTGAACATATCTTGTTCATAGGCGAGGTGTTACACTAGTTTGGGCATACACACATACGACATGGCTAGACAAATCCTACCATGACTACGGAAATATGGCAAAGGTTTGCTTTGCTATGGCATTTGGATGAAGACAACCAGTCATTAGCAAACATAACCAGCTACACAAGGAAATAGGGTATCGTTTACTGTTTTGCCTGGTTTCTCTACCACGGTGATAATCTGGAGTATCAGTGTTCCTATGAACCTCCATGCCAGATGCCCTACTCACTACACCATGTTACTTCAATTGACCTACCAACTTAGTGTGTAACTACCGTTCACATGCGACTGATTTCCCACGCATTCACAAACGGGTTTGGACAACCCTGTTTCTGTTTTGTTCGGTTGGTTGGGACCAATGAGGTGGTATGGAATATGAAAAAGTAGAGGAACAAAACGTGGAGCTGAATGGGGTATTGCAATATCATAGTCATTTGTTGTTGTTTTTATTTTTTATTTTTTTATTCATAAAACAGGGTATTTATTTCGCCGTTCCGGTAACCAGTTAGTCCGGATAGCATATTCAATTATCGATAACACGCATTCCAAAGAACCTCACGTATGCAGTAGGCATCTTCTTCGGCTATCCATTTCCCATACTGGCACTGTGCACTTCTGCTGGCCTCTCAGGTAATATCCAGTCGGGCCATGAGTACTGAACCGTCGTTCCATTTGGTTGTGGTAAGGTATCGGGGCTCGTTATGACCAAAGACCCTGCTGGTATTTGGTTCGTGCACGTTAAAACTATGGTTAGGATATGAATCAGGAGATTTATTAGTGAAATCCTGGAGGATATTCGGAGGAGAAGAAGAATAATACATGAGGCGACTGATTTGGCACCCATGCAAAGTGCGCTAGTCGATGATCTATTAACTGGTAGCAGTAGCATCAATTTATCTGGGTATGATTTACGGTCTGTGTTGATAAGCATAGGCTGGGAGATTCGAACCGATAATATATGACAACCGATTACACATGGCTAGAATGGAACTACAAGTTGCAGGGTATGATTAGTTGCGTTCTTTCTCATGAATAACACATATGTTGCTATGGTCACCATATAATTGAAGCATGCAATTTTATTGCAAACCAACATTGTCCACCTCTCAGCCAGTATACTAGAGGATTGGTCTATGTGTACAACTGTACAAATGGTTCTGTTTGTGGTAGAATGTTAAAACAAACAACATGTGAAAAGTCGATGTTAAGAATAAATAAATATAATTTGGTTAAAAACCCTTCGGAGTCTCTGTAAACTGGATCATTTAGTTGGAAATGCATTCATGTAGGATTTTGGCAAATGACATCTCCGTCAACTTACCGACACAGCTTTCCACCTCAGCGGACACTACCCTCGGAACTCTGGAAGGGACACACTCGAACTTGACGTGAATCGAATCCACATGGAGTCCCCAACTCGCTGATTGTGTCTGATGGCACGGAATGGCCATTAACGCGAACAAGAAGCGACGATCCATTAGTGTAAACTAGACCATTTCCAACAGCGACGGAGCCGTACAGATAATCGAGCTTGAAGGTTAGAAACGTAAGTTAAATGTGATGTTCAAGTAATTTGCTCGAACACCCCAGACAATATCTAGGTCTTTCTGGTAGTTCGAAGGATCATCGGCGACCTGATTTCTACGCAATCAATGTCAGATAGTATCGTGAAATAAGAGAACAACAGTGATCAGAATGTCTATCCGACTTTCTTTCTTTGTTTAAAATATTCAGAAAGACTCCCAAGTATTCATATTGGCACTGGCTATTTTCAACCCGTTGCTGCTCAAATAGGGGCTATACCGACTATGTTCAACTTTTCGACATATACCCCAGTGGTACATTATTGTTCTTTAAATGTCAGACCTACAGGCAATTTTGCTACTCGATACATTATCATGTTTTAATGTATTTATTCACAGTCATTTGCGAAATCTCGGAGATATTGCAGCATATCTTCACATACCTTTGGGTGCCAGATCCATATAATTCATCATCGCACTCTATCCTAACAATGTTACACAGTTCATCCATAACTCTTTCGTATTAGGTGTCGACACTCAAGTTGGCGTGGAGAGGAGATCGAAAGAGGACATACGGAAATTGACTAGTCGCCTCCGGGCAACCAGGTGTAGAATTCTGGTTGTCTTGACAAAATTTTTTGGTCATTCAAAACGACCCAGACGACGGTTAATATTAAGCCTTGTTATATTACAAATGACACAACTAAACAAGCTCCTGAGTATAATGAGTTAAACAATTAATCCACGTTAAACAACTTGAACGATTATATTGAGATGAAGAGAGTTATTCCCCTACATTTCACTAAGGGGGAAATCCCCTCACAACACTGCGCTGCGAGTTTCACGCACATATAACTGATACGGCGATCGTCAGGCAACTGACACTACAGGTAACGTAACGACCAGTGTCAGTAGTCTTTCCCTCGCTCGCTCACCAGGAAGTATTTTCCACGGGGGAATAGTTAACAAGTTCTTTAACAAGAACGATCTAAGAGTGAGCTACAGCGCAATGAAAAATATGTCAAACATACTAAAATCTCACAAGAGGAGAATACCAGAAAAACAAAACAATGAGCAACCCCAAGCGTGTACTTTTAGGGATAAGCACAGTTCACCCCTTAGATGTGAATGCATGGCGAGTGCGGTAGTATACAAATTCACCGTCTAATCCACTGGTGAGACAGTTCCCAAAATAGATTTGGCAGGCGGGACCTTTAAGGCCCGATCTAATGACCATAATAAATCGTTCAGGCACGAGCGATAGGAAAGAGAAACTGAACCATCTAAATATATCTGGGCATACAGATGGAAGGGGTGGCGTATTCCATCAAGTGGGAGATAGTTGCACTGTCCAACACTCATAGTCAACACCCGGGTCAATGTAACTTTTGCCTCGAAAAAATCGTCATTATCGGCAAAAGCAGAAAGAATAAATAAACAGTTATTATAGACATGTCGCCACGGCAGAAGAGGAGCCAGCGAACCATGCTAGGTATAGGTGTACTGTATTGTTGTTGTGTAGATGGGTCAGTCGGTTTTACCGGACACCCCGCCGTTGCTTATACATACACCTAGCACAACAAGAAATGACAAACCTCCGTTGTTTGGCTCACACTAAGCATGACATGAGTATTCCGACCCAAACGTTCTCGGAGTTATGAAAGCAAAATTACGACAGACCCTTCTTCTACTCTTGTTCATTATTCAATTCGAACGATTGCATTGCGAACGACCTCTCCCTTCCATACTAGGCACAAGATGAGAAGGAAGTTGGTTAATTCTTCAGTACCCAGAAGTTGGTCCGAGATACAGGACTCCTATACACGTGGTGTCTGTGGGGGATTCCTTTCCATCCCATCCCTCAGTGCAACGAGCAGTTGATGGACCGATCATAGCTACACCAGCGGGACCGCTGAATGTCACAATTTCGCGTCTGTAAAATGGTCTTTATCTGGAGTGAGAGTGACACTCATCCCAGCAGGGGGACGGTCACACACTATCACTGAATAAATGGGAAAAACGGAATACTGAGTTGTTTTCTTCGTAAGCCATACAGAGGCCGGGGGGCAACTTTGGCACACATGCATCAGCAAACGGACCGAAATAAATGCATTTCATAGTGTGGTAGATATAGAAGCCTTTAACAAATGTTACTCGGTGATTGGAAGATTATCAGAGTTATCTTAAAGGTCTGAAAGGTCTTCGGATTGGAATACGTACATTTGGCGTAGTGAGAGAAGTTTGGCCTGATGACAAATATACGAACCGCTAACTGACTACAGACAGCCATCTATTAAAAGTCATAATTGACGCATTTTATGTAAACTAAACTGGTTCAGCTCGATTTAAGCCAGCACCATTATTCCTGTCAACTGAACTCATTTTGCTCCACCAGAAAAATGTTTCGACGTGAAATTTTGTTTATATGTACGCTTTAAGAAAGCACGTCATGTTTTTATAATCATCTGCCCACGCGACTAGAATATGTGTGTTGTGTTAGAGAAACCTGTTCATCACTCGGCGGGTGTCACGGCCAGTTAGAAATGAATGGAATTTCTTACTGCCGTGCGATTTTCAATGGACACACCATTTATCATCGGAGTTAGTTTCATCAACTGCTGACCTGCCTCCAAGGTCGTATGGGTTCATTCTCTCTCAGCTTTGTCTAACTGGAGGCCTGTTCGCAGTATTCCCTTTTCCTTCTACACCATGACCGGCTGTTTCTCGAAAAGCTGACAACGATTCCCCCGTCAAATGTACATTTTTTCCAAACCTTTTTCATTAATATACTGACATTCTCGCGTATTCGGTTGTTTATGATAAATTGTTTTGTTTTATTATTATTTATTGGCTCATTTATGCTTGCAAGTACAAGAATAGCATTCTGATTACACCTCATCATTTAGTGATACTCACATGCGCAGGATGGTTCCTCTACTGACATTTCTTCTGTGGAATTCCACCCATTCCCGTACCGAACATGGCTTAATGAAACCAAACAATCTCCTCCCCAGGATAACACCAACTCCAACGATTTCACCGTCAGTATAATGACCTCTATCCGGAGTGAGAATAGACATCTTCGGTCAGTAGGAGGGCGGCTACAAACTAAGATTAGATTAACACCCAGAAAGTCTAAGGCTTAGTGATTGCTTGACTGATCCTGGGCTTTATCACGCTGACCATGTCTACATGCTACAACAAAATTCCAATATTGAGCATGCAGTACTCATTATGGGATATTCACATATCAATTGAACTTCATCCATCCAGATGAGTTCTTGTTACCAAGCTAAAATTAGTTCAATCATTTCCTACAAACACCCCCCCCCCCCTCCCCAACTGACACCGGTTACACTAAACACGAGATTTCATGTACCTCCCATAAGAAAGCTGCATACCCGATACTCACCGATCAAACCAGCTTCTAGAGACTTATTTGTTTTAACGAGAGTTTTACCACAAAACAATAGGGTTTATTACTCACAACAATGGGAAACTCACAAAGTTAAGTATAGCGTCCGCCCTCCGGTGGAATCGTAGTTACTCTGTTACAAGCATAAAGAGGGCTAAAATATCAATTCTTCCCCATTTTCCGATTTTTCCAACAACTGGCCCCCGGTCACTAAACTAAAAACAATAGCGTTTCCTATACTCCTCTAATAAAAAGGCTGCAAATCGAATTCTAACCTGTCCGGCCAGGCAGTCTCAGTGAGCGCCGCCAATGGGGGGGGGCAGGGGGGCCCTTGCCCCCCTCCGGAAACTCTGTGCCCCCCACCCCGTGTGCCCCCCCCACTGTGATTTGTGATTTTCGAGAAACTATTCTGTAGTCAGTATTCGTCTACCAGTTTTATATAGACCTGGTACTTTGTTGATTTTTTGACAATTGAGAAGGCCAGTAACTATGCCAACCTTGCAATTTACCACTAAAATGTGTACCCAAATTCGTGCTTCGCTCGCGTGTTACTAAGTGGTGAAACTCGTCCCTTTGCTCTCTGTCCTCAAGCTCTATGGGAAATGTCTGCCTCATTTGCCCCCTAGCTTATACATCAATAAGTTAAAATATACAACGACATTATCATTGACCTTGAAAACTACAATCAACCTCTTTTGACTGACCAAACCCTTTAATACTGAGCCTCTTGTCCGTTGTGTTAATTCCTTGCCGAAGGCAACAGGAATCTATGCAGTCATGCACCGGGCGTTGTGTGTGGTGTGTAGTCTGTGTGTGTGTTTGTGTGTGTGTGTGTGTGTGTGTGTTTGACACCCTTGTCAGCAAGATTCTAACCGTAACCGGTACCTTGGTATCAAGTTCAAATTAGGTAGTGGGTTGCTGCTCCTATGGGGAGGATGACCCCTATTGTTTTGGGTGTCCGTTCGAGTTCATTCAAGGTCACGAGAGGGCACGTTCAAAAAGCTTGTCAGCCCACGATATCTACGAACCGAGTATCTTATCAAGTTTCATAATGGGGTATGTGGGTTAGCTGTATGGTGAGGATAAGCCTATTTTGTTGCTCTGTGTGGTCAAGGGTCATTCGGGTCACCACAGGAAATCGCATTATATTCGGCAACGAAACCATTTGGGAGGAATGTCGTAATGGAAAGTTTTGTTCGTCGGGGTGAAATACATCCGGTGAACGACTTTGACCTGATTTGACATTTTGACCTTTGATCCTCATTTGACCTTTTGACCTGGTGATTTTGCATGCTTTTTTGTGTTGGCCTGATGCGTCTTGTTGGGACAAACAAAAAGTCAATGCCACTACCATACTATGATACTCTTATCACAGCCTTCTCATGAATGTGGAATGTGCACGACAGCTAAAACACTGAAATGTTTAAATTTGGCATTTGACATCTGCTCGTCAGCATGATATCTAGTGAATGCAAATATCCATTAAGTTCAAATTGAGTGTGGGGATTGTACACATGATGAAGATTAACCCTATTGTTTTTGGTATCAGGTCAAGGTCATCCGAGGTCCATCGGACAATCCTTTTTCATCTCTACATATTTCATGTAACAGAGTGAGAACAAGCATATAGCCAACAAACAATATTTCCTTGGCCGCACCATTGGGAAGACAGTACAAATTCTTGAATTGTCATTTTATTATTATTCCTGATATGTTTGAGTATTGGACTACCACCAAAATATTTCCCCCAGTTAAGACAGTACAAATTCTTGAATTGTCATTTTATTATTATTCCTGATAGGTTTGAGTATTGGACTACCACCACATATTTCCCCCAGTTAAGACAGTACAAATTCTTGAATTTCATTTTATTATTATTCCTGATATGTTGAATATTGTCACAACTAGCAACCCGTGACCATCCTATATGTCCTCCTGATCCGTAGTGGTGATGCTACGGGTGGGGTGGCAATTTTGGTCTTGCACGCCCCCCCCCCCTCCCAGGTTTCCTAGGCAGCTTAAGAAAAATTGAAAAATGTAGCCCTAGTTAAAGCCTGCATCACTGCATTCATTGGACAATTCCTAATTGCAAAGCTGAAACGCCTCTTCTTGCGTATACTTTCTCTCATTTTAGTGTTATATTTTACATTTAATTCCAGTGGCATTTTCTCAAGGAAGGTACAAAATTGGGAGTAGTAACCATGATATCTTGGGAGGGTGCGAGGGGGGGGGGGGCAGACTGGCAATTTTTCCATAGGCCTATATTAATTTACTCGAGGGAGGAATGCCGAGTTTGTTGCGCTGGACTTAATTGAAAACTGTGATATGATCTTCAAATTTCCCATTTGACTAGTTATTACAGCAGAAATGCACACCAGAAATGTCCTGAGTTCAATTAGAACATCTATGGCTAGGCCAACACTCCTCTTCAACAACTGCCTGCAGTGTGTGTATACTATTATAAGCCCTTATTTTGGCTGGTCAACATTGGTCCGGCCCAATCCCTAAAAGGATTTAATCTCTTAAGTTGTGTGTCTGAGACTGTAAGCCGGTTTTAAAACACACATAAACTGCCTGTCAGCCATTCAGTGTTGGAATGGTACCGGCAACTGGCAATGCTCAGAAGACTGAGAGTGTGTATTCAAATTATTCTCTGTATGCACTCAGTCTACTGATTAGTTCTGATTGTTTACATGTAAGTTAACACTTGTCTCTAAGCACACTTCCAGGAGTAAATGTACCTGTACCTTACCAAGGCAGGGATGGACATTGGGTAATTACCTGTTATTACCTATTCATAGACAGCCTCTCAGGAATGAGGGGATACTGTGGGGGTGTAGAAGCAGTGAGTGGGTAGTGAGTTGGGAGGAAGAGAAAGCAAGGGTCAAGGGAAGCTTCTGAAAGTGGGGCAGGGCACAACATTTGTGGCATTTTTTGTATTGAGCAAAGAGTGAGGGCAATTAGGCTGTACCCCAGGCCTGCCAGGCAGAAAAAGAAATGGGGTAGGGGTTGAGTTGTAAAAAATTCCTCTTCTCCTCAGTGCCTATAATATCTGGTTGTGTGGACAGTACATAATGTGACTATTTGGGAAAAGTGGTGAAGGGATAATTATATTTTAAACAATTGGCAGAAGTCATAATGGATCAACAGTAACTGAGCTCAACATAATTCAGAAAGGTCGCAACATGGGCTTATCTTATATATATATATATATATATATATATATATATATATTATATATATATATATTATAGATTATATATATATATATATAACACTAGAAAATTGCAACAAAAAAATCTTGTCTGGTCTATATCTAATTTGCTTATATCATGCCAGCCAGATATATTTGTATGGGATGGTGCTGAATGGGGTGGGCCAGATAGAGAGACATTCCAAACCCCCCTAGGTAGGGAGAATATGTATTTGAAAGCCTTGTGAAAAAGTTTGACCCTAAAAATGGCAATAAGACATTTGCTGGACTGGTAAAAAATGGGCGATTGATACAGTATTTTAAACAGTATTGCACTGTCAATGCATGGACCACCCCTTGTACCCCAGGACAAGGTGAGTCAATGCCACTAAGGTGGGTCAACAAAATGATCCCCTCCTCAGTCACTTTTGTGCATGAAAAATAATGAAAATTGATACACCCACAGTCACTTTGAAAGACCACGGCCTACTCTACTCCTGCTGTAACAAATTGAAAATGAACGATTGACTGGTCAATTGACTTACCCCTCAGTCCATTAATTTATTAACGACATATGGTACAAAGACACATGTGAGACCCCATGCTATTGGACACTGAATGTACCAACATGATTCACCTTGTCCAGGGTAGTGGAGGGATGCAATTGACAATAAAAAGGCCTGTAATGCACTTCCTCTTTCCCCACACATATACCCCCAAAAAGGAGATTGTTTTTCACATTTGTTGATGATGTTGGGCGTGTCCGATTCAAAGACTGCCACTCAATCTATCTGCTTTTGCCAACAGCCATTCACTCATGAGTGATAACTTTCGCTAAAGTGATCCTCATCATTTAGCCTGCCTGCAGTTCTGCCGTAGTGTTTCGGTCGCTGGGGCTTCCACACTGAATGAAAACGTTGGAAGGACCTCAGCTAGTTTGACTCAGACTTCCCTTCACGTTCTTCAAGATACACTACTTAACCAGTTTATTTTTCAGTATTTCACTCAATGGCCCTTAGAGACCTTTTTGACCGTGGTCAAAGCACCAAGCATCTCTTGCGGTTAGTAAATAATTGCGGTGATTGGGTCGTTTTGTGTCAGTTGTGGTTTGAGCTGAGTAGGGGAACATGTCGGCAAGTCACGGAATAACTAAACGCAGAGGTTGCGTTCTTGTTCCCCCCCTCAACCACGCCCAATTTTGAACTGCAGTAGCCTAGCTTATCGGACTGCTTAGGTTTTCAACGCGTGGGGTTGTGCCTCGCTCCATGGATCTTATCATATCTCTCCAGAGAACTACTACTCGAAAGTTCCTCTCTCTAATGGCATGAAATTCATATCAAGGTTGGGACAGTGGAGCTGAAGTTGGCTAAATGTTCTAAATTTTGCTGGGATTCTGATTGCTTCAGATGTGCCCTGGAAATACGGAACATTTTTGCGCGCTTCCGCAAGTACTTGTAACATTGTGAGTAGCAGTAATGTTGAACATTCTGGCCAATGAGTCAAATTCGGCAACGATAGGACTGAATCCGAACAAAATGTCCAACTTTCATCCATCGATTACAAAATTTGTGATCATGAAATGCCATGTTTGAAGCTTGGTACATGCATTAAAACGCCCGGAAAAGCCATTTCCGGCAATCTGCGAGGTGCTTGCAAAACCAAAAATTTTCTCGTACGCTAATAGCTAAAAGTTAAAATCGGGGCAATGATAGGACTGAAGTTCGACAAAAATGTCCAAATTTTTTTTTTGCGATTACAACGTTTGTGATCACAAAATGCCAATGTTTGAAGCTTGGTACACGCAGGCTAAAACGCACGGGAAGGCCATTTACGGCAATTCTGGGGGCTGTGAACAACAAAAATTGTTATACGTGGACGCTGCGCGCCAACCCATGGTGGCGCTCCGATTCCCCGCTTCTTAGATAGTATTCTTGTGCCCCCCCCCCCCCAGGACCGAAAAGTCTGGTGGACGCCATCTATGGGCATTTAATAGTGTTAACAATCATTTCCAGACTTCGACCTGACCCCATACAAAAGGGATCATGTGCCTGTTATAGGGAACCCGTATTATACCAAGTATGAAACTACCTCCATACACCGGGGGGGGGGGGGGAGGGAAACTTATCGTGTTAACAAGGGAGGGTCCACATACACACAACATGCAATCACACACCACGAATCAGGACTCACGTCAAGGGATTCCAATAGAAGAACACTTACCAGACTCGATGCCGTGGACTCATCAACACTACACAGTTATAATATCAATAAACAAGAAATATAGGCTAACTGGCAGTTATCGACGTCAAGGAAGCATACTCCACGGAACCCTCTGTTTATCAGCATATCACCTGAGGTGAAACGTAATCCACAAAACATACCTGTGACGAAACATCATTAGGTAAGAACGACCATCAAGCGGATGAGATGCGGATGCCCAACGGGAGTTGAACCCAGTGCCATGGGGACGTAATCACAACAGAAAGTCTCTAGTCAGATCTAATGAGGCGAAGATCAAGGATGCGCCCAGGGTTTGTGGCTTGAATGCCACATTAGGTAGGATATCGGCCTCTACGGGATAGTTCGATTGGATAGGCGGCGACCGTGATTATATACCAATCGGTGGTGGACAACTTGCCTTGGAAAATTAAAACATACTATAGTAACACTTGTCGCTCACTTCAAACTTGACGCAATCCAGTCTGAAACTAACCTGAGCAATATAACATCAATATCAGATCATTATTTTAAGCGATTTTGGGCGTAACATAACTTCGAAACGGTTTGAAAAACCTTGACGTTGCATATAGCAAGTTCTATAGATTTCCTCATAACATGGTCACTGACTGGGTCGGGCTGAAGCTTGTTTCACATCTAGAGGTAGATGTGTGGGTCGACTTTATAGGTATCCGTGTTTTTTTCAGCACTTCTCTCTCTCCCATATCAATTGACCACCACCACCTAGATCCCGGGTTGGTATATTTTCGGAAACAGTATAAGAAATATCAACGTCACTAGTGACCATCGCCTTTAATAATCGGGACTTACACACACTTATCACGTGCGGAGAGCCATGATTGTCTTATCGTAAAGAACAATACTAGTAATAGTTTTATCATTATTTCCTCACAAACATGTTTAATGGCAATAGGATTCCTATTGATAATACTTTTAAGAAGCTACTATCATTTTAAGAAGGCGTACACATGCCTGTTTATGTTTATGGACTCCTAATCATGACCATTGAGCGAGTGCAGGCATCCAGGACGTAACGTGTTACAGTTCAAAAACCCGACAACCCATTCACCTGGTCGACAATATAGTTGTCGCCAGGGTAGACAGCAATCTGTTTCTACTCCCATACGCATGCGGGCCAGTTTGTGGTCGCCATCCTTGTGCGGCAAACAGCAATGTTAGGACCGATGAATATCTACAACTGTGGATCAGTCTAGTTACTGGCTTTCGTTCGGTCTCCGCTTCTATACTTCTCTTTTTTGGATGAAGTAACGTTCTGGCAACAGTTGGGATGTCACAGAGTACATACAATTAGACTTGAATGTCACGTTAGTGGTCAACTAAATCGCTTTCGGTTTATTATTATTATTATATTATTATTATTTTATGTATACTGCCGGCAGGATATCCTATTCAAGCGTTTTATCATTATTTTTTTTTTTCATAATATTCATTATAATACAAGTTAATAATAAATAAATAATCAATCATGGTGGAATTGTCTTTCCTGAAAAGTTTTTCTCTAAGAGTGTGAATGCGGTCAAGAACAGTCCCTTGATTTTTTTCAGGAATCACGGCGGCATTATTTAGAGTTTTGGTTCATTGTTTTCTTTCCTGGTGTTGTGGCTCCTGGAGTCGCTTTTATGGATGATTATGTCCTTCCTGACCCTTATTCACTAAACCTAAACTAAACTAATATATATTACGAATTGTCAATGAGTATATACATCAACCTGGCATTCATTACACTCCCAAGAAGACAACGGCTCGGATCCCTTTTCGTGGGAAAATAGGCTATCAGTGTGAATCGTATCCATTAAAATTACAGTATACATACATTGCCTAGGCAATATATCGTATCTGGCAAGGAGCGACGATTTTGTCTGTGTAATTCAAACCCAGAGCCTACAGTAAAATATCATTGAAGGCAGATGGACTCGAGAAACCAAGATTCACTGTACGTTCGGGCTCTCTGCCCTGTAACCCCACACTATGTCGGTATTGTCCTCCGGATTACGATGGGTAAAGACGAGTAAAGTTCGAAGGCAATCGATGGCATCGACCATTTCTGGGAGTAAAAAAAAAGTTTATTAGCAATAAATTGTCCTCCAGCCAGTCCGAAAATAGGAGTAATGATCCATAATGCGTTAATAAACTTTTCGACGTCCGAGGTCTCCGCCGTAACTCGGAACGACCGGCCCGGGCGGGTTGAGGGGTGGAGTCTTCAATCTCACTCCAAAGAAAGTTGCTCAAACTAGTGACCAAATTCATGAAATTATCCATAAACCCTATACAGATTCTGATTTAATGTAGAGAAACAGAGTCAAAAGTTCAAGTTGCCTTGATATAGGGAAATTCAGATCACTTAGACATGGGAAATCAGCACGTCATCAACAGCAAAGTTCACCTTACAACGAATGTATTCTCGTTAATTCCGACTCCAGCCTGCTCGCCTCCGATAACAATATCGTTAGTTTCATCCTCATTTTATCGAACGAGGCCACTGCGATGTTAGTCAAGGCTTGGCATATTCTGTCCATGGGGACTTCGAACGGAAGCCCAATTGACTTCACGATGTTTATAGATGGCTTTCGTTCTTCAAGTGCCTCTGGACATGTCCTTCCAATTAACATGTCTCCGTAACTCAATACAAAAAAATCCCATCATAGTTTTTGCGATATCTGGGGCTATTACGATTTGGACAGTAAATTGAACCTGATCGGGCACTCTTCATACTGGATTCCCCTTTTCCCTCTATCAGATACGTTTTGGGCTGCCGCGGTTGTTGACAGGTATCAGACTGCTAGCTGGGTGCTAGTTCAGTGGATGTCAGGTATTGGACACATTGTCAGTACTTTAACGGCCTGCTCTTCGCCATGTATCTCGTAATACCTTTGTCTTCTCCAGTCAAACTGAACCGTTCCTTGCATTGGCTGTTGACATGTGACTAGCATTTTTCCTGGGAACGCGTACACATTCCTGCACATGAACGCACTACACGTACATACACACAGAGACACTGTCATGAGGCATAATTACTCACGGACGCAGTTGGTAACTGTCCTCGGCCTCCATCTATTCGTTGCCGCATACGCACTTGATGGCCTCGACATATTTTTCGTCCCCAGATGGACATCTACGGTTACATGTCTCCTTTGGTATAGTTTTCTCTATTGGGCTAACGCTATATTTCCTCCACCTCTGGCCAATCGCAATTACCCTGAATTGAAGTAGACAATGAAAATAAACTGATTCTAATTGCATTTATACTTTTTCCATTACGAAACGCTAGGTCGTAGAACAAAAAACAGCTCGTTTCAATCCCGGATCTTGACAGGTTCTTTTTTTTCTTTTTTTTTCAGCCTACTATACACTTGATCCCTTCACTAGAGTGACGTCCACCAACTTCCCACACTCCTGTCGCCTCTATTAAGTGCACTCCGTCAAATCTTGGACAACCCTTTTAGGACTAATCATGACGGATTACAATTTCAAATTACCGAAAAACCATTTTGCTTGTATGTATTCTGTCGGCTGCGTGGATCGATGCAGAGACACCTTTGGCTGACCACATTCCCCCTGCACGTACATTCGTTTGCGGGAGTTTACCAGTTAAATTGACTCAATATCACTCAAAAAATAGATTGTTAAACCGAATGGTGGTTAGAATGTTCTAGGTCATGCATAAAGACACTGTATAACCGGATTGTCTGTTCATGAAATTGTCTTGTTTAACACAGTGGGAAACCAACGATAATCACTACACAGAGACGTTCCTGAATACATGGTCATGTGATACCACTACTACCCAACAAGGTCGTAACAATTATTGAGAATAACTGTAATTCTGTTTCGTGTCACCGTCAATCTCACTATTGTACCTACTGCAAGGAATACTCTTCGCAAACAATATTGCGTATCTTATTCGACCAAGAAGTGACACTGTAATATTAGTATGTTTTTCCTTCCTATGGGATAATTTACGCTCGATGAATTATTACAGATAAAAAGATTGCTGGCATAGGAAAATGTAACCCCACTGACAGCACTGTCATTCGCTATAACTCGCCACTCAACATTTGGACACTACCAGTGCGTTTAGTTTACATTCACACTACCTGACTAGTACTTAAAATCGATTAACAACAAGGGTTCGACGAGTAAAAACGGAAATAGGCACTCGCTGGCGGACAGGGTCTAGCTGAGGGGACTCATTCCCGACACCTCGCCTCATTCTACTTGCTATCGATGTCTAGATGATTGGGCCAGGGTTGCTTGGACCACAGTTTTTCCCTCCCCAGTGAGAACACCAGTACTCATCACAGCTGAGTTGCTGAGACTCACCACACACAGATTTAACTGACCGGATGCTCGGTATAGTTAGAATACAACCAAACCACACCGATTACACGGAGCACCTGGCAACCGATCTATTCGGCCTTGCTTTAGTAAGAAACCAACAACCTACTACTAATTTGGAAACCCAAACTGTTCGGTTTCACATAATAATCCCCATCTATCTCGACACTTTCATATTGTTCAGCAAATCAGCTAAAACATTTCCATACGTAGTGTGCCCAATATTTTCAAACTTACCATGAATTACATAAGTTTTGAAGCCGCACCGATTTACATCATGATATAGCAAATCCTCCGTAAACTTTATAAGATTTTTATTTATATTTGCATATTCGTTTCAAATCACAAACTCAGAGCAAAGTAAATCCTAATAGGAATATTATTTTCAATGCAATTACTATTACCTGGGCAAGTGTTCATTGTCCTGGGATCACAACAGCACGGATCCGTCTGTACCCTCATCACGGTTTGAATAAAGAGTAACCACAAAGCGTTGCTTCTTGACGAACGTCTCTGACGCACCGTCTTGGAACTGAAACAGGAGCGATGGGCTACCCGAAGTTTAATCCATCACCAACATATAAAAAATCATGAGCTCTTGGATTTGAAAATCGAGGATACGAAGAGTTAGTGTGACGTCTAATTCATTACTATGAAACCCAAACCATATCTACGTTACTACCCGTAGTCGTGTACAGGGCGAAATACTTCCTACAATCGCTGCTTGAGACGTTCTGAAATTTGAGGAAAAATAATAATAACTGATGAAATATCAGCAAAACATTTTGCATACCACACTGATTTATACTGATTACATCGCCATAACTTGACTAGCACACACGCATAGAGGATTCAAGGATTAGTAAAATCCTATAAAAAAAGAAAAAAATCACAACATAATGGGTGACATTTTCATTAGCAGCATGATCGGCCGCTTGGCAACCTCATTTGTTGACCTCGTCATTATATTCCAGTGTCGTCATTCCGAGACCCGCACATCCGAGACCGAGACCAGAATGTTTCTAGACCGACATCGAGACCGATACAAGGGATATCACGATACCGAGAACGAGCAAGTCCGATCTTGAGACTGATTTATATGGTGTATAGGCAACCACATCGAAGTCCAATGAATTGTAGGCCTATTCCATCTTTTGAGCTTTATGGGCATTAGTTACATTCTGAAGTTTAGGGTGGTCACTATTCAACAATTCACAGCTAGCAAATACCCTCTGGAAACAACGCACCACTGGCTATGCTTAGTACTAGCACTCTCCTATGCCCGATCGCTATAAAATTCTTTGATTGACATTGGCATAGGTACTACCAGTACCCAATAATTGTACCCAAGTTACTGGAGATAGGTGTATTGAGAATAATTCCTCATTCTGGGACCTGCTTCAACAACTCTTTTTCGGAACTTAAATATTGAACCTGATGTAACTGCTCGCATCAACATTGTGGCAACAATAAAACCAAAATCAGTGGGCTAACCGTCCCAATATTATATTTGAATATTTTGCATATTTTGGCATGAGTTCGAACGAACACCAGTTGGATTCATGATGTTTAGAGGTGCTTTCGTTCCTCATTAATGATCTGACTAACGAGGGTTGACCTTTGGAGTACCAAATGAGAAATTGGTAAATGAACATCACTGTCGCTACTGTCTTACACTTCTTTGTGCTTTACGAAAATGGATGACACTTTCACTAATGTGCCTTCGCAATCGATAACATGGTATAATAAGTCTTAATGGTCTATAAGTACAAGTGCACGTAACAAACACGACGTGATGCGAGTACTCACATACCACGTCGGTATCGTAGGCGGATTCCATGTATTTGCCTCACATACTGCCCTGGCGGACCGATAAACATCTCTGCCGTCTGGGCATTCATAGGGTGACCTATATCTCCACCCAGTAACGTTCCCTATTGGGTAGAAATTACCCATTTTCGCCAACTTCGGGAGTAACGCACTCACACCCTCTAGATAAGAAAAAAATGATACTCAGTATGTATATCAGGTACTAACGGAGCTAATCGAAAGGTGGATACGGCATTTGCTATCGGATATATATATAATCTAGATAATGACGGCCAACCCCGTACATTATCAGCCACTGACTCCGACCCCACCAGCAAATTGCTGCCCAGTGAAAACAAACATAGAGAAAATGGCTATCCAAGGGCTCCATTAGCCCCAAAGTCGGCCCCAACCTTCTTCAATCGGTACCCAAGCCAGGAAGATTTTACTTCCTCCCCAAATTCACAAGGATGGCAACCCTGGCAGACCCATCTTTTCTGGCAACGGCACTGCTACAGAGAAAATTTCCAAATTCGTGGACCTCCTGATTCGAGCCCCTCTTCCCCGTCCCTCCCGTCTCACGTCAAGGACACCACAGACTCATCAATAAAATCGGGAAGATCAAAGATCTCCCCCCTGGCACATTTGCTGGCACCTGGCGTTTTCTTCTCTGTATACCCATATCCCTCAAACGGAAGGTATAAAAGCCTTACGTTCGGCTTTCGAACCAATTCCTGGCCACACACCAACCAAACACCAACCAAGCCGATCTTGCGGAACTAATGCACCTCATCCAACTTGCAACAATTTTGTGTTTGGTGCTAAACCAATTACTGCAGGGTTCCACGCACAGCAATGGCACTAAAATGGCTCCTTAGTTCGCCAACCTCTTCATGGGAAACTTGAAGAGAAATTCCTCTCTCTGGACAGGCCCTGGGGCCACTTGTGTGGCTCCGTTATATTGATGACATCTTCATGATATGGACCACGGGAAGAAAAAACTCGTTCATCGAACATCCGCCTCCCCCCTCTATCAAATTCACTGCATAATTTTCAAGCGACAGAGTCCAATTCCTTGACACCACTGTGACGTTGGAAAACGAGTCACTCAAAACAGACTTGTTCACAAAAAACCAACGGCACCAAGCACAATTTCCTACTCCCGCTATATTTCACCCACCCACCCCACTGCATGAAGAACATCCATACATTCAAGCGTCTTCGTCGAACGCATTTGCACCTCAGATGCGCTTTCGAGTCCCTGCCAACGCACTTTTTCAAAACCTCTCCGTAAAAGAGCAGTAATTTCCGGAGTTCCATTGAAGAGGCCATTGAAAAGGCTAGAAAGACTCCGCGAAATGAAACGCTGACGTCAAAACTCGTCAATCCAACTCCAAGTACACTCGTCTGGATAACCATCCTGCCTCCCACCTTAGCCCTCCGCATTCCAAGCACTTTGCCCTCCTTCAAAGTCAGGAACGCTAAAATCCGTGTTCCCGGAACCCCCGTTGTGTTGCTACAGCAGTCCTCGTAATCTTGCGTGACATTCTAGTCCACGCCAAATTTTCGGAGCAAGCCGAGCCGCAAACAAACACCGGCGGCGCCGCCCCTGCCCATCCCAACTTCAACACGTGCCAACTTGTCGATCGCACAACTTGTTTCAAAGTTTCCAGACATCCCGCATATTTCCGATTCAACAGGATATGGATTGCGTCTCGAAGAACCTAGTCTGCCTAATTACTGTAAACCTCTGCGGATTCAGTACCTCGGGGAACAAAACAACCTAGGGAGCCAATGACCCAACACCGGTCAGCCATCAGACCCAAAAAATTGAGCAGGCCGTTTGCTAAGCATTTCACCATGGTCAGTCACTCCATTGAAAACCTGAGAGTGATTGGCAACGCCATGACCCCCAATTGGTCAAACTAAATCCCGCAAGCGAAAGAAAAAATTACTGGGAATGGACCTGAAAACGACATACCCAGTGGTCCTGAACATCGGACCGAACATACCACACAAAGAGATAAGTAACCACGCGGCACCCTCCCTATTTTGCCTCTTGTCAATCACCAAGGCGAAAATGGCCTGCTTTTTTTTTTTTTTTTTTTTTTTTTAGTATAAATCCTGTTGAGGATATCTCTTCAATCACTGAGGCGCCAAATTGGACTCCCCGGGATAATCCCCAAAAGGGTTATCCCATGTCAATCAGACGACACACAATTAGCCTCACTCCCCCCATTGTTCCTAGGCCGATAAAGTCTCAGCCGTATTCTCTTCGAGTTATCATTCTGTGGTCACGCACTGACGAAGGACAATTTTTGTCCGAAAGCTCTGCATCCCAAAACATATCCGCTTTTTTACTCACATTTTCCTAGCTCAATTGCTATTTCGATCTCATCGAGATCCAGCCTATTCATTTACGTAGCATTGTTGTTTCCAGTTGTGCCTATATATTATATAATATATATATAGATTGATCTATATATATATATATATAGGCAAAACTGGTAAAACAACAATGCTACGTAAATGATATATATATATAATAATAGATATAGATATATATATATTATATATATAGATATATATATATCTAATTATAACTCTGCACCTGAAGACCAGATCGGAAAACAGGCGAAAACATTTGGCTGAAAATATGTGAATTGCGACATATATACTCATTAAAAAGATTTTGAGCGTTCGGCGCGATGTGTGCAATGAGGTAGGTAAATCACGCTTGGTGGACCATGAAAAAACCCCTTCCCCGCAAGGCGGAAATGAACAAATGAGGGTGTCCGTATTTCGATGCCGCAAAGAAATCAGGCATTTGGATCGGGATTGTTTCTGTATACACTTCTTATCACATGGGTTTCCCTTAATTTTCTCTTTACCATTACGACTTATGACATCATACACCTGGTGGCTGTGTGGACCGGGGGAGGGTCGTTATATTGTCCAATTGTTAGATTGATATAGACATTTTGGTTTAATTTCTATTCCAGTGTGAAACCATTTGCCTGACATTGTGTTCAAGTCGAGGATATGGGAGGCGCCAGGCTGTATGTAGTATGGGCATTGTAATCAAAAGAGACCCCATTTTTTTTACACCATTTGATTATGTGGCCAGGACCCAACAGCGGGAAAATTTCGCCCTGGAAAAAGAAATACTTCCTAATGTCTAATGTGCAACGTCTACCAAGCTTGGGACAGTGACCCCCAGTTGTTAGTTGGAGCATTGGAAAATTCAAAGGCGAAAGGTAGGCAATCGAAGCCATTACCATTGACTGATTTGAAAACCAGAATCGATTCACCTCAAATTCACTTCAGTTCAATTGAGGTCAGACCAAAACGCATTATCTCCTCATGTGGCATCATGGAAACATATATATATCAAGTAAAAAATTTCGTTCACGTAGACGCAGGTCTAGTTGTCGGGTAATGGAGCCTAATTTCTCAACACTACTCCTACTTTACTCATATGGCGACTGAAATTCAACACCGATATCTGTCGCTTTCCTGTACTTTACAGAAGAAGCTACATGCTACATTTCGACTTGATCAGATGAAGTGTTCTACGACGGGCTAAGTTACTCACCTTTGAGAACATGCATTCCAACTACATAATTCATCCAGAACTGGTCAATTGCCATGGTTTTAGGTTTACAGTACAATATTGGCCAATAAATGACAAAAACAACCAATTTCTTTTCATAGAAATGACCCTAAATCTTCGAATCTTCGAGTTATCTGGACAAGGGAGCTGTAAACCCAATTTCGACTCCAGGAATTATGGGTATTCTATTTTTATCAGTCGATCAAGTCTATCGTGTTTACAAGATAGAGTAGCTGACAGCAAATCAATTTCCAATTGGAAGCCAGTAGGGTTGTTCACTTTGAAGATTGCGCATACACTTCAAATTTTATTCGGATTAAGTATTATAGAGAGTATATTAATATTGATGAAAAATGCATAGGTTACCAGGACAATCGTCTGGGCCCGCGAACACAAATCCGGTGAAGTAGACATCGTCATTATAGGCGCTGTACCGAACCCACTACACTTCCCTGGGATGAAATATTATGTGGCACAGAGCCCGCTTGACTCTCTCGATAGACTATGACACGTCCGGTGGAATTGAGATTGTCGCCAATTGAAATTGTGTTACTATAATGCAGCCAGGAATCAAGAAATCGAATTGTCACTTTCAAGTGTTGGCCCTCCGCTCTAAATCCCCAGATGATATCTGTCCCTCCACTGTATCGTTTGATGGATATTGTAACGACGAGACGAGAATGCAGTCGGAGCTAGATAAAGTGGCTGAAACATGAGAGAGACATTAGAAAAAATAATCAAATATTATATCAGGCGATATTAGCTGGATATAACGAACGGAGCGGACATATGGCAATCTCGATGACCCGAAATGTTGTTTGTAGTCAAGTCTCTTCGAACATGTGACGAGTCATTTTCATTTCATCTATAATCACTGTAGTATACTAATAGCAACGGCTTTTATAGTAACAATTATGGTGGGTCAGAAGTATCTACCGAGGTTGGGGGATTTCAGGGGCGGAAACTCTGGTTTAACCAAATATTGGGGCATTATTATCCTTGCCCGAATGTTTGGAAATCTGTCCGAAGTTACGTACCATTTAGGTTTCCCCGCTTGCATTGCGAAAGCTTTTTGTAAGGGAAAATCCTAATCTTTTGTTGTCAATATTCTAACCCCTTCAAGTTAGCCCATATTTGATCCTTCCGGACTGAGGTAAATATAGTAGTCCCTCATAATGATTCCCGAACACGTCGTGTTCTGTTGAATCTATTCCACATATTTCAAATTTCAACACCTACCACAATGGCGTCATCCCTGGGGGGGGGTCAGGGGGCACGTCCCCCCACCCACATTTCGATGGTGGGGACAAAATATCAAAGGGACATGAGGTCGCATAACATTGCCTCTGGGTTTTGTGATATCTCCATTTAGGCGTTGGAATTGAAGCATTTAGGCAATTACAGATGATGGCCAATTAAGGTCCTAAAACGTTCAATTTTCCATCGAATGCCCGAGTTGCAGGTGCTAAACTTTTCGCGCGCCTCGCGCGCGTTCGATTGGTTGTGCAATCAGTTTTCGACTATTTGGGATTTTCACACGGAAATGTTTGTGCCCCAATGGCTTAATTCCGTTCGTAAAACTGAAATCATTCCTTCATTAATTTTCGTATTTGGAAAAAGGCATAGGCCATCGCGATCAACTGTTTACAAGTACCCTGATCACGTTCACAACAGTTTACAGTAGCTGAAATTGCATGGAACTCCCCACAATTTTAGCCGGCCCATTGACTCAAGACCTGAAATTGAACTTCCTTCAATGACCTGCTGAGGCCCACTGTACCCGTCGACCGCCTAAGAATTTCGCTAAGGGGGTGGTCCCCTTATTTTTGCACGCGCCTCGCGCTGTTGGTGTTTTCTAGATTGCATTGTTGCCAAGTATGGAGCATGATTTTTCCATCCGTTTCCTGAAGAATTATTAAAATGTATTCTTCAAACGTTAAAAAACTGATTCAATAACTGACTCGTTCAAAAAAACATATGGATTTAGATTCATGGCATTATCTTCGAACGAGTTCCCTTTAAGTTTGAAGTCTACTCCCAGGTGTGTAATCGAGACCGGATAGGCCCGAGACCCCCACATCTGAGTCTAAGATAATTCAGACGAGACCGGTCTCGACTACATCCTTGCTTCTATACTTCATCTGAACAAACTCACTCTCCAACTTGATTACACTAATAACATTTACCGACCATCTCGCATTGAAGATAGCGGTATACCCCAACCTAATTTGCTATGCGCCGAATAAATTAGGCCCGACATTCTGCCTTCTGGCCACTGCGGACCTACAGATTAGTGTGTCTTCATGTCTTCATTTTCATCGTTTATTGTGACGTATGTAAAGTGCTCAGTCAGAAGTTTGGCCAATCAAGGTCCGAATCACAAAGGATATAGTCTCTTTTATATTCACTTAAATAACGAATCAGTGAGTGTTTCTTTTTTGGCCCCGAAACCATTCACATCAGTTTGCGATCGCCAAGGGCGGTAGGAATCGGGGTGCTGGAGCCAGCCCCAGTGAAAAATGTTGGGGAGGTAGCCCCCCCTACTCCTCGGGTGTGAAAACCCGTTTTTTATTTTCAGGGCACAAATTTCGCTATAATATACCCTTTTGTCCAACACACTATTTACAACGACCGCCGTGAATTTGGCTGTCGTATGTACGCCATCAATAGTGTATATTGTTATGATTAGGATTAGGGCAAGGACTTAAATAAATTCACGTACCACCAATGCGAATAGCTGCGAATTGACCTCGATTCATTTTCACAATAGGCTATTGGCAATTTTATAATTCCGCTGGGACTAAAATATACAAATTCGTCCTGGTTTAGTCAAGCTAAGGCCATGGGACATACGAGGAGAAGCTCCCGTCCTACCCCATCTTGGCACTCCACTCCGGAAACAGAAGTTACCTTGGGTCCATTGGACCGACGAATGGTATCAAAAAAATAAGAGAGAGAATATCTAAACAGAAGGAATCAAAATTTCAAAATCGGCCGATACGAAATTCCAGGAATAGATGCGAAGGTATTTTTTTAAATTAAATGTACACAAAATTGTGGGCGAAAGTTTTTGCGCGCTCGCACGTCAATATCCTTAGGTTTTACGTACCGGATCCGTCATCTGTGAACTCAGTAAATTCTATAACTCCGGGCAATCTTTTTTTTAAAAGGAAGAAAGGGGAACGTGGCAGAAAAATAGCGATGGACCTGGGTTCACATATGTGGACTACTGGAGGATCTTGACGGTTCCTGAAAAGTAAGATTTTCGATTTCGAACACCTTACAACGATGGGCACCTCACTGCCCATGTGCACATTTTGGTGGTTTGGCAGGAAACCATCACAAATTAAGCGCATAAATTGCATCTACAGGACATGTGAAAATGCCTAATTTTTAACGACTGGGGAGAGAGGGGGGGGGGGCAGGCTGCCTTCACATTTTCTGAATGACCAAAAAAATCGTGAAAAATTTGGGCAGCGTAAAGGCAAGAGTAAAAAGAATAAAGGCTCTAATCTTCTGCTGACTGGCCAAATTTATGAAAACATGTTCCCGAAAACATGCCAAACATTTTCCGCCGGTACCAGTCCGCTGTTAGGTAAAAATTACACCAAACCCAAGAAGAGCCTACTTACTGCCAATGGATCTCCGTACAATTTGGCCGAAAAAATCACAGATCCTGAGTACGGCGAATCGCATCAAGGACGGAAAATTCAAAATATTTCTGGAATAGAGTGAGTGTTTAGGATGTCCATAATGCATCAGAGACTGCATCTAAGGCCCCTTGAAATGCAAACATTTTCTGAGTGAAGGAGGAGATTCGGCATCCTCTGGCAAGTTAGATTTAAACTTACTAAATCTAACTGCCCCCGATTCGATTTGGCAGAGAAAAGTAACAGATTCAGGCACAGCAAGTCGCATCGATAGGGACATGTGGAAGCAAAAATTATTTCCGGGCTGAATTGAATGTTTTGGAGTGCTATATTGCACCAAATTGCATCTATGGCCACCGGAAAATGCGAAAATGTGCGAGGGGGGAGGAAATCCCAGCCCCAGCGCTGCCCACTTAATAACTGAAATGATCCTATCTACGTCGCGGGATTCAACTTTCCGTGTACCGAAAGCACCGTTTCCTGCAACCTTGCAACCTGAGTGACCCATTTCCTTCAAATTCCTCCATGATATGTCCAAGTAACCCAAATCGTGACCTGCAGTGGGTTCTTGGTATTGGTTTGTAGTCACTTGCTGACATTTTCTTCACAAACATATAAGGCTGTACTGCAGTACATCCTTTCACATAAATTACACATTAGATGTTTCATTAAGGCACGCAAGTGCCATTTTCCTCCGCGATCTATGATGTATAAACAAAGCCCAAATTTCCTTCTTAGCACTCTTCTAATTATCTCGTAAAGTGGAGTAGTTAGGGCTAGTTGCGTGGGGTGTGTAATTTCGAGTGGGAGTACACATAAACATCAGATATCCATAGAACACTATGTTGGATTCCAACAGGGCTCTATTCAGAACGATTTTCTGGATATTTCGGAGACCGAGATAACGATATATCTGATAGAGGTGGATACCTGTACTCATAGGGTGAGCATGCCTTGAAGAATCACTCCGGTTGAGTTCCAACCTAGTCAAACATTTGGAGTTCTTTGACAGTTATAAGATGAAGGCAGCTGGGACGCACCTATTTATAGCCCACCAAATATATTATTATCACAAATTTATTAAACCCTCAGATTCTTATTCGGATCACTTTTGGGATCACAATGTTGGATTTCAAATTACCGCTTCACAGACCTTATCCTCGATTTGAAAAAAATGCAGGTCAAATTCAGTTATTGAATTGAAATTTCAAGGCGTCTATCCATGGTGACTATATGTGAGACCGCCATCTTGGATCACAAAATGGCCGCCAACTGTTTACACGGAATCTTGTATAGGGGACAACTACTCCAATATCGAAGATCAACAAATTTCATGTAATTACGCTACTAGGAAACTCTCTTATGTTTTGAAGGAAATACCACTGAGACCTATTAAGATTCCCAAAATCATGAGAAAGTAGCAGCTGATTGAATTCCCAGGTGCCTTGATGTGAGGACTAGTACATAATGTACTATTCGACCAGGCATCCCGCTTCTTTCATTTAGAGTGGTTGCCTCTTATATTGTATTTTATTATCTCAGACAATGAAGTAGCTGATATTTTATTCCCGTGGCAAGAAGTGCACAAAGCAAGTGGAGTATGCTCATCATTGTCACGTGACAACTTCTGTCATAAATTTGATATGATATATATTTATATATTTTTAATCATTTGAACGAATTACGATGATATGTCGACATGTTCAATTGACCCCATAATGAATTCTGTATAAAGAAATCCTTTTGCCGGCAATACCGCACTAACTTCACGCAGCATATCAGCCGCTGCCTATCAGTCACAGTTTGCAGGTCGGAGGACAAGCCTGGTGAACGCATCTCCACCTGAGACTGTGGCGGTCAGGTAGAGGCAGATAAGCTGAAGAGCTACTATAATCACAGTAATACTCAAGATTGAGGAATTTGCAAAATAATCGCTTCGACTGCAAGACACTTGCAGGACACTCAAAAGCAGCACTTCAAAATCACGAGTGTTTTTTGTTTTGTTTTCTAATTATATTTTCATATAGAGAACGGAATGACAGGACCCTACTCACGTAACTGCAAATCATCTGGATTGATATTTAGAGATCCAAATATATTGCATCATGAATCCCATGCACGTTTACACATTGTAAATTAGAAGAAGGGTGGAAGAATTGCGGGGTTGGTTACGTGTCGCAAAACTTCCGGGTTCGAATTTCAGCAGTCATCGGACGTTTTAAGCTAGGTGGCAGTACTGCAGTGGCGTGGGCGGACGATGGGAAGTGTTACGGGCGATATGTTGCAGTGGAGTTAATCGGTCAGCTATGAGTAGTAATGTTGAACTGAACGCCCGCTCCTCCAGGTTCCGAGAAAGTGATCGGGTCTTGTATTTCACTGAGCGACCTTAGTAGAGGACGTATAATGGTAGTCTCGAGAGAAGTTTGAGATTGATTACACCCCGTAGAATTCGAATCGATTCTTATGCAGAACAAAAGGAGTTTACATATTATATTATGGAGAATGATGCCGGTTTGAAACCAGAAAGCCAAGGCTTAGTGATTTCAGCTCTTCTGTACAACCTATAGCCAGGCACGAGGACAAAAGAGAGTTGTACCAGCTCATTCAGGGCAAAATAACGTCTGACAAATTTCCCATCTTTCCCAACCAACCAAAGGGTTCCTGTACTCTTGATAAGGAAGCTACACACTTACTTTCAAGGTTTTCAGACTTCGACACCTAGCGACTCCAGAGACTCGACCGGATCCCAAAAACTGGGTTCCTTGCACACCCATAGGGAAGCTCACACCAATTTCAACCCGACCAGACCAACCATTCTGAACTTGTTCACAAGAATTTCAAACTTTGACGTCTGGTGGCCTTTGACCTGGTCCCAAAACAATAGGGTTATGACTCACATGGGGAACACAACGTACTAAGTATGAGCTTCATCCACCAGGTGGGGTCGAGTTAACCTAGGCGGTACATACACACATACACTGATGCATGCACACGCATACACACAACATACAAACACACAAACACACCCTTATCATGACGCATAGATTCCTCTGACTTCGTTGAGGAATCACGAAGTTCCTTGCAATACCATTCTTAATGAGTCTATTTACCTAGGACCGGAAGCGTATCATGTTCTACAACTTCATAGAGCTATGTTGAGGAATTAATTGTACAATGACTTTAATTGTTTCCTCCTCTCCAAGCAGTAAACCTTTAATTGCTTACTAATCAATCTTGTCGAGGGACCGAATCGTCGAATAATCGACGCAGGCCTGACACGTCATATAGACATTCTTTGCAGATATACATTATCGTCATTATCAACGTAGTATACTGGGCAATGGATTGGATGAATACGGAACAGTTTTTTTTTTTTTGCTCCATAACTCAATACCAATACAAAACTCCATGAGTGGCAAAGTCTAGCTTCTATTGAAGTCAAACAGTCATGGGTTTAGGCGACAAGCCTCTACCATTACACTCACTGTATAGAGAGATAGTGGTGGCTACTGACCGTAACAATGAAGCAGGCCCTTGAGGTACGTACTTATGCAGGTCCGGTGACGATTTGGGAGACCATCCCGTGTACGAACATTTAGCGCTGGACGGACCGATTCTACCCTCACCGAATGGACAATCATACGTGACTTCGTCACCGTAGATGTAGTAAGACCTAATTGGAGCTATAGTTACACCCTCGCCAACAACAGGAATTCCACACACTTTTGCTGTGAAGTGGGAAATAATAATTATTTTTTATATGAGCTGCAGCACCGTAAGGACAATTCTGTTTTACGGAAATCGCGTGAAGCCACTTTTACTAGTCACGCCAATGAGCGGACAGGCGAATGAGCGAATCGCCAGGCGAGTCCCTAGATGGACGAGAGACACGACGCCTGTGATGTCCACGAGAGCTAGTGAAGCACATTAAATTATGGAAGACAAACTTAATAAAGCGCACAATGCTGTGAAAGCACACCAAAAGACCCTGGACACAGAACTTAATCAAACGATTCCTGAGTAAATAGGTCTCGACCTAAAGAATTCAACCATGCTCGATCGCCTCATATCAATGAAAACATTCCATAACTTTGGGCCGGCCACGCTGAATGTACGGTCGACGAACGACTTGCGACTAGTTTGAGGAACTTCTAGAAATATGCCTTTGGAGAACCTAGTAGCGTATTTTGGGGATTCACGGACAAACAGCTCTTTCTTGATATTCGGAGCCAGATTATGAAGGCACCTAAAAAACAAGTAACACAATCTTGTATTCGGCACGGGCTCTGACAGGCAAAATATGCAGTTCCTGTAAGGCGTCTTTAGCACTATCATATTTGGATCTGCCAAGCACAACTTCTGCAGTAAGTGTTTGACCTTTGTAGTGGATGGATAGTTTAATGTGGAAGATTAACAAAAAAGGCCATGCATATCCATGTGATTGAAATATTGTAGCCATTCCCAACCTTAAGGCATGTTGCTCTGTCAAGAGAGTCACAAATTTTCTTGAGATCAAAACACCCAACGCAGCAAGAATGTGTTGTTTTTTTTAGGTTAACAATGGCATCACCGATGGGTAGGATATTAGTACCACATATCAGGAGTCGGTGTCGGCTGCCAAATATAACGTATTCAGATTTTCATCATTCATTTTGAGACGATTACACTCCCTCCATTGCTTAACATCGTTCCAATCAGGCAAGATATAACAAAATAGGGGGCGATATGGAACGAAATAGGGAGCGCTGCGGCGAACTATGGTTAACGTTTATATATGGACCCAGTGAGTGCAATTAATTAAAAAAATTCAATGCAATGAACGTAAACCTAAACGCAATAGTGTTAAGCAATGTTCTGGTTCCATCTATTTCCCCTAAAATTACTGATGTTCTTATTATCTGCGTTATGGCCCCATTCCCCTAATGCAAAAAATGAATGTAGGTTTAGTATTCTTAGGCCTACCCAGTTTCTGGTCCGTGTCGTTTTCTCCGCTCTGTATTGTACATTGGGCTGTTGCTATCGGAATGGAAACTGTCGTGTTTTTCGGTTTCATTGTAATTCCATCCCATACTATGACAAGTATGTACACTCTGAAACTGAAATGTACCTGTAGTTTATACTGTATCTCAGTTATCCTCTTCTGTGTGGAATGTGTGTCCGATGGCAGGGGGCCAGAGTATGTCTAGAATGTGAGGGCGGTGTTCGATTGCTGGCGCCGTGGCGCATTTGTCTGCCCTCCGAAGCAGCGTTGTTGAAGTAGGAACGCAGGGCCAACACCAAAAAAACAAAAATTTAGGATGTTATTAAAGTGATTAATGCGCGGACTATACAAATAAATACGAAAACCCCCACAGGCCTACGCACCTTGCCATTCATATTCGATTTCATACATCCAACCGTTAGATAAAATGTGGTGTCCTAGTAGACATACTAGGCCTACTTGAGAAGTCAGACCCATACTAACGTTGCACAGGGGGTACCGTCTTAGGAGTTACCACACACCGAATGTAAAAGTGGAATGGGATGGGCCATCAACTTTTTGGTTATAGTACCGCAGGTACACTTAAAGTCTCCATTGATATAGCGAGTCCTATACGGGGTGAGGTAATAAACCCTCTCGCCTTACGACGGGAGGTTGCCAAAATGTCCCACATGGAAGGAACGTGAAAAAAAAATAAAAGCAAATTATCATGGAATTCCTGCGAAACATTCGCGATAACTGTTGCAGAAATCGATTTGGGTAGTCAACTTGAAGAAACATGCAACGTTGTAATAAACAAAAAACACTGAGGATCGGAACCTGCAAATCGTTCGCACAATTCGAAACCACTGAAGTGTCGCAACTTGAGGAACCGATCCATTTGTTGTTTGCGCTGTCCTGTTGGGCTGGCACCACGGGCTTACATTCCTCGTGCCCGACGCATTGGGTATTAGATAGAATATATTCGTAATCCGTCATGAATGCTACCCAATCGCCTACTTTTCGTATATCTGACCCCCAGTATGGCTAGAAAAAATAACTACTTCGATCATAGTATAAAAATCGCAGTCAAGTAATTGACTAAAAGTTACCTTCGACAATAGTCTGGATTGCTGGAAAACAATCCCTCGAAACCTCATGTCATAACTACCGTGCGGGAGGGATGACATGTATCCACAAAGCGTACTCTGGGAGATCACCATCGGGTGTGGAATACCTAGAAAACTTGGCAAGGAGTGATGACTCGTTCATGTAGTCTAACCATACCAACAGAAAAGAATGACCAATCGAAGTAGGACTGCTCGGAGGTCAGAAAATGAAAAGGGTCAATGTGTCATTCTGGTTCTCGGTCCGTAAACCCATACGATGTTTCGTGCTATCATTTGTAGTAGTCTGGGTACAAAGGAGAGGTGAATTCCACGCAGTCGGCGTAAAGTCCATCGCTGGGAAATTCAATGTGTTACGTGCATTACGTAGGCATTGAAAGACCGCATTGCTATATCGGAAAAGATTATTCACGAGATATAACTTTGTTTGTCACCGCGTGTGAAATAGCCAAAACACCAAGAAATTATCCTAAAATATATCATGAAAGGCTGAATAATAGTAAGTGTTCCCCCATTCGTATGTACGGACATAGTGTTTATGATAAGCCCATTGTCAATGAGGGCTGATTCATTCACTTTACCGTAAACCTTGTTACCTCAGGCTCCATGTAAATCGGTTCACTTCTTCATCTGCAACGTCCATCAACATTTCGCCTGAGTGGTCCTAACGAGGCTTACGACAAGATAACGTTGCGACTACTTTTAACAAGTTGTAGGCATCGTGATAGTATTCCATCCATGGGCTACAAGATTGCTTGAGATGGAACCTATGCGATTCTCATCAGATGTGCAGCTATACGGACTACTTCACCAATGGAATAGTTGGTGTCTACTGGAGTGATTCAGGGACTCCATTGCCAACAACAGGAGTATTACACGAATCTAAACCAGAATAGTACAAATCGTTTTGGTTGAATTCCTGACAACATTTCCAGTACAATATGTAACGGTATGCAAACCCCACAAAGGAGCCAAGCGCATGCGACGCATGAAGAGATGATATTTCTGATTGAAGTTAGGTGAACTCTGATCCAACTATAGAAATATAGGCTACCAACGGTGTTACGATCGGAAGTGAGCTGGTGAATAATAATGATCAGCATATAGTGCTTCGTAGCATTTAGATTTCCCATTTAGATTCAGATTTCAGAGCCTTACTACCTCGTTGTATTAACAACTTGTAAGGGGTTGATGAATAAAAAGGGGATACACATGACCCCTAGCATAGTAGGCATACAATTAGACAACGTTTTCTGGTTGGACGCATAGTTTAAATGCAGTGAAACTAAATTTTGGTTATTCTGAGGAGTCGAGAAATTTGGACTGGAAGCGTTGTGTGGTGACGTTTTGCTTCTGTTGGTATGTGTTTGTTGAGAAGTATAATCTAGTCAATTGTACCAATTCGGTCAAAATGGCTACAGCTGTTTCAGATATTTCAATTTTGATATATAACAAAAATATATGGGTCATCTAACCTCATTGCTTCATTAGTATATGAAATAGACCGAGTGGGCGGTGAAGGTTAGGCCTTGTTACTTAGTACTAGGCAGGTCGATGGTTCCTGAAACGCAACTACTCGAAATCCTCTTGCGTGTAAACTCATCGGACTGAAACGAACCCACAGAAGAGATTTCCACTTTGAGATTGGTATTCCCGAGAGGCATTGTATGACTTCGACCCCGAGCACACCGCGTATATGGTCGTCCCGTGACCAACAGTTAAGGGTAATCCAAAACACCAGCGATTGCAGTTGTCTGAAACACGGGAAAATGGATGTTATTGTTCGGCTCTCTGCTCAAAACCCCAGATGATGGTCCAGTGTTGGTTGGATAGGTTGATGGATAGCAATAGAATGGTTGATGTAACCTTCCAGACAGTCGGTGCGGAAGGAAAGTTTCACTGAAATCATAAAGATACAGTCGATGATTAAAACTACTATCTGATGACGATGATAGTTAAACTATTCAGGATAGCATCATGGCACATATACCGGGTTTATTCCAGTTATATTAGGGGGGCAAACAATGATTACATGCATATCATTCTGTTGTATTTGGACAACATTGGGCAGAAAGGGAAAATCTTATCATTATCTTCTAATCCTAGAGAAAGAACGACACGGACACAGCATCAAAAAACCATTTTCAAGAAACTTTGTACCCTATTATAGAATCAACACCTTTATGTCATCTGATGACTCGACTAATCCGATGCGAGCGATATTTTTACACACGGAGAAGCATGCATGTGCATCACATCGAAATATGATTTCGCTGTTCGCTCGGTAAGGATATATAACAAACATCATTCCGTTATTAATCGTTATGGCTATGTGCAATAATAGACTTTTTTATTCAGTCCCGAATGGTGTGGACCATTATTGGTTATCCAGAGTTAGGATTTATCCTGAGAGACACTCATTCAACAAGAAATATGCAGAACTGATTGGGTAGAAAACATACTCATTGAGCATTTCTATACATAAATGTTGCTTACTATGCCAGTGGGATGAGACTGAGACTGGGTTCCCAAACTATCCCATCCACAGTGCCGCTGGATGGACCAATCATATCTTCTCCAGTTCGACATTCATACTTTATCATCTGACCGCCGGGTAATTGTTCATATTTGAGTTGGTAAACCGTGAATCTGCTCCATAACGCCGGGACCTCGAACCAGCACCGAGGAAGGGGAGCAAAATAATGTTGCGGTATGTTTTCTGGCCTTCTGGAATGTTTCGCCTCTAATAAACATGCACAGTATATGTTTCAGTGTTCCCTACGGATGTACATGCAGACCATACGGGGTAGCGTCTGTGAATGGATTTTAAAACAGGTGTATATGTGGTCGGTTACCTCCTAGTTCTTTTCTTGTGCCCCTCCCCACAGACATTTCATTCTCCCTATTGAGAGAACGCAGCAACGACTGTTTGAAATGCATTTTTTCCGCCCAGTATGCTCCAATTTGAAGCACTGGCAGCCGGGACCAAATATGATTGATGATGGTTGATTTTACAACGAAATTACAGAGAATCAACTTGTAACTATGAAAATGTCGGGCGGGTTATAAACCGCCCCCAGAGATATTCCCCGCATCTCTATTCAAGAAATTTGGTAAAATAAAAACCGGAACACTATTCGATGGAAAGAAGGAAATGTATGACTTGTGAAGCGACAACGTGTACAGGGATAAGGGTAATTCCATAAGCACTTGTTAATTTTGAGGCACCCCTACAGCCCCGGAAAAGGTGCGTCTTAAATAAGCACATTAATTCAAGAAGAATCGACCTCTTTAACCACCATGGCCACCCGACCAAGAGGTCAATTCAGGTCAGAGGTCACACACATGCAGGTTCACAATTATATATCACAATGGTGAACATCCCGCCTTCGGCAGAGATATTCAATCTACGATTATAGCCAACAAAACAGTTTTGACCCGAGTAAGGACCTCGAATGACCTTAAGGATATGACAGTTTATGAAATTGTTACTCTCCATGTGTACATCACGCCTAGGAGCATTTTGCAACCTGATGAACACACCCAGTTGTATTGCCGCAAAAAGTACAAAATCAGTTTTTGACTCGTACGTGACCTTTGATGAATCTTCGAATGGACATGGGGGGTTTTAAGAAAATTGTACACTCCATGTGAGCATCCACCCACTCTAGAAGAATATTGATTCAAATGAACACGGCAAATGTTATTGCGAAAAAGGTATAAAATTTACCTTTGACCCCTTGGAACTACCAAAGAAGTGTCCGAATTCGAAGAGGGAGTGGTGCCTCTCCATAAAGCACACAAAGCTCAATCAATATCCCAAAAGATTAACCAGTTTCTATTTTTTCGCTCGTAACTCCTTAAATAAAGCACATGACCAGATTCGACCTTTCAACCACATGACCACCCGAAAGAGAGTCAAATTTCAGGTCAGGGTCACACACATGCAGGTCAAACATTTAGATCACAATGGTGAACCACCAGCCTTCGCCCAGATATTCTCCCAATTTTTTTTTCCGATTATAGCCAAAGCAGTTTGTGACCTACGGTGACCTCGAATGACCTTTAATATAGACAGTTTTTATGGAGAAGTGGTAGTTCAGGTGATACATTCCACACTCACAAGAGCATTTTGCATTCTGGGAACACACCCAGTTTGCTATTGCCGAAAATGTCCTAAAATCAGTTTTCAACCCCAAAGTGACCTTTAATGACCTTCAATGGACCTGGCGGTTTTATGCAAATTGTTACACTCCATGTGATGCATCCACGCCTAGAAGCATAGTGCAGTCCAAGAACTTGACCAATGTTATTGCGAACAAGGTATAAAAACAAAATTTAACTTGACCCCTTGTAACTACCAAAGTAAAGTGTCCCGATTCGAAGAAGGGAGTTGTTTCCTCCATAAATCACACAGCATCTATCACATATCCAAAAATAACCAGTTTCTAATTTTTTGCCCGTAAATCCTTAAATAAAGACATTTATTCAAGAGATTCGACCTTGAAACACATGACCACCCGACCAGAGGCAAATTCAGGTCAGAGGTCACACACCTGCAGGTCAAACAATATATCCAAATGGTGAACCATCCAGCCTTCGCATATATTCCAATCTCCGATCATAACCAAAAAACAGTTTTTGGACATAAGTGACCCCGAATGACCTTTAATGATTGGACAGTTTTTATGAGAATTGGTACTCTCCATGGGATACAATCCACTCCTAGGAGGCGTTTGATTGTGATGGAACACACACAGTTGTCATACGCCGAAAAAGTACTAAATCAGTTTTTGACCCTAAGTGACTTTAATGACCTTCCAGACTGGCGGTTTGAAGAAAAGAAAATTGTTACCACTCCATGTGATGCATCCACTCCTAGAAGCATATTACATTCCAATGAACATGTCCATGTGATTGCGAAAACAACGTATTTTAAAAATCATCAATTGACTGATCAGGACAACTAATATGCAAGTAGTCCCACAAATTACCCTCAGTGATCTCGTTGCTATTGAATAAAGTTTCTCAGGACTGGTATAGAGGTCCTATTCACAAAGTTCGTTCAAAATACCTATAAAAGTTGAGAAAATAATTGCATTAATTATTCTAATTATGCTAACGAATATTAAACACAATTAATGACATTCGTGATTTCAACGCACATTGATAATTTATCGGAATGTTAGAAGGTCCACTCACCAAGTTTCCGTGAGAATCCAACAAAGTTTATAAATTTCCTAAGTGCTAATTGGGCAACTATATGCAAATTAGTCATGCAAGATGACTCCAGTGACCTTGGCCACATTAGGGAAAATCATCGGCACTGATAGTTGGCCCTATCAGCCAAGTTTATGAAAATCCAATTGAAAGTTTGACATTAAATACATTATGCTATAATTAGTCTACTGCCAAAGAATGCAAACTTGACCTCGGGAGACCTTGTGAAATGTCGCCATGTTTTCGGTCTCCAACAAAAGACCCACAACTCCCACGTACGTTTTTTTAACTCGCACGAACTTGAAATTTTGCGGAAAAAAACCTGCAAAATAGAGGGCAAACAAATATACGCGATATAGCCCATTTTCGAACTTATCCGAGATTTTACTAATTACCAAGACATGGGGACCAAGTTTGGGTCAATCGGGGGTAAAGTGTGTTAAAGGAATGAGAGCGCTAACGCCTAAAGTTTCCGGCGGGCGGCGGCGGCGGAGAAGGACGGGCGGGGCCACGGCCAAAACCACATATCCCCGAACCACTTACGGTGTTGCGGGGGATGGATATATTTTAAGCACACACTCTCCTCCCGTGGTTGTAGGTTTTGCCAGAATGAGAGAATATTTTCGATCTGTATGATAATCGATGAGTGGGCCCAAGCTGTTACCCTAGCGAGCCAGGACCCAGTGTTATTCAATATGGGCGTGACGGAACACGATACTTTTGATAACATTAGTGGAATATCAAGGTTAGGATGCCTTATGGGAGACTGTCCGAATTCTCTTCGTGATAATGACTGAGCGGGTTCCAGTCGAATCGAAGTCGTTCATTCAAACAATTTTGTAGATAGGACAACCTTTGAGAAATGTGGTGGTAAATTAACCCATTTGTTTTACTGGGATTACTGCCGATAATCGAATATATAACCTAAATGCCCAGGCCATCTTTAAATATTTTTCAAGAAGGTTAGCATAATACCAATGTGGGGGAGGGAATAAGGTCGTACGCATGACCGTACACAAAAGTTGCTCATAGAGAAGAATCAGAATCAGTCTCAAACTCGGAAGAACAGTCTTTCGTGTGAAAAGGTGTAATGGAGATCCGTTTGCGACCTGATTACTCGCAACTTGAAAGAGAGCGAATGTGCGTGAACCTGGGCAGGCTGACCCACACCCAGCGATCCGATTACACCAAGCACCTGTTACCCTTAATCCTCGATCGATCGCTAACTTCAGGTAGCAAACGAATCCATTAAAGCGTCACTCGTGAATGGCACATCAGCTGGCAACGCTCCCTCGCGGACGCTGGCGATTTGAACTGACTCGTTCCTGTAAATCTAATCCGTCACAAAAAATAGGATGCCACAACAAGGCCATGTGGCATTCGGAAGTCAATGGAAATGGAGAGGTTATTGCAGAGCCGAATCTTTTGCTCTAAAACCCCAAATGATAACGTGTTTATTTGGGTAGTTCGAAGGGTAGGAGGGCGAAGTGGTCTCCGGCACAGTCGCTGATTAGACAGTACAGTGTCACTACAATATGAAGAGAGTATATGGTAACAAATAGCAACATTAAAACAGTATTATTCAGGAGCGAAAGAAAGAACTCTGTATAATAAAGTAAATATACCAATAGGAGAAAAACTTTGGCAGGACATCAACGGTAAAATTTACTAATTCAATTTAATTTTAGTCACATGCGTTAGCTGACAACATGTAATGATGCTACTCGATCAGTGACTTCTCGTGAATCTGGCACGCCTCACCGACAATTCCTGAGAGTGGAAGCAGTAATGCCTCAAACATACGTGATCAGATTTTCACGCGTCCTCCGTTGTCGCCTAACTACGGGTTACCATCCATCCATCAAGTAGACAGCTATAGACAACAGTAATATATAAAAAAAAAAAATTAACCACATGATATAGCCCCGATAGTCGATAGGATGTTTCAAGGAAGCAGATGTGGTTTGAGACGTAGTGAAGGAAATAACGTCCACACCGAACGTAGCTTATAGGCCTCCTTGATTTGAAATCGTATCCAAATGTTGAAATATACAGCAACCGCCAAGCTGCTTCCATTCCTTTGGAAGAATCCAACATGAGCTCAACCTGATATTTTGTTCTGTATTAGTAGAATAAGTAAGCTCATAGGGGAGTCCCGACGATTGTTATTGTACAACTGTGGAATTTGGTGTCGCGGTGTGTACCCGAATGACTTTATGGAAGTATTAGGGAAACTGGGTTATAGAATTGGCAGACAGTCTATATTGATGAAGTTTCATGCTCTGCGCGACGAACGAAAATGCAACGTTAAAAAAATCGTACTTACAATATATTCCTTTATAGCCTGTCTGTTAGCAGAGTGCAACGTTTCACACAATTGACGTTGGGCTAGGTAGGTTGGAAACTGCATAGACAGAATCTTTTTCAATTATTTAGCCAGATACGGGATGTTGGAGATGTGTCCATAATGCTCGAGAGAATTTCTGCTTCTCCAAAATAGATCTTACCTGAGGAAATTTGAAACAAACAGAAACATGTTTCCTATAGTTGAAGACATAATTCGGTAAAATGTCGGTACCAAATCCCAGCTGAATTGAAACATCAGGAATGAGGGACCGAGGACGTGACTCTCTTGGACTTGGACTCATCATGGCTATGTGGACGTGACTGGAACCCTGTAGGGTACAAAGAATATCACCTCTCCTTTTTTAGACAAGAGATATGCAGGCAGTGTGAAGTGGCACTCATCCGAAGGTGGTCTCTACTGTGTCTAGCGATGGAAGACGTTTCTCAACGACGGACGTCGTTTCGGGTGCCCCCTTTATTGAAGAGTCGGTACAACTTTCAGCGTTCCCTCCGTGTGTTTGCTAGATAGTTTTTTTACACTTCGTTTTTCCGTGGATTTCATGTTGCTCCTGTAGCAAGCTCAGCTCTCTGCTCAGGGTTGGCGTGGGTGAGTAGCAAGCCTCGGAGATGGCCTCCGGCATGGAAGTCGTTTCTCAATGGGAGTTGTTGGATTGTCGACCATTGTATGTATAATTATATTCATGACACGTTGAAATCTCCATCATGACATTGTGCCGAAAGTTTGAAATCAATTCTGGGCAGAGAGCACAGGACAATATATTATACCCCGTCTTACTTCTGATAGTATGTCTAACATCTTTCGTGCCGATCTATCAGTCTCTTGAAGTCACCAAAATACCAGTGGATGGTAAGTTTCGCGCCGAAAAAAAAAAAAGATCTCGACGATTTGCGGGGGTGAGGTTCCCTCAATATCCATGTGTTATCTGGGTACCCGGGGGTCTTGTATTTTTACCCTGTTTAAACCCTCATTTCACCTGGTCCTTCTTCATTCAATGATCCAGACTAGATTTTTCGATCGATTTTTTTGGTATCGACAAATCAATGATATCGAGGATTGTGGACCACATCTTAAAACGTACACTGCAATGCCTCGTAATAATTTACCTATACATTTGATAGCGTACTAACTGGGGTTCCACCATTCGACCAACGTAGCGCTGAGTGTACCATCACGTTTCCACCAGTTGGCAGCTAATATGTTACTACTTCCCGTCAGAATAGTTTTTCTCTTGGTTGTGACGCTGACTCCCTCGCCTACATCGGGCTGAACGCATGATGTCACTGAAAATCAAACGGAACATGTATCCCACGATTATCGTGGGGGGGGGTGAACAATGCAGGATGGAATACATACATTAAACTTGTCATAGGGGATATGATACACCATGCGCTCATATGCGATGTACTACTAAATTTTGGCTATTTCCTACAAAATGCGAAACGTTATGGAGCGAAGAGTCCTGTACCTAATTATTTTCTCCGAATCAACGCCGTGAGCAATTCTGATTATGGTCTATGTCTCACCAATCCATCCATATCATGCCCTCCTCAAACAGTGACTGACCGTTGTGAGTGAATAAACTTCTCAGCACTGCCGGGGGCGCCTTTGAAGCATTGTGCTTGTTTCAGGCATGCTTATGCCCGACCAGGCGCGTTCACATACACACGCAACATGTATATTCCCCACAAACATCACGATGCGTTTTCACATGTTATAATAGTCACAATTATCGACAAAATGTTTGACCACTTTCGCAGAATGGCGACTCCACTATGGGCAGGCGGCGTCCCACTGAATTCCTATGAATAACTGGAAGGCGTGTCGCATACGCACTTCACTGGATCATGCCTCCACCATGGGAATTGCACAGTGTGCACCACCACACGCAAATCAAAGCAACGCGGACTATAATCACTGGTAAGTAGAAGAAGTCTTTATGAGGGGACGTTGATTTTTATGAGCGAATACAGGAAATATTGCTTCAATATCACTTTGGGCTATTATTGGGGGGGTGCTTGGTGTCAAATGATACTGTATGCCATCGTGTAGAAAATAACCTATAAACAAGACGAGGCTTGTGTATCTAGTTCATGATTGTTCGCTGTTCTCGAAGGAAATCACAATGATAGTGCCTTCTTTCAAAGGATGTAGCTTACTTGTGGTTGATATTCAGTTTTAGTGTTGACCGAATCCTGAGCCCGGTGCCTTAGCAGTCGTCCGCTTTGCCAAGTGGTGCCTCCTCATTAGGCAGAGATTGGGGACAAGTCCCAACATTGGTTCAATCAAGTCACATTGACTCAATATACGGCGTGTTCACTTACAACACTTCAACGTCACTTTACATACAGCCACCATCTTTTCTAAGCTGAAGTCACCCAGTGCGACATGTCCCTCTCTTTTTTTTTAATAGCATTCTGCCGGAAGAGGACTGTTCCGGGGTGAATCCTAGTCTGGAGTACAATCTACACGCGTTCATACTAGGATGGAGAAACGCGGCACTCAGGCAGGGCCAGGTTCCTTCCAAGACTGCAGTTTATTCTGTACTGTGTGTACATATATGCAGACGCCTTGGGTATATCTTTCCAACATGCTTTCACCAACCCACGATGGCCACTTAAAAAAAGAACTTGGGGTACAGAGGTCCGGATATTGCATTGACCTGATCTCGGCGGTGGATGCGACTAGTTGCCTGCAAAGCCTTACTCCCGAGTAAGTTGGACAGTGGCTCACTGAATTTCTATCTATTATCCCGTGAACTCAGAAAATTTAAATACCATTTCCTTTCCCATCCTTCCGAGGGCTTCACTCCCTCTCCTGACCACTCGCTCCCCATATTTCTAATATAACTAGTATATTGTATTGTTTCTCTCATAAGCCGACTGCCTTCTATAGGGACGGAGAAACCAGGGTCAGCTATGAGCGTACGGACGGCAGCTGGCGTAAGGCGCTAGTTAGGTCGGTGTTTTGGAATTTAGGTGTGATAGACCCCGACATATGGCCCGAGTTCCTTACGGCCCTTTCTTAATTTCCCTGACAAAGTCAGAGGAATCTATGCAGTCAATGACAGTGTGTGCGTGTGATACTTGGTAGGGGGTGTTCACCCACAATGATTGCACAACCCTATGTTTTGGGGTCAGTCAGAGGTCATCTGAGGTCACCAGAGGTCAAAGTATGAACATCTTGAAATTCTTGTATATTTTTTTTATCAAGAGTATAGGAACCCTATTGGTTGGTTGGGATGAATGGGAAATTTGTCAATGTCATGTTGCCCATAAATGAGCTGGTGCAATCTCCCATTTGTCATTCTGTCTAGCTATAGGTTGTCAAACGATTCAAGGAATCACTAAACCTTTGGCTTTTGGTATATTGTCGTCATATTGCCGGCATAGTGGCTCTGTCCAGAAGTCGTCGTGTAAATACTGAGCCTATCACGTCTCTCCATCATTTACACTACCTGTGGCCGGAGGTTATGGACGTGCAAATCAATATTTGTCTCCATGAATACAACCTATAGGTACGCAAGTTCCGTTTGCGAAGGTATGTCTTGCTGAAGTTTCTTGGTGTGGGAGGTCGCAGGTAGTAAGTGTTTAATCCCTTGCATATAGGGAATCCGTGCGCCGATATTATATCCCATCTTCTTTTCGTCGGAATTTGTCGACATTCTGTACGAAGGTCGGAGAGCATTCTCACCAACGACTGCCAAGGTTCTTCGAACGCTGCTGATTTAACACTGCATTATTCAACAACGTGAGTACGAGCGAATTACACAATATGGTTCTTAGGCTGAAAACAGCCACCAATGCAGTAGGGTTGGTTGGCGAAAGTAGGGTGATTGCTAGGTTGCTGGGGGCGTGACAGGAGTGAGGTGTTGTTTTATCGGGTGTTGGTCAAAAGGAGTTTAAAAAAGGGCTGGTGAAAAGGGACTCGGGTGGGTCTTCGGAGAGACGAGGTTGTTCCATTGGGGCGCAAGGGGTCAGGTAGGGGGATGCAGAAGGGGTAGGGGCTGTGAGTGTCTGAAGAATTGGGGTTGTGGACAAACTTAGCAATGCTGGAAAGGAGGGGCAGATGGTTGGGAAATAGGAGAATAATAGTGGCTCAATTGAATGGAGAGGGTTGTAGTCATTCTACCACATGGCAAGAGAATGACCGGACAAACATCCCACCATCATTTCGCTGATGAGATCTTACTGAAAAATTCAGTCTATCCCCCTTTTAGTGTCACAACCAGCATTTTATCACTATTACACACCAATATCACATCACTTGATAGGGTATTTTCCCGCACACTACCTACAGCGGGTTTCAACCACCACGCGTGATAACCCGATATATGGTGAAGACTATTCAGGTTTGAACAGCAAAAACTTTTCTATTGCAGCCTACGTTTTTAAAAACAAATAACAAACATGAATGACCCACATACTTGTTGAAACAATCTCTATTCGCCCAGGACTATTCCAGGATGTTATAGCAGTTGTTTTGCCTGGATGGAGATATCAGCTCAATGTTCTGATGGAATTACTTCAACTCATTGTGTTTCCAGTTGTGACATTCGGACGAGGTTGAAGGCCAGCAAGTCTCTCCTGATATAGATACAGGGTACACCGCTCTCATCTCTGGGGAACTCAGTTCAGTGGTAACACGACTTATAACTGGAGTAATCTGTGTTGATATCTTACGAATAAACAAAATAATGACTGAATAATTTCTAATTTCACCTTCCCATATTGCGGTCATCGACACGAATCCCCGAACCCGTGGAGGTTATGAAGTCATCTGAAGTGAACCTTTCCCTAGAGAGTTGTTGTAGACTCGACGACTCTTGGTGTAGCGTCTCTGTCGTTCCGTAACGAATCGTTGTCTCGTTCATGTAATCCTCGCCCAGCCACCGTGACTAGTCGAAACCGTTTTCGAGCTGCAAATTTTCGAATTCCAGAGTCGTTTTCACAGTTGGATCCAGCGCTGAGTAGCCCCATACGAATCTTCATGTATACCGTACTGGGATGATAAGCCGGCGACCGTTATTTCCACACAGTCGGTATTGGATAGTGCATCTAGTGAGACAGACGGCCAACGATTCGGTTACCAAAATTTGATATTGGCCGACAGGCTTTTTCAACCCCATATACTGGCATTGTCTATGCTGCGTGAACGGAGTGTGGAGGAGACGGTGATAACCGCAGACGACAACGTATACATTTTTGTGTGTCGTATTGGAATGATAACTCTGGAGTTCCTTGTGTCTATTCCCTCTTTCTTTTCTCATCTTGTTATGCTTGGTTTTGTCTTGGTACTCCGCAAATATGAATAGCGGTTATCACTTCATAGGATACCACACAACCGGCAGAAGCTTCAAGAGTACTATGAAGAGATTACACCATCGTCAAAGTTACCCATGAATTCATGCTTTGCTGTAAGCAAAAAGCGAAATCTGAAGACATCGTATTTGAAGTTATATTATATTCCTTATATTATTAGTTTAATTTATTATTATTATTATTATTATTATTATCAGTATTTGGTTTTTATTTTTAGTATAATAGTAGTAGTAGAGTAGTAGTAGAGTAGTAGTAGAGTAGTAGTAGTAGTAATAATTTACCAGTAACTGATGGATCGTGTTCGGTAATTAATCTGTAGCTCCATGAAATCAGGAACTGATAAAGCCAGAATATTGTTTAGTGGAAAGATGAACGAGCTTTAGTCGAGCACTGCATCTTTCACGCTGTAAAGTAGGCCAGGCAAGAGTTTGCAGAAGCATGTAGCCTCGTTGACCCGCGTACTTCTCGCGAACCAATCTGTCCGCGTTGCGTATTCCCCGCTGCCTAATGTTTCTGGCTTTGTTGGATCCCAAACTGAGGACTTTATTCCAAACAGGGATGCACCTGTGACCTATAGGCAATGTATTTTGTTTTGGTATCCCAGTTAAAGATGTCTGCGGATCAGAATGAGAACCTGTAAACCCACAAACTCTACTGGTCATATGGTTGACCATGCGGCTTTGGATGTAATGGTTACTCCAAAAGAATACTAGGTCAAGAACCGCATTGGGAATTACATATTGGTGGTGGGACAACTTGCTGTTTAAAATAACAAACATGGATCTGATGTTAATCCATATATTTCATATTGAGGTATTAACCATATGTTTTAATATCTTGCAAGGGTTCGAAGTGACGGCCTGTATTGCCGGGGTCCTGTATGCCTGCCTAAAGACAGGAGTATGTAGTCTGTAACGTAACAACAGCATTCTTCCCAACCTTACGGCAGTTGCCCAGTAAACGTAGTATGATTCCTGAAGATGGCTCCCGGGGGGGGGGAAGTTGTACTGCTTGAAGTTGTTCACATTTGAGAGTGATGGCCACTTGCTTGTTCACTTGTGATTATCTGAAAGCTTCTTTACACCATGTCGTGTGATTGCAATGTCTGAATTGTTCTACATAGGTAAATGAGGATGGCAATGCATGCAGGCCTACAAAGACAGATCCAGATCATCTTCAGACTGGTAAAGTCAAGGAAAAATGCCTAGATCACCAGTTTTCTTAGAAAGGATATGTTACCATATTAAAGAGAAAGTTATATTAAACATCGAAATTATATGAGATGATGGAAAAAGAGGAGTGCAAAGAAAGTAATGGACTCTTGCGGAACTTCCCGTCCTGACAATATTTTTTTTTTTGCTGTCAGATATTATTGAATTTACACGAAGAAGCAGAAAAGCTCAGTGATTATTTGAGAGGCCGCAGGTTATATAAGCAGAAAATTTCATTCCTGAGGAAGCAACAAGTTAGCCACTTTTGGATCTGACCTGCCACAGGTTCTTATATTTGGGTCCTCTTGACCTCAGATTATCTTTACCCTAACATGACAGTCAATAGTGTGTGTGTACTTATCATCCCTAGGAACATACATACCATGTATGTCAATGGTCAGGATGCAGACAATGGGCCAAACGTCGAATGTTCATGAGAACCCGTTTTTACCCCAAGTAGTCCCGGATTCTTTACCCAGGAATGATAGGTTAGTCCCGTAAAAAGGTACGCCACCAAATTTGCGGAAAGCTGTATATTCATCTACACCTGGCGAGTTATCGTGTTTACAAAGCCAAAATCGGACCACATTTCATAATTTTCGATTGAAAAAATGGGCGACGATCTCCCCAAAAGGGGGTAGAGTCTTGTACCCACGCCGTTTTCGACTTTCAGTGTTTACAAAGATTTCAAGACTTTTACTCCGCTGACCTCAGTAATCTGAAGCAATAGGGATCATGTACACTGTATGAGAGATATAACAGTATGCATGTTGTCATTATGCGCTTGTGATCACTGCCATCACCACGGAAAGGTACCGTTAAAGAGGCATGCTCTATTCCGTGAGCAGCGGAGATTAGATTGCAACTGACCCAAAGTGCCAAGTTTACAGGTCGGCCACCCTTGTGGGGCGTAGGTTCAGTATCTGTTCGGCACAGGATATCATCAGAAACAAAGAAAGAAAGCATACTAAGTATGAGCCCATCAGTTCAGACCTTATTAAAGTATCGTGTTTACTTGCCAGTCGAATCAGTTTCATTGGATTAGGCATCTACTGTTGACCTAGACCACGTGGTGACTGGCCTCAGACATGCTTGACTTACGAAAGATGCATGGGCCTCGTAGCTATGGTGAATCGGAGTCATTTTTCGAAATACAAATCATACACCACGTTTTCTATCGAGCCATGGATGGTTTTACATACATAAATCAAGATAAAATCCACATTACACTTTCCAATGGTGAAATTACTTGTTGACTCTAGCAGCCTCCGGCGCTGGTGATTTACTAGAGCATAGAAAAGCGGAAAACTTGAACCTCTGGCTGTAATCAGAGAGAACACGGGACAACCACCTCATTGATTAGGAAAACGCAACAGAAAAAGTTCACAGAATGTCGAGCTATCTAATTAAGATGGGACCACGGAAGATGATACATCGTAATTACAGCGCATAAATCGTCACATAGGTGCATTTTTCTAACAGCGTTTTTACTGAGGTATACATTGTGGTTCAGTCTTGCTGAAGATACCGTCGCCGGTAGGTAACGTTCTATGTTGACTCATCTCTTCACGATAACAGGAAATAGTTCCGTTGAATACTCACCCTTTTTTAAGGCAGCGAGACTCTGTTCTAACCAAACTATAAAATGTCATCGTTTTTTTCTTACCATTCGCTTTGAGTAATGCGAGTAGCGCTAATAGTGATATTAATTGAAAAAAAATATAATGATACTCGCCACATATTGTGTGATGTATTCCAGATCCGTTCTGGCATACATACGGTCCCATCCATGATTGCCCCGGATAGATCACCGCGCAATGGACAGGTCTGACACAGCTAGACCCCATCTGGAGTAGCAAATCCGATCGGCTCAAGAATCCGACGGCATCGAAAAATCGGAGCGGAGCAATCTGAATAGAAAAATGTTGATAAATAATATTTCCCATTTTCTGCCAGTCGGTATATAAATAGATACCCATCGTCTGTGCCTTGAAGAGCATACATGTGCATCGGCCTTCGATCTGGGAACATTGGCTTGTTATGTCTTATGCTTGCAATCAAGAACATTCAAATTGCGCGAGAATAACACAATGCATATGCTTGAACTACGCCTACGGTGTGGATAAGGCTGCGTATTTGGATGGCATCATTGGGATTTTGTGACCACACAATATCTCAAGCTAAAAGCAGATGTACGAAAAGGTAAATTCTTATGTTCAGCTGTAACATTTACTGATTACTTATCGCACATTTTTATTCCAACAGACTTAAGTTACCTCAAACAAGAATTAATATCAGTACCTTCCTGCGAAATAAAAGGAGGCTTGATTACATTCATCAGACCATAAAACAATGAGAATAGCCTAATTGTTCTTCTAAACATACAAGGGCTAGAATACTAGGCAAACCTATATTGAAGTTCGCTTGAGTTGGGGCTACATCGGAAACAGCCTATTTCATAGGTAGATGCATCGTCTGACATACACGAAAGCATTAGGGGCACATATGGGGGGGGGAAAAATTAATTATTGCCAATTATCACTTAGATGACATGATATTGTGACACCCCAATCAATATACCACATATGTAGCATTATTCATTAAAGGGCCAAATGCGGAGCTTGTTGTTTTTTGTGGTCAAATCCCCTCTCGATTTGCTCACCTGACGATCTTCTCGGGGGGGGGGGGGGGCAAACCCGAAACACTCATGAGTGGTGGATCACTTGGATCATTTCCCCCTTTATATCGTCTCACCGATGTTACATTGTCGATTGGATTTTCGGTTGTCTTAATTTCTAAACTGCCTTAGCTGTACTTTTAATGTTTCATGTGAAATGCTGAGATCATTTTCATTGATGTAAAGCGCTATATATAATAAATTATATTATATCTATATTATATATATTAGTCTTATTTAAGGGTTCCCGGTATCACCCCGGTATCACCCGGTTATCCCTCTCCATCACTGGTACAGGAATCATCCGTGCAACTCATGACAAACACACCTACAACCATTCCAATCCACATTTCCGGTGCCAAATGTTTTAGGCTAGTTTGCCTCAATCTCTTTTAGAATGGTGCTTTTTTTTATTTTTTTTATTTTTTTTATTTGCGTTACTTATAAGCAGGGGATTACCCTCATCTTCCAACCCAGTTCGATGACGAAATTACGTATCTTTATCGGGGTCTTCAGCAGGCCCCCAACAATTTGGTTTTGGTATAAATTGGAGTTGTTGATTTTCGGTTCACTGTAAAGGATATTCCTCCTGTATTGTGGAAGAGTTCCGTGGTTCTATAAGGATATAATTATAAACATCTGCTTATTGCTTGCCTGCTCGGCTGCTTGCTGATGTCGATGTATTTATAGGTCGTTCAATACTTCACGAGTATATATATTGTATAACATATATGCATAAAATTGCGATGCGATGAGATGTGAATGTGTGCTTAGCAAGATGAATACAGGTTTGCGTTAGCGATATTCTGATGTGAGTACTTCATTAATGATAGAAAAATAACTGATCTCGCGTTCACAGAATCCCTAAAAGGCATCTAAATTCTAGCATTAAATAAAACAGAAAGCTAAAATAGTGACGTGATGTTCTTCGATTTTTAAATTGTTACATCAACTAGGAACACTAGTCAACTCGAACATACTTATTGGACGCTCTCATTGACTGAATGTTTTCTTTAGCAATACTTAAGAGGTTAACATTCTATTGGACCACTGGAATGGAACGTCGTGAACATGTCCTCACTCCTGTCTGTTGAACAATTTCGTTATTTTGTTATATTTTTTTTGCTATACACTACAAAAGAGCAAGCATTATCACTGCGCCGCATAAATGTTTCGCACCTACAGTGATAAGGAACGTTCACCCCCCGCTCTTGATCGGGCCAGCTTTGGGGGAATTAAATATCCTCTCTTCATTTCACCTCCTTCGACCTTGGATTGAAAAGGAAAAAAAAAACTGTAATCACTACCTTCCAAGAGCTCATACAAACATCTACCAAACTAATGATACGGACACATATCATAACGTACCGTATGTACATGTAACCCGGGATATGCCCTATATATGTACCATGTACGAATAATTACCATTGGTTGGGATAAACATTACATTAATGTTTTAAAATGATAGTAACTAACCTAATTGGCCGTCTACAGTCTTGTCCTGTGGTGAGAAAGATGTATCAGAATGAAACGCATTCAGAGGAGAGAAAATTTAATCAAGGTTTGCATGATTGTTTATGACTTTATGCTCCGTCGTTTGAACAGTTCTCGAGTTTTTCAAAAAATGTCAGCCTCACCAACGTCGGCATACCTCTAACGTTGTGATATATGTTACATGTGTATGTGCGTGTGTTCATTCTAGGAGTGTCGCCGATGAGTGGAAAAGTATTTCAGAAAGCGTCTCTGTGTCTACAAAGAATACTGACCTTCCGGATATACCCGGGTAGATGCCTTTGATGGCTGGTATCCTTTATTATTATGTAAATATATTATGTATTACTTGCAATGATATTCGAAAGGCGGGTGTTCTCTTTGACCTATTTTCACTGTATGGTCTGAATAGTCCACTATTTATCCTGCAAGGGGTTATCTGGATGACCCTCATATGAAGACATAAATGACGTTTGAGAGGCGCATTCAAATCCAGATGAAGATCTGTTCATCAGATGTTAAAGGAATCTATGACAGGAAGTAGTTCATAACAGAGTGACGGTGGGTGATGCAAAACATATCCCAGATGTTTTCCGTTATTGGTCTTGACCAGGGGGAATCGGTCGTAACTGTGCCAGATGTTCAGTGTTAATTTTGAGGGATTTCCCAATAACTCCCGCGAGAGTGGTTGTTATTCCTTCAGTTCGATATTTCCTTTCTCAATCAGCAGCATAAATTCTGCTCAACTAATATATTTGTCGAAGTTGACATCACCAAGAAGTGTACTAGAAAGTTTCTTCTGGCATTTAATGATGTATGAAATGTTTATTGTCATTCGTTAATGACGGTATATCACAGTTATCTGCGTTTTACACCAAATACTGGCAAGTTGCGACAATTTAACATTCGAATCTCCGGGCATCTTAAATTCAAATATGTCAGTGATTACTTTACTGTAGCTGGTGAGAACGTTTTCCGCCCAGTTTTATTATCAAAGTGAAACTAAGCTACGAAGGCTATGAACTATGAACATCAGGATGTACTTATAATTAAATACACGTTGTACAACAAATAATATTTCATAGTGTGAATCAGAAGATGAGCACAGTTTTCGATTTCACGAGATGGTAGTAGATTATGCACCCTTAAGGAATAGCGAACGAACCATTTCCATTTGTAGCGTTCGTCTGTATTTGTAGTTTTTCTCATCATAATTACCGACAGTAATGAAAAAGACACAATCGCCCTGCGCTTCTGGATCAGCTCTTGTAGATCGCGGCGTCAAACAGTATACCTTTTCGTTAAATGCGCGTCTGCATTTGCTACGCGCGTTTGCCTCTGATAATGAATAGCGTCCACTTATGTTATCTGCTAGGGGTATCTGCTGAACCCTCATATGAAGGGACATGAATGGCCGTTGAAGTAGAATTCAAATCCAGATGAATATCTTGCTCATCGGTGTCAAAGGAATCCCATGCAGGAAGGAGTGTCAAACAGGAGTACGATGTGATTGCAAACATATACCCAGATGTTTTCCGTTATTGGTTTTGTACCAGGAATCGGCGATAACTGTGCCATATGTTCATGTGTTCATTTTGAGGGATTTCCCCCCAATAACTCCCGCGAGAGTGGTTGTTATTCCCTTCAGTCTGATATTTCATTTCTAATCAGCAGCATCAATTCTGCTCACTTAATATATTTGTCGACATTGACATCCACCAAGAAGTGTACTAGAAAGTTTCTTTCTGACATTTATGATGTATTGAAATTGTGTTTATGTTATTCGTTAATGGACGGTATATCACAGTTCTCTGCGTTTTACAACAAAAAAGTACTGGCAAGTTTGCGACAATTGATAACATTTCGAAATCTTCCTGAATCTTAATTCAAATCTGTCAGGTGATTACTTTACATGTAGTTGGTGAGAACGTTTTCTGCTCAGTTTTATTATACAAGTGAAACTAAGCTACGAAGGCTATGAACTATGAACATCAGGATGTAACTCTAATTACATTAAACGTTGTAAAACAAATAATATTTCATCGTGTGAATCAGAAGATGAGCACGTTTTCGCATTCACGAGATGGTTAGTTAGATTATGCACCCACTAAGAATAGGAACGAACACTTTCCATTTTGTAGCTTTCGTCTGTACTTGTAGTTTGTCTCATCATACATTACCGCCAGTAATGAAAGACACAATCGCACTGCGCTTCTTGGATCATCTCTTGTAGATCGCGGCGGTCACAAAGTACCTTTTTCGTTAACATGCGGTCTGCATTGCTACCGCGCGTTTGCCTCTGATCAATGATAGAGACGTCCACTCATGTTATCCTGATAGGGGGAGTGCTGAACCCTCATATGAAGGACATGAATGGCCGTTTGAAAGTAGCATTCAAATCCAGATGAATATCTTGCTCATCGGATGTCAAAGGAATCCCATGACAGGAAGTAGTTCATAACAGAGAGTACGATGTGATTGCAAACATATACCCAGATGTTTTTCGTTATTGGTTTTGTACCAGGAAATCGGCGATAACTGTGCCATATGTTCATGTGTTCATTTTGAGGGATTTCCCCCCAATAACTCCCGCGAGAGTGGTTGTTATTCCTTCAGTCTGATATTTCATTTCTAATCAGCAGCATCAATTCTGCTCACTTAATATATTTGTCCAACATTTTACAAATTTATCGAGTAGAAGTTTTGTCTGATATTTAATGAAGTATTAAAAGGTGGTTACTTTACTTGTAGTTGGTGAGATGTTGCCCATTCAGTTTTCATGTCAAAGTGAAAGAAGTCCACAAAGGCTATGAACATCGGAATGTAACTCTAATCAACTACTCCTTGCACAACAAATCATTGTTTGAATCATCATACATTACCGCCTGAATTATTTTCTGGAGGTCGCGGCGGTCACAAAGTACCTTTTTTCCTAACGCGCGGTCTGCAATGCTACCGCGCGTTTGCTTCTGATCAATGAAAAGACCCCCCCCCCCCCTCCCCTTTCAAGCTTTGAGGCTCCGCACGAAGGAGGCATCATCGCAGACGAGTCATCTGTCAATCTGACAACAGAGTTGATTACTAATCAAAAGCTATCCACTGAGCAGGAGGTTAGCTGGCTATGACGGCGATTTATTTCGATCAGAGCACTCAACACGGGAGATATACTGCTATTGTATTCTCAGGAGACGTCAGCTTCGTCAGAACTCCACCTATTTTTTGTATTATTTTTTTGTTGTTCATTTGTTCTTTCGTTGGCTGTTCGTCTGTAGTTTTTCATTTGTTCATTCAACTAATTTTGTGTATTTTTTTTTTAACTTGGTTCTATTGTTGTAGGTTGACCGTCTCTGTTCTTGTTCAACTAGTTTGCTTCCCCAGTTGAAATGTTAATGTTTTTCAATCATATAATTCGTATGTGTCCTTTAATTTATATATCCTTCTTGACTTTTTATACCCACGCGTGATTCCTCCTCAAAAGTTCCGGTGAATATGTGTGTAATGCGCGGCAACGGCGCCACAACTGACAACTGATGACCATCTGTTCAATTTCCCAACTTCAGGGATATTATGGTACTGTCGCCGTCGGATTTTTTTTTTCGCGCAATAACTTTCGAAACTTCGTTCGAATGATTCGAAACTTGGCATACATGTCCGCAATCGCGAAATATTCGATCGGTTTTAAAGTGGGTGTCGTCATGCCGCTCTGATGAGATCCATGTCGCCAGAGGTCGTGGGTTCGAGTCCACGTTGCACCCGTTGTACTCGTGTACCAAAGGTGCATTGTCCCGATTGCTTCTCTCCACCCAGGTGCTAATTGGGTACTCTGTGACATCGCATTTGCCTGCAACATTTAGAACACATTCAATTAACCATTCATCACCAGCCGGTTGTGTTACGACCAGAGTGGTAGTTTATATAATATGCACAGTTACCAAGAAAAACATGATAAGATTTACGGAGGCGGGATTTGCCGAGGCTTGTTGTCAAGCCTAAGACGGATACACGCTACAAAGTTTGATGAGCGCTCGTGTCTGAAGTCGTGTCGACGAAGCCTCATTTTGTTTTTAGTCAGCGATCATTATCGTTGTCGTCGGCCTACTTTTTGAGCCGGTTCTGTCAAAACGAGGCTGTCCATTATACAACCCCATATCCAACTGTCATAACCTGTTAACAGGTGTCCTGTTATCGTGACAACTTGAGATGTCATGTACATTGAACGAAATTTATATTATGCCGATTCAGCTACGGGTCGTTGTATTACATACGGCCCAACAACATGGGTAATTCTAAGAGCACCTGAACATATAATGAATCGAACGGGCTCACAAAACCGTGTTACTCCGGACAAAGTATTTTAACCACGCGCGCGGATTGGAATTTGACCATATGATCGTTGATCGACTTTTGTGGCCGAGTTTCTATTGATTCAGACAACAACTGGGAACATGGGATCATGTTGGAGATTTTCCGATAATTTTGTCTTTTTTTTTTTATTCCATAACAGTCAGAGAGAAAATCACCCACTGATGTAGTTACTTTTAGTGATCATTAGTAGCTCTACAGGTCTGCCATATCCCTTTCGTGGTAACCTCAAATGCCTAAAAAATAGCCTACGTTAAATGATGGGAGATTTGAATGACAAATAAAATGTTGATTTCCGCGAAATCGTGTTTTGTTCGGAAAGTTCTGACATGTTCCCCCTCCGGCTCAGGCGGACGTAGTTCAGTACTCGTGAGAACCTATTGCATTGGATAATAGTAAAATGAAACCTTGAACAAAGCGATGTGTTTTTGTATTTCCCTCAAATTATTACGGAACTTAAACTCTCATCATTCTATGTTATATTTGAAGAAATTGCTTCGGAAGGACTGGTTTGCTGGTGCACCCATCACCCTGTACAGCTGAAAACTTGTAGTAATGGACTGTCGAATCACAAATTACATAGGCCCCGAATATACCACTTTCAACGTGAGCGGATTCATTATCGGGCGACTTGAAAAATAAACAGATGATATACTGACAACCTATCCTGACACTCTGGACATAGAATTTCATTGTCGCAGTTCTATTTTCCGGGTGGATTTCACTTTTTCAAATATACGAAGATTAGACAGCAAAAACCAGCATGAATAATAACATACAATTACTACTGCTGAACCAGCAGAATCCCTATATTATTTTTTTCTTTAAATAATTGGTGATTGAATTCTGACATTATGTTCGATGGAGATTGCTGCCGGATTTTTTTTTTTTTCAAACGGCACTGCCTTTTTTAGGAGAAAGGAGAGAAAGGAGAAGGAGGGATATTGAGCACGCCGATGCTATATACGAAGTCACAATAGAGAAAAACAATTCTGCAAACTAAGGCAGAAAGGACTCCAAAGTCAGGGACTTGCCAGACAGAAACTTCCACAAAAAAAAACAACAATCTTTGCAAGAACATTACGAGCACGCGCAAATAGACAAATAGTAGTCGTCAGTGGGCATTTTGTTTCTTTTCGTCGTGAATAGAGATGATATGTTAACAGAGTTAGTAATACTGTTAGTAATAACAGTTCTGCTGTAATGGGTTCGTCGTTTTCAACCTGTTTTCAAATTCGGCGCGGTTTATTCGTTTCTGAATGAATATAACAATCATCGTGAAATACTATGGCAACTTTACCTGACGGTGGACATGTAATCCTGAGCACTACCTTGTAAAATAATAATAAGAATAATAATAATTAATAGATAAAATAATCTAAAATAATATGAATTTATCCCTGCTTATTTCCTTTGCTTTGGCATATCATTAATATACATTTCAAGTAGACCTTTTATTACACTTAACATAATTGATGTTTTAAGAACAAGAAACATTCAAGTTGAACATCGTGTGCAATAAATGTATTCATACAGCTTAGTATAGGAAAGTACGCGCATTTCTTCATTTCTTAGATATTCAGTCTCGACTTATAGTGATAATAATAATAAAAATTCTAATAATATTGCGGCGATGTCATATCGCTAATATACATTTAGGCTTGTTTGGCAACTCAAAACTTATCTGAGCATATGAAAAAATTGAATAAAAACCAATTATTCGGCACTGCCCGCCAAACTATATTTGCTGCTGTTTTACCTAGTTAAAAGGAGAGAACATATTGAAACTTTAGTTAGAACCTTATTTTCATGATCTAGTATTTCTCCCAATAGTGCAAACTTTTGGTTAGTTCCCTCATTCTAGAAAACAACTGGTAATTCGAATAGTTGCGAAAAAATCACGAGAAGTCTGAGGACGACACGCACCCCCATCCTTGCAAGCTCACACGCACTCTTCTCGGGGTATTGTTACTATAGTAGTATTATCAGTGGGAAAAAATAATAATACTAATCATAAAATAAAACACAGTGAAAACTGAAAATTCAAATAATTGGATTCACCTCTCTAGTGACAATACGTTATGCGTCTTTTTACTCCTACCATCCGCAAACTTACCGAGCAAAGGTCCGGTTTAAAATACGACTGTTGATACGACTAGAAAATGAGCTAGGCCCGGAAACATCCTCTTGCCCTGTATGCTCACTCTCTCGTTTGATGGACGCTCAACCGGGTAGAGACGGTAAGTCAATGCCTTCTGCTCTTCCACAGATCCAGCTAATATAATAATTGTGACCGCAGTGGAGTATATGGGAGTACCCGACACGCACGCTGTCTATAGACTAATAGAGAGGGAACCATTGGTTCATGTGAGAGTCCTACTGACCTTGATTCTGGTAGTGGGAAAGTATGCGCTATGAGGCAGGAACTGAAGAAATAAAAACTGAAAGAGTAAGACAGTCACGCATGTAATAGAGCATCACGTATACGTGTGCGCTCGTCATCCCTGTCAGTTTTGCATGCGTCACTAACCAGGTGTACAGGCGTCTCTGTGATAGGTCATCACTATTGAGATATACACAGGCCTACACCCGTATTGTTAGTTACAGGTGAGCAGACTCTACCAGTCATCATGTCTTTCCGCTCGTTCGTTCGTTCGTTCGTTCGTTTGTTCGTTGTGTTCGTCACGTTCAATCGTAACTTCTAAACCGTACATGCGATCAGGTTAGAACTTTGTGGGTGGGATGAAACCATGATGCCCATGTGTTCTCCAAAGTGTGATTAGAATTTAGTTAAATCCAATTAATTAATTACCCCAATTTTTCACAGTCATTCCCATTGAGCTCTCTGTGAGAGAGGTTTGTGTTACATTACTCCCTAGCTCTGCAGGGCAGGCATCATAGTGTTTGTGATCTGTCAGCAGGTCCTGGTAAGCAACCTACAGTGAGTCTTGTTCACAATGAAACCCATCGTACAGGGGAAGTTTATTTGTCTGTCAACACATCACGCTCCAGTTCTGTTGGTATGAGAAACTGTAACCAAAAGAGAGTGATTTACCATAATTTCGATTCCTAACAACAAGAGGAGAGATGTTCAGTGAGGAGGTATGGGAGAGCATGTTGGGGATAAACAAAAATCAGTTTCTTAATCAGTTTGACTGATCCTACACTTACGGCCATATCTGCCCGCAGCAATCAAGACGCTGTTTCATCACTGAAAATTCAGTCTCTCTCAGGTCATTCTAATCTCCAAATATTCGGCTAATTCCATTGCATAACGAAAAACCCCGCACCGATTTATTTCGATCGAAACAGAGCAATGAATGGAAAAGGGATCGAGTTATCGCTTTGCGAAATAAAATTAGATAGAAAAATATGGACCAAAAACGCTATGGTTGATCACATTCAACCAGGCCTTGAGTCAATGCCGATATCACCCCTCTCTGTCGGACTTCAAAATATCATTCACCTGCTTCTCGTGACACGATCCTGGTATCAGGTGCGAGTCCTTCCCCGGCCCATCATTGCTGAGGTTTAAAAATCCCGCTTTTCACTAATCCGAGATGTACATCCGCATGTGTTCTCCTTCGAAGAAATAGACCCGTTTGTTTTCTCTCTTCGACCCAGATTGTGAGTTTGGCCTCCTTAGCTGGATCCATTCTGCCCTTATCTGAGAGTACACATTCGTCTGTGCAAACTTGTGTACACATTCAGCATTATTCTGGCTATATTTTCACCTATTTTCTCTCAGCATATCCCTCGTATATTGACGGTATGGGATTTCATCCAGTGACAGTATGTCAGGAAGTGTCTGCTGACTTAAAACCAACGTCAGCTCGAAACATCACTGGTCAGAGTATGGTGATTCGGGAATCCCATGCTGGGTTGATCGCTAGATTCAAAATGCCGGGTGGTTGTTTTTTGTTGTATATCTGAAAGAACTTGCTCTGGGTTCAGGAGGAGGTGAAGTGTGCCTGTTTAGTCTGGAAATCAATGGGTCAGCCCAGCAAACACGAAAACGTTTTCGAAAATGTTTCCTATATGTTTTTTGAAAACGTTTTATGTTGAGTAACAGGAATGTTACGGAAACGTTTCCATACCAAAATATTCTAGAAACATTTCAATTCACTTCAAATTAAGAGTACAGCAAAACTAGGAAACAAAATTATAAAATAATATACTACGACAACACTAACATAACTTAAATTCGTTTTGACGCAAATCTTTGGCCACCAAAACCTTTTTTAAAACACTTCAGAAATTGTTGGAAATGTTTTCAAAACGTTTCTTTAAAAACGTTTTGTGAAACGTTCTGGAAACATTCACCTAACCTTCTTGTTACTCAACAAGAAAACGTTTCGGAAACAATCAGCGAAATATGTTTAAAATGTTTTAAAAACGTTTTGTGTTCGTAGGGAGGTAATGGAAGTGTGCCACATCAAGTGTATGGAATCCCATGCTGGGTTGATTGTTAGATTCAAAATGCTGGGTGGTGTAATCCTGAGACAAGAACTCTGGTGACTCTGGGCACAGAAGGAGGTGAAGTGTGCCTGTTTAGTCTGGAAATCAATGGGTCAGTATAATAAAAGTGTGCCACATCAAGTGTATGGCCAGTAGGCTCTTCATGCTCTTCATTTCGAGAGACGTGTGACCAAGGCAGGCAAAGAATTCTGTTTCATGAGTGATGTAAATATCAGCTTATTCCAATTGATTTTCACTGTCTTGTCATAATTATTGCCTCTGCTGTGGTCATAATTATGTGATGCACGTTGAAGGCCCAACGGCACGTTCAGTACACCAACTACTCAATCAGGTTCAGCGAAGAGTGACGTATTTCTTCACTTCCTCCAATACTTACAGTTTGCCTTATCGCTCGGCAGAACCTACCTAATGAAAGCCTTCCTTCGAAACCCATTGATTAAAACATGTACGCGTGACCTCCGTTTCAGTTATTATGCGAGTACAACGGACGTCCAACACATATTTTCCACAAGGTACTCCATAAGCAGCAATCACTGCGGTTGTTGTGAAATCTACGTAATACCTGGAAACACTACAGGTCCTAGCGGTTTGAATAAGTTCCTGGTTACAAAACGACTGATATCATACCTTCGCCTGTGTGCCAAATCAACTTACGCGTTCGGTCCAGATCAGACCTGGGCTGGGGGTCCCCAAAATGAGTACATAATCCCTACTGTTTGGGGGTCATGTCCGAAGTCATCTGAGGTCAACAGAGGTCAAAGTCTGAACATTTTGTCAACACGTAAGTCTATAGTCCCTCGTCCATTCAGGTTGAACATCATATATGGCTGTCCTATGTGAAGTACAAGGACCCAATTGTTCTTGATGTGGATCGGATGTCATTCGTTGGTTGGAATGAAGACAATGGGGATCAATGTGAGAATGAGAATCAATACTTCAGTAGTGTCGGCTTACCAACACTAATACGCGATTCCACCTGGATGAATGGAGCTCATGCGTGGTATGTAGGACCCCATGATAAACTATATTTTTTTTTTATTGTTTTGGGGGTGAGGTCAAAGGTAATTTGATCGTTCTGAGGTTAGCGAGGTCCAGGTCTTGATCCCTCATCAACACGATGAATCCAGAAAACTTAGTCCGATCAAGTTGACATTTTATTTCATTTTATTTCAAGTACAAGTACCCTGTTGTTCTGGTGAGGATAGGAGATCTTCATTTTGTAGAAATGACGAAAGGAGTGAATTCAGTATAGTGGACATTTTTTGCTTGTTAACACGATAACGCGATCCCACCCGGATGGATCAGGCGCATACAACGCGAGTACCCATGGAGCTATTATATCCACTGGAGAAGCCATGGCAGGCAAAAGCAAGTAACTTGTTGTGGATGAAAAATAATATATAAAAAAACGTCCCAGTGCGAGTTGCGCTGAACGACAAGCGATTGCGTTCGTGTGAGTAACATCGTCAGCAACTCACAGTTTCTGTGACTCTAACTTTGAATTGAAGGGAAGCTGTGGAGACAACTTGTAGGTGAAGCAACATGGAAGCGAAACGTGTCAGTAGCCGGGGCCCGTTTTACCCACATACAGGGACGATTGAATAAAATGTTAAGGATACAGGTTTGTAACCAGACCTAAAGAGCAGGGGGCCAAACCAAGCTGGGGACATTATGTCCCATTGTGATATGCATTAAGTTCCACAGGGCAGGGGGCCATGACATGCTGTGCTGCTAAAATGGGCCCCGGGGCCCATTTTACCCACACAGCATGATGTGATTAAATTTCGCTAACTGGTCATAGCGCTTTGTGTTATTGAAATTTTGTTGTTACCAATTCATTCTGGAACAATACATATTTTACTGGAATATTAGTTACTGAAATAGTCAGAACTGGTACCCCCTGGGAGCAATTATATGAAATGAAAGAAAAAATAACAAAACGGGTAAAAATATGGTTTCGTTTCTCACCTTTTACACATCAGACTGGCTCCCGCTTTTCGACTTGGTAATTGATGGATGGGTGTACACTACTAGTTACACTACCTTTCAGCTCACAGTCTGCACCCCTTTATAGAAATTTGGCGGTGGCCCGTTTTAGCAGCGGGGCCCGTTTTAGGACCTTTCCCTGTGTATGTAATGACTTCAACGCTGAAGTCCAATTACTTCTTATCGAGGGTGTGGGAGTTTCTCCTCCTTTGGGCAATAGGTAGAGCGACAAGAAGAAGTCGGCTGTACATGCACCCCACGTAGACATGGAGAACTACAGAATCATGACATATCAGTGGCTACATAGTAGCATCAATCCAGTATGTCACAAACCAGTATGTCACAAAAAAGGAACAAAGTTGGCCTTGTAGGCTTAGTGGGAGGCTGAAAGATGGGAAATACAAAAATAGAAATATACCAACTTTAATACGAAACTACATAACCTATCTGAGAACTGCTATAAAGGACCGGTCCCGTCGTACAAAAATATATAAGAATTACAAACAGGCGGGTTATGAATTAATTCCTTAAAATGTGGTAAACTATTCAGAATGTGAAAACTTATATGACGACAAAATAGCTAGACACAAAACCAACCCCACACTATCTGGATAGAAAATATAATACGGTCTACAACACTTCGACACGCGATTGTCATCTAATGTCTCCTTCAATGGCATATGCTCCTAAGATCTTCCTGTTGAGTGTATAAATGGAAAGTAGATGGATGAATTGCCCCAATAACTAATGCACATGAAAATGGAAAGTTCCATAGTTCTGGATGTATTCGACAATTGAGGAATTGGGGTAAACCGTGTGTAAGCGATGTAGGCTGTACTCGACCCGAAAACCTCGGTGCCGGTCCGTCTGGGGGGTTTCCCGTTAAGTGATTATAAACAGTCCATTGCCGAGTGAAATTAGAATTAATATGGCAATGGGTAAACTTGTTATAGCGAGTAGGCTGTCCTCGACCGAAACCTCGTGCCGGTTCCGTATGACGGGGTTTCCCGATGAAGTGATGAACAGTCTATTGCCGAGTTGAAAAATTAGAATAATGGCAATGACCCCTCACGTCTGGTGATTGTATAAGAGGACAAAAACCAAAACAGTGAAAAGTCTGGGATACAAAGTGACAAAAAACTGGGGGTGACAAGGCTACAACAAAGAGACCCCCAAAGTACCGCCCTTGGAAATATACCCAAGAATAAAATTACCGAAGGAAGATGAAAGATTAACAAGTACGACCGGGTAGGACCGTAACGTGATTCAAACAAAACCAACCATACGACAAAACATCCCTAAAGCTGCTCTGAACATACACTACTACAAAATGAAGACAAAATAGTCCCTCCACACCGATGAACACAAATGCAATGCATGAAATACGTCAACTGCGGATGAAAACCATTCTACAACCACTGTAACAGGGAAGGAGGAAAAAACTACCCAAAGCGAAAAGAAACCAACAACCCACAGAAGAGGACAAAGACCCCACAATAAACAAGAGATTACTCAAACTCACTTTGTGAGCACCACTCGCAAAACTACGTATACAGGGAGGGAGATGCCCTGGGACCACTATGACCCACCACCACCTACACCACAAAATACACATGAATGGGGAGAGAAATATCAAAGCAAAAATGACGAAACTTCACAGAAAAAAGAAGGAAAGAAAACCAAAGCAGCAGCAGGCCCGATTCAGCGTCGCTGACCAGTCCCTGACGGTAAACGACTGCCCCTCTCAGAAATAAATTGGAATAAGGAGAGTCCCAGGAAGGAACGGTACAGTTCTTGTAACTACGCTTAAACGTGACCCCCCCAAGCTTACACAGATAAATATCTGCGCCCTGTACTAAAACCGTTCCAGGGGCAACGCTATAACTGCAACTCTAGAGATCTCAAGAAAAACTCCTTTTACACCGTGCGAAAATAGTGTGTGTGACAACCGCCTGCTTTAATAAAACCTAGATAAAACAAGAGAAGCCAAAAATCTTACGCTTCACGGGGCCTCCTAAACAAAAGCTCGTACTACTAGACAAAACGCGCTCATACCCAAGCGGATCAAAAGAAATGAGAAAGCTTGTTACGAAACCGCGCAATGCCAAAGGCAACTGGCCAAAATACGGGGTACTTACTTACTTCAAAACTGGGTAAACTACGGCGGTAGCAATCTCTGCCCGAAAAACTGGGGTGACAATGAACTCCCCTTAAGCTAAATGTGTACACATTCAGATTAAAATAATGTACCACAGAAAGGAGACAACAAAAGACCACCTCAGGACTTGATAGCATCAAACGTCCGATCAACGAAGTCCGCCACCAACGTTGTCGGTACTGATTACCTCAATCTGAAGCGGTGTTTTTTTGGTTTGTTGGGGTTTTTTTTTTTTTGTTGTAGTCCAATGCCCAGAGCATTATTCGACGTTGGCCACTTTGACTGACGCATACACTAGAGGTTGGGGGATCCGTCTGAATGGTAAGGGAAGGGGCGTCCGTCGTAGGAGATATGGCTCGAAATTTTGACGGCCCACCCAAACTGACCACAACGCATTGTCTTTTCTCATGGACCAGAGTACCTCGCGTGGGTGGGTTGGCGTCTATGGTGTAGGCTACCGGGAACTTCCTCCACCCAATTTCGCAGGAGCACGGATCCGATGCCAAAGTCCCGACGAAGCGTTTCTTCTCAGAGTGGAAGTCTTCCGATATCCGGTAGCGCAGGGAATCGGTGAAACGAAAAGCTTGCTTCTCTTCAGCGTTTGGAATGCTATTCTACGTGCGCCGACCCACGATATGGTGTTGGGATTCCTATTCTTATGCTCTCTGTCAGAGGGGCAGCGATGGCAGGAAAATTTGGGAGAACTACATAATATCCGACAAGTCTCAAGAATGATCGCATCTGCGTCTTGGTCTTCGGCGTCGCCTTGAGACGCGCTACCTGCGGGTTCGGTCGGACCTTTCCTTGACCGACAAGTTGGCCTAGGGACTCTATCTCGCGGAAGCCCAAGAGCATTTCGTCGGCGAGAGGTCAAATTTCTGCATTCACGTAAGAATACTTCCTGAATTTTCTCTACGTGCTCCTCCCCAAGTTGTGGTATGTATCAACAATGTCATCAATGTAATTGTGAACACCCTCTAACCATACGGCAATTTTCTCCGGACTCACTGAAGGTAGAGGCCGCGTTTACCAAAACAAACGGATAACATGAAACTAATACAACCCAGAATGTGTGATGAAAGCGATTACCTGCTTGGATTCTTCAGCCATCGGTATTGCCAGTAGCCTCACTGAGGTTCTACTTTACTGAAATACACACGTTCGCCAGTTGTGCGACTATTTCTTCTGGTCTGGAATAGCTCAGAGTCCAATACGGTGTGGATCTGGTTGATCTTTCTCATATCACAACAAATCCGTGTACTTCCATCAGGTTTTTTTTTGACGGCCACTAGCGGACTGGAGTATGGACTAGTAATTCGAAGACTATCCCAATTCTAAACATACTTTGACCTCATCTGACATCTCTTTTCGCAGGCGTGAGGGATGGGTAAGCTGCTTCGAAAACTGCTCACTGCTTTTTAGCTTGACTTCTTCGTGACAGCCAAGAATTAGTCTACCTGGTAGATCCGTCGGACTCTTCCAGACTCATGCATCATATGGACTAGTTGATTGCCGTTTTTTAGGTTATTCTAGTGTGGGGACTGATGGTAATCACGAGGCCACTCTTTCCTGGCAAAAGACGGCATAGATAGCAGATCTTGGAGTCGCCGAAGGGTCAGTATAGGATCATACTCACCAATACCATTTCGCGATGACAGCTGCTACAACTACTGATACACGTCACCATACATGTTCGACTGGTTGCCCGATGGGGAATCTGGACGACTAGTACCGTTTGAGCAAGTGATGTGAAACGTTCTTATTCTATTACCAAGTTGATTTGATAATTTCTGTCATTTATTTCTTTCACTACGGGAATGGCCCCTTCCAATGCATGAGGAGTTTGTTGTTATTGTAGGGTAGGAAGAAGTAATACCTTCATCACCTTCCTCCAAGTGCCTTTCCTTCACTTTGCGGTTGTAGTAAGTCGCATACCTTGCCTTCGACTTAGTAACTCGTCCGGTGCAAGTTGACGTCTGCTCGAGACGCTCCTGCAAATCGATGACGTATTGATACGTAGAACGGGTTCCACTCACCGGAGGATTACTTGTCCATAGCTCTCTAAGGATTGTCATCGGTCCCCGCACTGTCCTGCCGTACAGGAGTTCAAATGGCGCGAACCCCGTGGCTTTTCCTTTGGGAGGCGTCTTCTGATGCAAAGAGTAGGGGAGTCAAACTGTCCCATCCTTCGGTTGTCCTCGCAGTCTCTTTAACATGGCTTGAGGGTTCGTTGAATTCCTACCAAAACTTGCACATGCATGGTAAGGTGTGGTGACCACTCTGGGGGAAGATAGCAATCGGCTCAACCTCTTTATCATATTGGACAACAATTGAGTGCCTGATCGGTAATGATTTCTCTGGGGAATCCAAGTCTTGAGAACACCCAATTTGAGTAGGCACTCTGCCCAGTCTTGTGTGTCGATGGACTCGAGTGGTATGGCCTCAGAGTAGTAACGTGTCGCGTAGGTCAACTATGACTAAGACTGTATTATGGCCGCGGGCCGACATGGTGTTATCGACCGACGTAGTCCACGGCCCTCGCTGAAAGGGTTCTTCTGAGAGAGGGGTGCTACCTAGGGGGACTTTGCAGACCCTTCCCCCCGTTGGGCTCATCGCTGACAAAAAGTCACATGACTGGCAGCTATCTAGTTAAATCTGCGTGTTACCCGGCCAAAAAAATGAACCGAACCTTTCATAAGTCCGCGAGAACCTGTGCCCCCCAAGTAAACGACTCCGTGAGCGATATTGATGACGCATGTCTGGTAACACGGGGGGACTACAACCTGCTTTATAACATTGCCCAAACTCAAAAGTTGGGACTGAAATTCACGATATCGGATCCCATCATTTGTGATTGTACCTGGGACTGCTACCATTTTACTCTCCTTGGTTGTCCACGCTGGTGCCAAAACTCTCGACACTTGACCAACGTGAATCATGTTCTGTTCAGTGGATAACATCGTAGGAGTAACGTTAGAAACTGGTGTGGACCTTAATTCAACTTATTCAGCCTCTTGGACCTTCAGCTTGTTCTGACCTCTTGTAAGCACCGATGCTGCTGCGTACTGGTGTCTGCGTCCGGGACCTTTTCCGGGCCGTGTGCCCTGTCCCCATCGGGATTCGTGTCCGGGTAGTAAGGTCCTGCTAGCGCCCGGTATGTCCGATGATAAGGTAACACACGGGGCGTCCTGCCACACAGCTTCATTCAACCTTGGGTAAAAAGGAAGTAGAAGGACGAGAGTTAGCAATCTGGAAACAACTTACTGTTACCGTCTTACCATCACCATGCTTGGTATCACAGTGGTTGACTCGTTGTACTAAGCGGGACTTCACCACTACCCACGCACCCGTGTCTCGGAGTACCTAACGGAACATTTCCCACCGTACTCTTGCATGTGCAAATTTCCCACACGTTCACTTACAGACAGACGACCAAAACAGGTAATGTGTGCCCACCCTGCAGGGCCAAATAACCATCACGAGTATATTGGGAAGGCACTTCTCGTCCTCCACCCATGGACACGACGCAATGTTTCCACCTCACAGGCAATTTTGGCTGGGGTTCACTCGGGGTGGGACAGAGTGTTGCCGATCCTTCTGGATTCCTCGATCACTTCAGCAAGAAGTGCTAATCTGTTTCTTGTCGACAATCAACTGCGTCGTGGTTTTCTCTTCCCGCATATGAAAAAAGGCCCTCTAAGTCTTTGACTTGGATCTGGCGATTATCACTTGTTGTGTCCCCTGACTTGGACGGACCGGCTAGGGGTCGGACCTTACCACCAGATGTCTTGGGGGTTCTGTTGATTCCTTTAGTTGTCTCGCTCCACCTCGTGCCAGCCTCACAATGTGAGCTAAAGAACCAGGTGTATTTTTGATTCTGTGACGTTGCCATCTCCTTAATGGTGGACGGTTTTCTCTCACGCAAAAACGTGCGTGTACTGGAGACCAGCAGCAGTTCAGGAAACGTTCACGGAGAATCAAGTCAAAAAAGCCCGAAGATAGATGCTACTTTCGAAAGATCCAACCACCTATGGAACAAGTTTTGTAAACTGGTACAACAAAACTTGTTCCAGTCTCATCCCGAGAAACGTGTTGCTCTCTGAAACTTTTTCCGATAACTTAATACGTGAGCCCGTTGATGCCTTTAGACGCCGCTTTAACATGTCATAATTGATAGATCACGGTTGGTGGAAAGCGGTTGGTCTGGTATGCAAAAAGTGATCTGCCTTGAAGTAATGCGCTGGAAATGAAACGCCCATTCGCATCCGGGTCCCAGTTTGAGCGGTGGCGTTGTACCTTCAAACCTATGATGTGTATGCATCGATGTCATCCCTATTCATGGTTAAATGGGGGTGGGTGGTAACTTGGGAGATTTTGCTCGGCCAAAACCATAAGCCGAACTTCGCCTGGTTACTCAGGCGAAGACTCCCGTCTAGTTTCCTCATTTGCGGTGAAGCTCCAAGTTACGTCGTTGAATTTCCTCCGCTCGACGTTTGGCTTCCTGCCAATCGACATGTCCTCTTTGTACCTGAAGTGCTCATGCTCATAAATCTTAGAGAATTCACCTGAGGCCTAATCCTACCAAACACCCATTAATTTGCGATGTCAAAGGCTCCGGCCATGGTGCTTACCCAGTTCACCACAGATGGACGAAAAACCTATACCACCAAAACGAAATCCTACTCCTATGCATGCGCGCCGATACAATACTAACAATACACAGCTAAGTAAACGGGGGGGGGGGTGCACATATCTACCTACAACGAACGCAGTGAACCAGCGTGGAAAAAAACCACCGTGCAGAACCACGCCAACCTTCCCGAAACTCGGAATATCCTAAACCTTCCGTTGTTCCTTAACATTCATCACCGGGGGGTCAACCGCGCCAACAGGGGGAATCCAGACGGCATTCATCGGGAAAAGACTGCTGAAAAAGCAAACAATACACAAACTAAGACAAAAAGCCGCCAAATGACAAAAGCCCTAGCCCAGGACCCGCAATTTGCCATATTTCCCGAAAGAACCATAAAATATTATTTCTTCACACTTATCACAAGACATTCTACTTCCCGGACAGCCCCCAAAAACAGCCCCAAAAAACTTTGTCACAAAAAAAGGAAAAACAAAGTGGCTTGTAGGCTAGTGGGAGGTGAAAGATGGGAAGAAATACCAAAAATAGAATAATATACCACTTTAATACGAAACTATATAAACCTATCTGAGGAAATGCTATAAAGGAACGGTCCCGTCGTACAAAAAAAATATATGAAGGGAAGAATTACAAAACAGGCGGGTTATGAATTAATTCCCAAAAGGTGGTCAACTATTCAGAATGTGCAAACTTATATGACGACAAAATAGATAGACCCAAAAACCAACCCAACACGATCCTGGATAGAAAATATAATACGGTCTACAACACTCGACACCCGATTTGTCATCTAATGTCTCCTTCAATGGCATATGCTCCTAAAATCTTGCCTGTTGAGTGTATAAATGGCAAGTAGATGGTGAATTGCCCCAATAACAAATGCCATTTGTTGCAAATGGAAGTTCAATGTTCTGGATGATAATATCGACACGATTATGAGATGGGTAAACCGTTGTGATAGCGATTGTAGGCTGTACTCGACCGAAAACCTCGTGCGGTCCCGTATGGGGGTTCCCGATGAAGTGATTAACTGTTTATAGCAGAGTGGAAATATGAAAAATATGGCCATAACACCTCAGTTGGTGATTGTCTAAGAGGACAAAACCAAAGCAGTGGAAGTGGGATACAAAGTACAAAAACCTGGGGTGACCAAGGATACAAAAGAGAGACCCTCAAAGTACCGCCATCTGGAATTATACCCAAGAATAATAATACTTGGAAGATGAAGATACAAATTACGACTAGTAGGACGTAACGTGATTCTCAAACAAAACCAACAATGCCGACAAAACATCCCTAAAGCTGTCTGTAAAATACACTACCACAATAATGAAGCAAAATACTCCCTCCACCACGATGAACAAAGCCATGAATGAAATACAGTCAACTCGGATGAAAACCCACCCTACAAAACCACTGTACGGGGAGGAGGACAAACTCCCCAAAAGGGAAAAGAACAAAACCCACAGAAGAGGACGAAGACCCACAATACACCCAATATTAATCAAATCACTTTGTGAGCACCACTCGCAAAACTACGTATACAGGGAGGGGAGATGCCCTGGGACCCACTAGGACCCAACCACCAACTACACACAAAATACACATAGTGGGGAGACATAATCAAGCAAAACTGGACAATACTCACAAGAAAAGAAGGAAAGAAAAACACACAAAAAGCAGCAGGATCCCGATTCAGCCGTTCATGACGTCCCTGAAGGTTAAACCGACTGCCCCTTTCAGAAATATAATTGATCATGAGAGTCTCACGGAATTGGAACGGTAAGGTCTGTCACTACGCTAAACGTGACACCAAGGCTGAATTACAGATAAATATCTGAAGCCTCTACCCTAACCAACGTTCCAGGGGCAACGCCCTATAACGGGACAACTCGAGAGATCTCAAGAAAACATCCTGTTACCACCAGTGCGAAAAATAGTGTGTTGTGACAAACGCCTCTGGCGCTTCTAAAACCCAGCTAAACACAGGGAAGAAGCCAAAATCGTACGCTTCACGGCGCATAAACAAAAGCTCGATCCTAGGACAAAAACGCGCTCATAACCAAGCGGATAAGCAATGAGAAAAGCTGTTACGCAACCGCGCAATGCCAAAAGCAACTGCCCAAAAATACGGGGGACTTAGTTACCTTCCAAAATTGGTTGGTAACTACGGGTAGCATCTCTGCCAAAAAAACTGGGGTGGACACAGTATATGAGCGTTATTGTTGGAATTGCCCGGCTAGTGGGTACCCCTAATGGCTATGGACCTAATGTTTTGTGTCAACAAAGGACAAAGTCAGATAACCCTCTTGACGCCATTAGGTTCAAGCGTTTGCTCGGTCCAGAATAAATGCATTCCTAATGTCTCATAGATAGAAAAACGAACCCCGTCTTTTTGGTGTCAACCAGGATCATTTGGGTTGAAATTGGTAAATGTTGGGCCCTGGCTTATTAGCATATGTATAGAATATTGGGTCTCAGAGAATTGGCATTTAACTTCCCCATGGAGACGTGAAGCAAAGACAAAGGTTCATTCTGAGGTCACGGGACATAGAGGCAGTTAGGATTAACTAAGCTATTTGGCTACCATGGTCAGTATTATCGGATAAAGTTAGTTCATTTGAAACAGCTTGTTGCTTCCTCCACAATGTAAAAGTTAGCCACTTGTATGCCAAGGTCACTATCCTCGCGTTCATGTCTCAATTCACATCCTCCTCCATGTCATTTGGACCGCCATCGGCTACATACAACACATATGCCTACACTAAGTAGCGAGTATGAGCGAGTAATTAATAGAAACAAATCTCTTGCAGAGGGACAATACATGGAAATGAAACTGCCTAGCGGAAAAATTTATTTTTTTTTTTGTTGTTGGTTAACGAGGTGAGGTGAGGTCCTCGTGACGGCGCATGGGTCCTGCCCCTCAATCCGCCCCAGTTGAGAACCCTCTGCCCCTTATCGGACAAATCTGGCACTTGTCAAATGTCGTTAATGTTTGAACCACAGTTGTTGGTTCAGAGCAGAGTTGACTACGGCGTTTTTTTCGGTGTGTAAGGATGCCTGAATAAAGTTGATCTGATCAAGCTGATGTTTGGTGCTGAATTCTCCTGATATGAACGTAAGCCCTAAATTTTTCTTACGGATCTGGTGTTCGGGGTAAACGTCATATGGGAAAATTGATTATATTTTGGATTTCTTTTGGTACTTGGTTTGGGGATTTTCCACTAATGAAATAAAGCCTGGCTTTCCGTTGCATTTTTTAGTCAGGTGGAACGTATGTGAGTCAACTCTACAGTCTGAACGAGTCGAAAAAAAAAAATTCACGGGGCTTTGATAGACTACTACACCAAAATGACATTCTCTCTTTCCTCCGCTGTAATATTGTAGAACCGAAATAATAAGTAGTTCAGATACCAAATACTCCGGGGAGACCGCTCTCCATAAAGATAAGAAATGTGTCTTTTAAGCTTTACGTTAGGAAATATAATAGTGTCATTGAAGAAATATAGGATGCTTCCCTTACTTTTTCAAACAATAGACAAAAGCTGCGTTTAGCAACTGTTAGTTTAGATAATTACGTCATTAGCCTCAATAAAGGGGACCGATTTGCTGACGATTCATGTCCTGTTAGCACGACTGTATACAAAATTACGTCCCCTTGACAACAGCTGGGTTACTGATCACGTGGCCCTTTGCCATCGAGTCATCGGGCAAAATTATCTATCCCTAACATAACAAGAACGCCCCAATATATTCAGGTTCTCCCAATACAAAAAATATATTATAAGAATTACCCTCTCGCATTCGGCTGGTTGAATCAAAATTCAAATCCGTAACAAGTCCCAAAAAATCAGTTTAAATTCACCACCAAATCTGTTCGACTAGAAATCGATCGATTTTTCGTTTTCCAGGTTTACCATTGTATAATAATCACTCCATGTTTGTACAGCTCGAAAACCCCCCCACAAAAACACTACAAAAACGTCCCTTGCTTTGCAGTTGATATGAACCGCTACCCGGTTCGCACACCTTGACAAGGCCAGTACCTCTGCCATATAACGTTACAAAGTAAACTGACATAGCAACAGACCGCTAAAACTAATTTGATTGGCTAATTAATGGTCACATCACGCCAGGGCTAGCAACCTTGAATTTCATCAATACGACTTCCATGCTAACAGACTCCGGTAAACGCACCGCAATCTTTTGAAATTGGAAAGACGAAATGATTTGCACTTCACAAACTTTTCACCTATCCCAAGCCTCCGGAACATTCTACGTTCGCAAAAGTAAACTTGCCGACCCCCGGGGAAATAGAGAATTTATCTCAACAATTGGATACCGGGTCGCCCTTTATATGCGTCCTAAAATTAAAGTACTAGCTACCATTATTAGTACTCCGAACTATATGCATTTGATTGTCGAACAATTCAGAGGGGTTTCATACGGAGCCCAAGTCACAGTTCTATGGGGAAGGCGAGGGGGATGGAGTGCACGAACTCCAGAACATTCTCAAAATCAACACCCCGCCCTTCATTTCTATGGAATACATGAAGTTGATAATGCTGCTAAATTAGACCAATTAATTCGATGCCTTTTCTCAGCCTGAGAAAGGCACTTCCTACATATTCGGTTCTCATTTTTACATTTTTCGTGTACGCCCCGCACCAGTCCATGCGGGCAGTGCGCTTGGTGGTCACGTCCAAGTTGAGCACGCTGAAATATCGCCTCTATAAACTCGATCCACTCATTCATTCTCAAGTAACAGGAGGTGGGGACCGGTCAACGCGTATATGTTCAAGTCAAAATGAAATTAAACTACGGGTAACGAGTCAAGGGTCATATCATGGCGTCGCACAATGACTTTAATTGAAGCAAGTTCACTCACTATCCGGGGCACATACCTGCGATAACTCAATCATATTATTTTTTTTCGGCGACTCGATACCAGATTCTCGAGGCTCACTACAGCAAAGACTTGGCCGTTTTTCATAGTTTTTTCTTAACACCTTAATTGACTATGATCTACCCGAAGTTTCTCGAATTTTCGCCTCGGGAAGATTTCAGGCGGCATTTCCTCTTCTGCGCCACTAGCCTATGACGGTCAGTCACGATATTTGACGGGAGGAGGATGCTTCCCACTGACTAGCTCACCCGTTATCAGTGGAGACTCGACCCCATATCTGCGAGTAACTCGATCATATCAATTTTTTCTATTTGAACTCGAGTCATGACCAGCTTTCCTTCAGGCCTATAAACTACAGTGAGGTATTTCCCTTTTTACCCTATACGTTATTTATAATACATTCGGGCTAAAAACTCTAAAAGCCCAAGTTTGAAGTGTCACGGCCAGCCTTAGCCTAATACACAGTTAATAGGAAAGACTGCTAGTGCCTCAGTATACACCAACATCCTCGTTGTGAGCCCGGAAAGGGGTTTCCAACACGTCTCAAGTAGATACGCTAGAGACTTCCCGAATTTCGAGCTCAGACAATTTTGTGCGACAGTCTCTTCGCGCCTTCAAGCGCATCCGACAGGCACCACCGGGAAGCCCTAGAATACCGGTGGATGAAGTACTGAAAAAAGGGGAAAGGGAAAGGGGTATAGGAGGGTTCGAGAACAGGAACATTGAGACACAACTATGATGTGAAATGGCAATAAGAATAAGGTGAGCAATTCCACACCCCTTCCCCCCCCCCCACCCCCCCCCCCCCCCCCCCCCCCCCCTCCCGCCTCATACTCGTCACGTCGCCTCCAGCATGGGGGCGGAGAACAGAGAAAGAAAACGTAGAAAAATAATTGACCATTTCGGTTTGGTCAAAGTGTGATGGGAAACCCCACCCCAAACCATTCATTATGACCAGGGATACGCGACTGCGACTGGTCTTTTTCAGGAAATTGTCAGGGTGTCTCTAAGGTACCGGTATGCCTGTCGGATGACGGTCGCATACTTGTCGCTATACTAGACAACGACGACCCTTCACTTACTGCCACTAAAACGAAATGGAGAAACTAAAAACTAATTGCTATTACGGATTTGTCAGAAGTTGGGATTGGGGACACCCTCCCCACCCCCCCCCTCCACCCAAACTCCATTCAATATGACCCAAGGGTCCTTCTTTCAGGATATTGTCAGAGTGTCTGTAAAGTACATTGCCTGTCGGGTGTCTGTTAAGGAACAGCCTGCCTGTCGATGTCTGCCGATGTCTGTCGCTATCCAGACACCAGACGGACCCTTCACTCCACTGCTCCAGCTGAATGAAAAATGAAACCGTTTTTAGTACTATGAATGTGCATTCCTACCACCATGAGATCGTGTACTGGGTTTAATTCCTTATTTGGAGCCTACACCATTATGATTTTTACAATGCAATAAGGGACTGTTTTTAGCAAAAACTTGATGCAAACTCGATATTAAGGAGGCGTCATTGTATCCAGCAGTTTTTCACACTGTTCGTGCAGGAAGTAACACACACATTGGCGAAGGGCGGTTTGTTTATGTAGGTGATATATGAGCTTTTGGCCCATACCGCGCATGGAGCTTTGTATTAACTGAGAGGGCAATAGCCAGGGGACATGTATGTACTAATTGGAGAGGAACAATGTCCTCGTGCGAAACTGCAACGGAAGGAAGAAGCAGTTGTTATGGTTATGGGTGACATCGTGACATCGCCATACAGTTTGTGTTACTCTTACTGAGATTAGTATTTAGTACAGGAGGCTGCGGAGACAACTTCTAGGTGAGGGTAACATGGATGTAAACATGCGAGTATGTGTGCATGTTAGTATCCAAGCAAGGAGTGCATTCACCTCCCAGCGTGGTGTGAGAACATTTCACTTATAGGATATAGTTGGACGGCTGAGTTGAAGAAGTTCGATTGCACATGCCATAGCAAAGTGAAATGAAAAAACATAGGGCGTACGTCCTTTGTATCTCCATTTCATAGTATATTGAAACGATTTGTCCTGAAATGTCGAGAATTTTGTGAAAATGGAGAATTATGGAAAAAAAATTACGGTAAATATGGGTTTGTGAATGAAGAAAGGTACTCTGAAAACAGTGGTGGAGCAGCTCTATCATAATTCACATTATAATTCAATCAACGTCAACGTTTGCATTTGGAAGGGATATCATAACTTCAATAGTCTTAAAATAAATATATTAGGAGTAAATTAGTGTAGGGCTGTGTGAATTATAGGAGAAATCATGACGCCTCTGACACGTTATCGTAGTTGCTCTACTCTAGATGTTCATTCATGTCGGCCTTGAAGCCCAGAAACTCATCTGCGATTGCCCTCCAATTCCCACTGTTGAGTGTCAAACACAATGTTATTATCAATTGTTGTTACATTAAATGGTATCTGACCTGCTGGCTGCGTTATAAATAAAATAAAATAAAATACAGGAAGCAATTTAAACGGTTTTTCGTTTGGTTTTACCATGGCGATATTAATACTCGAAGTATCTATAATATCAACCTCCCACATAGAGTACTGCAGTAAACTCACAGACGCTTTATAATAAATGGGATATCAAGGAATAAAAGGAGGTTGGACAATGAATAATAACTTTGAGTAAATCAAAGTAATATGATTTTTCCTAGTTACCATTTTCTTGATCTTTTTTACCTCCATAATAACCTTAAACGATGGAAAAAATCAGCTATAGAAGGTAGTCCCTTGCTGAGTTTGTAATCGGAAATAATTTCTTCATTTGAATTGTAGGGAAACTATGCGGATGACATGGTCTGACATGGCTGCACAAATAATTGCGTCAATCAATAATGAACTATCCTCCTAGGAATAGGATTCCAACTTCTGAATGAAATCTGAAGAAACAATCCTAGGCAGAATGATTTTCAAATGTTTCCGTTTCGAATTTCGCAGAAGTACGTAAACAGGGATGTGTAGATTTCCTCATGAGTGACAAGAGATGATTTGTTGGGATGATTCTGTGAATAAGTAAAATAAAAAAAATTAAGTTGGATCACACGTGGAAAGCCAGTTAAGTAGAACCGAGACTATTCCTTTTCAGTAATGTTGAAAGTATTTTTTTCCCCATTGGAGACAAGCCGTGGGTTGCAAAACAACCTTTTCATGTAGACAATGATAAATTTATTGAGAAACATTTCGGGAACTTGACATGCTTCTAAAAAAATCCTCGTTTAGGTTCTTTCTCATAGTTTAAAGAGACAGATTGTTTCCAGTTTGGAGGAATGCAATGAATTAACAGCCAGTAAGTCGTGAAAGTAAGTCGAGTAGTATAGAATTCCTGTTTGAACGCATCGAAATTGAGCGCTTTACCTTTGTTATCAAAGAGATCTTCGATGTAATTAATATTATAGCTATGGCGATTAGGATAATAAATAACCATAATAGACGACCAATGGAGTGAGGAGTCACGGATTGACCAAGTACAGGCAAATTTTCGAATTTTGGCAAAGTGGGTTCAGGCTGATAAATGAGGTGGAGAAGATACTCCCTAATATGAGGAAAATAATCGCAAACATCTTGACAAGACCCGTTGTTATATTGATTTAGGAAGATTAGAAAATGCATTCCTTCTCATCAATCATCAATCTCTAAATTCTCTCAATCATAGGACCTGGCGGAAAAGATGGGATTTTGCGATATTAATTTTTAATCCAGACGCTGCTTTAAATTATTATCATCCAATACGAGAGTTGTATCAAACGGCGTATTGAATGATTATGTTGTCATGTTCCCACATCAGAATACCACATGAGTAGGGAAATATGAACGTAGGTGCAAGGGTTTCTACTAAGAGAATAAACTGGCCAACCGTGCTGACGCCCCTAATTGGAAGGGAAAACTGTAGAGTGTCCATGTTAAAACACATGAGTTTACATTCTTTGGAAGTATCAATCCATCTTTTAGAACTATCACCAGCAACAGCGTTTCATTATTTCCAAATAATTCATTTCATTCTTATTGGGCTGTTAGGTCCTTTCAATTCCATTCGATTTTCTCGTTTTAGTTTGTTTGCCTAAATGAACCCAGATGGTGAAAAATAATGGATCTATTGTGGAAAGTCAAATAAATAACAAATCAATGTCATCTCCTATAAATTACTGGAACGTGTATTAAATCGGATAATTATGAACAGTATGCAAGGAAAGAGTCTTAACCTTCAATTTCATACTTTCAATGACAACTGATGCATTTAATGAAAACAAGAACATAGTTTAGCGCTGGTAAGAATTTTTCCAGATCCCATTTCTAAATCTAACCTTATTAGGGGATTTATGGAAAGATACATATCAATTCTATCTCTACACGAATGACAGGACTGAGTCTTGAAATGATAATTATGCACACAAGAAGACCATAATAGTAAACATTTTTTTCCCTTACTCAAAGCCAGCTATATACAGAATTCACAAAATGAATACCTAACACTATACTTGCTGAACTATTAGGGGTAGTTCACTGCCCCTATATGAATGGGTTTCGTATTGTGCACAATAGCAGGTTATGTATGGCCGAGAGGGTAGTCAACTGCCCCTATGAGAATGGAGATCGATGATGATTGTGTACAATATGCAAGCTTTTGGCCTATTATGGATATAAGTCAAAACTGCCTCTTTAGTGAATGGAGATTCGTCTCGATTGTGTGTGCAAGCGATGTGGCCTTATGCCCATTAGGGGCAGTCCAACTACCCCTTATAAGAATGAAATTCAATGATTATTGTGTTACAATATGCAAGCTATGTGGCTATCTGTTTATTAGAGGTAGTTCAACTGCCCCCAATATGAATGGAGATTCGATGATGATTGCAGGTAATTGCAGGCTATGAATGGCCTATTAGGTGGTAGTTCAACTGTCCCTTATAGAAATGAAGATTTGATGTGATGCTGCCAATATGCAGGGCTTATGTATGGCCTATGGGGATAGTTGAACCTGTCCCTCCTAGCTTATAAAAAATGAAGATTGATGATGACTGTGCAATATGCGGCTAGCATGGCCTATTAGGGGTAGTCAAAACCCCCTTACAAGATGACGGCGTCAATTATATTGTGTAAAAAATTTAAGCTATGTGGCCTATCTGCTTCTTAGGATAGTTCAACTTGTTCCACCGTATAAGACTGAAATTTGATGCGATGTGTGGCAATATGCAGGCGATGTATGGCATATTGGGGGGAGTTCTAGCCTATAAGGAGGGAGATTCCATCATATGGGGTACAATATGAGGACTATGATGGCCTATTAGGGGTAGGCCAACTGCCTCTTATAGCGAATGGAGATTACAATAATGATTTGCGTGAATATGCAGGCTATGCATTGCCTATAGACGGTAGTCAACTGGCCCTTATAAGAATGAAGAGTCAATGAGTATTGTTACAATGCAAGCTATGTGGCCTTTCTGCCCTATTAGAGGTAGGTCAACTGCCCCATATATGAATGAAGATTCGATGATGATTGAATGTATAATATGCAGGCTATGCTGTCCTATAGGGGTAGTCAAACTGCCCCTTACAAGAATTACGCTTCAATTATTCTTGTGTACAATATTCAAGCATGTGGCCTATCTGCTTATTAGGGATAGTTCAACTACCCCTTATAAGAATGAAATTTGATGAGATTGTGTGCATATGCAGGCTAGTATGGGCATATTGGGCGGTCCGTTTCACTGCCTCTTTAAGAATGAGATTCCATAATGATTGTGTTACAAGTATGCAGGCCTATCTGCCAATTAGGGGTAGTTCCCACCGCCTCTTAAGGAATGGAGATTCATAATGATTGCTTGAACTATTCAGCTATGCATTGCCATTAGAGTAGCCCACTGCCACTTATAAGAATAAAGATTCAATGATTATTGTACAATATGCAAGCTATGTGGCCTTTCTGCCTATTATAGTTTTCCACTTGCCCCCTATATGAATGAAGATTCGATATGATTGCATTATATGGCAGGCTATGCGTGTCCTATTAGGGGTAGTTCAACTGCCCCCCTATATGAATGAAGATTCGATGATGATTGCATGTAATATGAAGGCTCTGGTGTCCTATTAGGGTATTCAACTGCCCCTTATATGAATATTTATACACTATTTTCAATTGGCAACTTGGGGGAGCTGAAAAACTAGCAATATCGTTCCTCCTCCGCGCGTTCAATTGGCGGATACTACACTCCTCACACCGAAATGATTTGGAGACGATACCCCACGGCACACGCTTAAATTCATATTGCTATGACTTCCCCCCCCCCCCCCTCCACCTTTAGTGTTTTGTCCATCTAACGCATGCCGTCACAAAACACACCAACGTTAATGTGGAGGCGGGTCCGGGTTGTTGTTCGTTCTTGTGGAGGTCCGACTCGGCGACCATAAATGGTATTATCCATAGTTTGTAGTGATGCAAGTAATTAGGAGACGAGTACAGTCACTCTCAAGACCGCAACAGTACTACTAGGCCCTAATGTTCACGAGAGCATTGTATAAATGACCTTGGTTTTTGCAGTCCACTTAAAGTGGTGATAAGAGTCTAGTTGTAATTTTCCGAGATTGCACTTGAATATGGTTGTGCCAGTTCCAGGAGCTAATGTCACAAGCAAGGTGACCACAGATCACGGTTATCCTCGTACAAATTGTTCATGGCAATTCGCTTCTGAAAAATAACAATCCATGAAGAATGATAATCAGTTGGATTGCTGGTGGCTGATATTCATAAGATTGCCGGGAAAATGGTGCTGACCCCCCTCCCCCCCCGGCTCATGGACGGCGCAAGAGTTCACTCTACATCTGGATGGTATTCCATCATTAGAATACAAAAGTACGTGGGTAACGTCCAACCAGTCGTACGAAAACATGTAATGTTGTTTGGAGTGTTCCTCGCTAAGCTCACCAGGAATACCTAGTGAAAATACCACGCGAACCCCTCATGAATAAAGCTAGCGCCCGTATTTCACACTGACATGATGGTCACTACAAGCACGAAGAGGCGCCATTATTTACCCGAACGATTGTTGAAGGGTGTTGGGGGGGGGGGGAAAGTTTCCTAGCGGGGTACCAATCACCAACTGAAGTCAATATCAACCTCACTCTGTGACGTGTAGGCCAGCTCCCCCCTACCTTTTCCATTCCCGATATGCTTAATAATTTTATGCTTCCTCCTTGATGCTTCTTGATTTTCCTCCCCCTCCTCCCCTACGCACCCACTTCTAATCTGGCTCTCATTTCAATATTCCGAAAAGCAGACGGGATATTGGCAGTGTTTGTTATTCTTTCTCGCTCGTGCTCTCTCATTACTGTTGACCAACGGCTAATTGGGAACAACCCCTGCCCGTGCAACCCATTCACCAGTTTGCCATTCATGTTGGCCCGACACATCTCCAACCATCAGGCTATATAGTATACCACCTCGCCCAACCCTTCTTCCCTGGAGGGGCACCATGGTTTATGTTAGTTCCGCCTCAGCATCTTGTCCCAATATAGGAGCCCATGCAAAGTATAACATTCTATCAAGACTAAATGGGATCATGCAAGGTTCCAACCTATCCTCCCACCAGCATAACACAAAACACCTTTATATATCGAATTTGTCTTTTATTACGTAGCTCTTAAAGTCCAATAGCAGCGAAATTGATCACTTCAAAAAACGTACATAATATAACAAAGATAGGCGTGGTTATAAAACTTCTGAGCTTAATGTTCTTTCGTTTATTCTATATTGATGCTCTGGTCCCGTGACGTCCCGAGGGAACCAGATAAATGCTGTTATCGAGTGCCCACAGTATTCCTGAATGATTCGTTCCTCCATAAGTGAGATGCGCAAATAATGTTTTCCTCCGAAATCAATGAATCCTTGGTTCTATATGTTCCTTGAAAAATCGGTTAATTCACAATTCTCCTAAAAAATGTAATTTGCCTGAGTCGTGTTGAACAAGGTCGAAACGTAAGAATAATTCCTCAGTTTCACGGCCTTACGATGGAAAGTCAGTTGAGGTAGGATTTTCCATTATATAAAGAAAAAAGGAAATTATGTTAAATTAAAAATCACGTTCAGCACTTCCATTGGCCTTCAGAGTTTATTTTGCAGGAGGAGTAAAGTAAGAAAAACAGGCATGTTACCGAAGCGTTTTCAAGCTTCACATGAAACGTTGAATAAGAAAAAATAGACAACATTTCGCGAGGACGGCGGCACCACAACATATTGAACATAGCATTCACGAATAAATGAGTCATGAAATGGGGAGTTGGCGGTTATAAAACGTTCCTTAAATGCCACATCTTGTTAGAAATTTAAGTTCCACTATTCATGTTTTCGAAAGAAAAATAGTGAGTACCAAATCACTGCCAATTTTTCAATCATCAAAAAAGGGGGGGAAAAAGACGGGATACATTTGCCGACAGCACTGACATGACTCTTCCAAAATTGAAAAATGTTAAAATAATTATTTTTCGATGAATACATAACGGTTCAGCTTACCTGGAGTGTGTTTTGGTTTGTCTTGTTAGCGGAGTCTTGCGAAATGTCTTACCAAAAGTGAAATTCGTAAGGACGATCCTTACTGTGCATGAGCAATTAACTGTGTAGTTGTGCTACTAGCCCAGCTCGTGGATTCGCATGAAGGTTTACGGCAGCCTGTAGGAATTACTGACAAGTTGACCACTCATAAACAGCACCGTAAACTCAACTCCCTATCACGATGCTGCATGGCTTTCACGGCTTCAAAATTCCCGGCCGCGTGTAGCTTATTCCTTTGATAGCTTGTTGATTGGCTTTTCCTGGACGGAAGAGTGACTTGCAACGATACCCGAGCATGAAACCCATGGCTCCAGTTTTTGTTTGTAGTACTGCGAATTATTGATTTATGGGAACCCCAATGTGCAAACGTGGAAAAATAGGGCAAAGCGAACTTGACCTTCGTGTGTGATGATAAAACTTTTTATGGTGTTAATGGAAGGAAATAAGATCGTAGAGATATAAAAAACTGATTCGGATATAAGGCGGGAATACGTCGGCCCCACGCGGGCGTGCGACGAAGAGGTGGTGGGAACAGGGGAGAGGGTTAAGGTCAGCATTGAATGGGGGTTAAGCCCGTCGGTTATTTGAAAACTACAGCGGCGTGCGCAGGAGGGTTGCCTCTCTAAGCCCAAGCTGGGGGAGGCGAAAATAATTAATGGACCAGTGGCAAAACTATGGGTAGGGGAATTTTGCGGTCGTCGGGGAAAATCGATTTTGGCTAGAGTTTTGCACGCGCAGGTGATGACACCGCTTGACTCTTCGGCCGATTAGAGAATGCCTACTAAACAAATGCTATCGCCATTCTTCACCGTGCCATAATACGGCTATCTACGATTTCAGAACTGCAGTTGGAGAGTGGGAAGTAACAAGTTAGATACCATTCTTAAGTTTTAGATTTGAAGGAGCGGAAATAGTCCGAGGAGGAAAGCCAGATTCGGATATGGTACTCCACAGTGGTCATACATACCAACCGGCATAACATTCTCAGAACCAGAACAGATAGTAGTCATACAAGCACGACCGCATGCTTCCATTATTTTGCACACAAAAGTGTACACAAGTTTTTTTTTTTTTCGAAGAAAGAAATTGCATAAATGGGATAATTATTACATGAGTCACATTAAGTGGCCTTATAGGGACCTAGACTTTACTGTGAATCCTCGGTGACTGAAAGAAGCATGTCCATCACGTTCGTGGAAATCGATGGAGTTCAAAAAATCGCCCAGGTAGTCTAACTAATTAAACATATTTCAGGCTGCAAGCCTAGACGTCAGTAAGTGGTTCACTCCACAGTAGTCATACACATTGAACTGATCACCAACACATGTTCCGACAGGAGATATCAAGCACACCAGCGTTCAGTACATTCTTCACAAAGTACGGACATATGGTATGAGAATAAGTATGCTTTTCCGGGGGACGAAAAGTGTGCCTGGTATACGGCGACTCTTCAAAAAGCACCTCTCCACGAACATTCAGCATGGTATTCAGGTTAGAAGATATCGCGACTCACATATGCAGACAGACAAAAACACACGACAGTGATCACTATGTCTCACCCTCGAGCAAGTTCAGGCTAGACACAAAAGTGAAACCGCCGAGGTTTTTTGCCTATTTGATCAAACATGAAAGAACGTTTTGCCCGCCATTTTTGATTCCTGACGAAGAGGAAATCATGCAGTCATGGACAGTTAGGTGGCTTATGCATTGTGTGTATGTAACGCTGTTTTGTGAACGCGATAACCGACCCCTACCAGATGGATGAAGCTCTAACTTGGAATGTGTATCCCCATGATGAGTACATGAACTCTATTGTTTTGGGGTCAGGTAGAGGGTCATCTGAGGTCACTAGGGTAAATCTGAAACATGTTGACACGATAAGTCAAGAATTTGTTTGTGTGGTTGGGGGGTTGGTTGCTCGGGTGATTGGTTGAAATTGGGGTGTAGCTTTATCCTGGGGAGTACAGGCCCAACCCCATTGATTTTGGCATAGGTCGGGGTGAATTTTGTCAAGAATAGAAAAATTATGAAATATTCTTGTTTTTTTAATAATTTGGCCAATTTTGGGCTTGTGAACACGATAACTTCAACCCACAGGAGGATGAAGTTCATACTTGGGTATTGTGTTCCCCATGATGGAGGACAGAAACCCATAGTGGGTTTTGGGGTCAGGTAGAGGTCATCTGAGGTCACAGAGGTCAAAGTCTGAAAACCTTGTAAACACGCTACGTCCAGATGGTGGTCTGATCGGGTTTGAAATTTGGTGGTAGCTTCCTTAGGGGGGTACAGGAAAACCTATTGTTTTTGTATAGGTCAGGGGTTGAATTTGGTTCGAAAAATAGGAAGTATGTGAAAAGTCAATATTTTGCCCCCCCCCGCCAATTCTGGCTTGTGTGAAACATGAAACCTCGACCCACCTGAATGGATGAGCTCATACTTGGTATGTTGTGTTCCCGTGGATGAGGTCATGAACCCTAATGTTTTGAAGGTCACCAGAGGTCAAATCTGAAATCCTCGAAATTAGTGTGTAGCAATCGTTTCAGAGTAGTAGGAACCCATTGGGGGGTTGGAAAAATGGGAAATTTGACAGATGTTATGTTCCCATTACGAGCTGGTGCAATCTCCCATTTGTCCTTGTGTCTGGCTATAGGTTGCAGAAAGATTCAAGGAATCACTAAGCCTTTTGGCTTTCTGGTCCTTTCTCGGTATGCGACTATATAGTTTGGAATACGTAGAAATACGATACGAGTGGACGTGCTGCGGTTTTCAAACTTGAATTGCTTCAATTAAGACAGGAACGTTCCATACCAATTTCGTATGGGTTACTATATAGATTAGGCACCATGGATCCATCTCCTTTCGTTCGGACAAAAACGGCAGACCACGCAAGTAATGTGTGAGACTGTCATGTGGTGATGGGCAGATGGGAGGGGGGAGGAGGTGCGGTCGGGTGTTGGGGACCTTAAGGGCTGTTCACACTAGTGCGATACAATACAATACGATCATTCCATCGGCCGTGAGTGAAAACAGTGTGGTTTTTTCAATAGGAATGATCACGCAATCACACTAGTTGATACGATAGATGACTTCAGCGAAGGAAGAGTAGTGAGTGTTGGAGGGGCGGGGCGTGTTGCGTCGAAGGCCACCAAGTAACATGTAAAATGCAAAGGCAAGAGATAGGCGGTTGACACAGAGAAGCCGGGAGTGTTGTAGACGTTCCGCAGGGGCGGCGCCAGAATTTCTTAGATGGGGGTATGCGGTTCCCCGGAGTAGGTCCACAGCCTGACGATGGGGTTCCGATGGGAACGCCGGGAATGAGAACAAGAAAGCACAGTGTAAGCTATGGCCGGGGGGGGGGGGGGGGGTACTCACGCCGCTAATGTCTCGTGGGTCAGTGAGAAACGAGTAGGATACACAGTGCCCCCAGTTGCGGTTGCTGCTCTGTTGGACAATAGCACGCGCAGTTACTCCACCACCAGAGAAAAGTGGCTGTGAATGTTGCTGATTGCCTTAATTAAGTGGAATAAGCACTATATGCAGTCGAGAGGCTGGGCCAGAAACGGGTGAAAGCTGGAAGACCGCCCATTTTCCCCCGAAGTCGTGAATATCCATTATTCATGGGTGGCCATCCTCATTTCGAACAAAGAAGAAGAACATTACAACAGTTATTTGAGATCGCCCAGGAATTCTATACAGCCTTCTGCCCTAAACAAGAACCGAATGTTTGGAAAGAAAAAAAATCCAATCTACTATATTGCCGGCGTTTTTAAACAGTTCACCGATTCTTTTTCGAGATTTTGGGCAATTTCAAATGATTCCCCGACCCCGACCCGAAGAGATCCCAGGCCAGTTGTTTGTTATCGTCAATGATACGCTGCCACATAAACTCGCGCAAACATACAGCGTTGTGACCTTGTAGCCCACATCTGTGCCAGCGGTTTGCGGGTAGGCACAGTAAGTCTATAGGTGCAATTACGTTTTAATAAATAGTGTTGGGCCGACAACGTCACAATCGTTTTTTTTTGTTTTTTTTTCCATAACCGATATTATTTTGTCCTGTATCGGCCGATAGCGTTGCTGACCTTTTCCACACAGTTAGACAAAATAAACATTGCTGGCAATGCACTGAATTTCCGCCGCGCGATAGCTCGATTAACTCTGTGTCTAACGAATTTATGTTCTTCTCATTGTTCAATACTGCCAAGTTCTGAGGAAGAAATGATGAGAGAATTCCCAAATAATGTTTCTGGGAAAAGAAGCCAGAAGATAACGAGACCCAATGTTACAACAATCGGTTCTCATAACCCCACCCCACCATTTTCAACCACAAATTATCCCTACCGTCTATTTCTTCATTTTTGTCTAAGTCTATGAACTAGGCTTGAACTAGGTGGCAAAGGCCCTACATTGACAAAAACAAAACATTACTCTGAATTCTATATAAATACTTACATCCGATGAGGTTCTACAACCCCCAAAGGGTAATAAATCTAGTCAGGTTAGGGCCGACAATGATCCTACACGTTTATATGTATCGAAAACAACCTGAGCCTTTTAACAGAATATTCTTTTCGCTTCCTGACCTCAATAAAAACCAGCAGCTCCGCCCGGAAACAATGAACGATCTGGAGGCCATATCTAGTGGTTTTCCCCCCCCAAAAAAACAATCGAATTTCTTTCGTGAATGATTTATGGGAACAAAAGCTAGTGAGTGTTTAGGGTTGTATTCATCATGCATCAGATTGCATCCTAAGGTTACTAGTTGGGTCATTATGGGGCACTCCGATGACCGTGTGAGAGCGGAGGTTGGCTTTGTCGATTGTTTGACCTCCTCGAAGTGGCCAAATAAGAAAACATAAGCGGGGACCTCCTCGCCCAAAGGGTGGGCAGGACGTCAGTCATTTCGTGTTGGGTGTTCTTTTGTGTGGTTTTTTGGTAGTGGCCAAATCCAAACGGCCGCACGTGGCATCTTGAAAATTGAGTTTTTTCAGACAGTTGAGGTACATGTAATTGAAACATCGTCCTGGGGTTTTTTTGGGGGGGTCAAGGATTCCATTTTCACTATCAGTTCATGATCAAAAGTTCCTTACATTACACAGAGTTCCGATTGGTTGATATTCAAATTCGTCGCTCATTCCTGAATTGAAATGAAAATGAAAAAGCTCCCCACAATCCTGAGTGTGAGTGGGGAATTATACTAGAATTGAAGTGAAGAAGGAGGAGTTAACATAATATACATATCTGAATGCCCACAGTAGCCCCTCCCACCCCCCCCCCTACAGCTCCCTAAGATGTCCTCGTCGATTCAATAACAACGCAATTGGTGCAATTTCGAAACTTCGCCGCTCTCAGGCTTTAAAGAAATGGGCAACAACTGAGAACTCCCCACATATCTAAACGATCATGCATTCAATGTTCATTATATCGTTACTTGGTGGGATAACTGAAAATGGGATGTGAAGACAGCATGTACCCTCCGGTTCAGTCCTGTCCACCATCTCAGGAATAAGATCTCGGCGATTGATGCAAAAAACTACACAGTACGTTCCTCCCTGGAGGCATTATTTTTTAAAACACAATTCTCAGAAGACAACAGATGAAGTCACACAACCCCGCCCCTAACTACCGGCAGACGCCCGGCTTCGAAAGGAGTTAATACACAGCTGCTACACACTTCACATTCAATAACTGTGAGGTTTCAGGTGCAGAACGGGTCTTCGGCCATCACCATCGTACATTCGAATGCTTTGAAATGCCACGTAGGTAGGGAAATAAATATTTGCATACAATATTTTGTCTGTAACCTATAGGCGTAGAGAACATATGACAGTTCCGATCACTTTCCGTCTCGCAGTAGTATCTCTGGGCATCTCGTGGAACTGGTGTTTTTTACAGTTTCGGACAGACTCTGAAGTCGAACCAAATGAATCAAATCAGTGCTGAGGTCACTATACCGTCCTCCCAGAGTTGTGCACAAATACATTTTGCAGGCATGGGTGTTTACGAAGACGATATCTCTCATTGCAGCCATCTACAGGAATAAGAGACGCAATTTGTGAATGAGCAGTACGTGACTATTAGTGCATCTAGACAGTAGCTCTCATGAAGAGGTTCTGGGCTAACGTTTTTCCTTTTTGAACTAGATCTTGCAGACGGATCGGGTTGAATCGAACTGGAGAGTAAGATGTTGCCACTGTCGCATTGATCCAAATCCTGGGAGGAACCCACAACAAACAAAACATGCCATTGTGGACCTTGGGCTTCTGGTCTTTGCTTACTCCACACCCGAGGACGTGAGGATTGCAATAGGCTCAGAATACCGTTGAAGGGACTATCATACTTCGTGGAGATTGCCAATATCATCATTCCATTGCCCACACCGAGAGCTCGTCTAAGTCATTCTCGTGAAGTTACATTGCCGTCCTTTCAGCAAGAAGATGATGACCAAGACCGCCAGTGAGCGCAAAAACAGTCACATCCCAAAATGTTCCTCGACAGCCCCGACACGACGCACTCTCTGGTGACGTGGAGTTTTTTTCAAAGACCACCCATGGTTGGCTCGAGTAGTAACACGGGCACAGACTACAAAGGCATGTTAAACGGAGACACGAATACAATGCGTTGAGCGAGCAGGGAAAATGTGCGACATTATTAAGGCGAGGCGAGAGACGTCAAACAACTTGAGAAGGCACGACGAGCGAGGCCTCCAGTTTCCAACAGTTGGAGGCAGACCACAACAATACTGTAATCCGCCTATGCCAAGTGAAGGATGGAGAACTGCAGCGCGTTAGTTATTTGACAGCGGTAAAAATACAGGACATCTCCTGCCATGCCCGCTCCGTGGCACGTACTTGGGTTTTATTTGTGCTCTTGAGCTGGGGGGTTGGGTGTGTTGTTGTGGGGTCGAAACTCCAGGGAAGTGCGCCCCTTATAGGCCTTATCCTCCCTAGTGGCAAATAAGTACAATTTGTTGGGCCCACTAGATACATACTGCTGCTTGTGTTTTATTCGCTGAAATAATACAGTTGCAAAACCTCTACAGAACTTGAAAAATTTTTTAAAAAAAAAAATCAGTTTTTGTTTATTAAAAAATATGATAATTGGTCTGGGGGGGTCCGCCCCATCCCCCGTGGGTACGCCACTGCAATGGTTAAGGAACAACACACCAGGCCTCTAGGCACGTCAGACAAGAAATCTTTGAGGGAGTGAGGAAATGATACAGAGGCACAAGAGCTAATTGGGAGGGTAGGCGACAGAGCCGGAAAGAACTCAAGGCAGATAGACAAAACATTTGTCCGTCCCCAAAATTGACGCTGTTAACTGTGGGCAGGCTAGACCATTGAACTGGCACAAAATGAAGAAGAGCACAGTCCGCCTGCCCCCTGATGACGACACATTAAACCACCATTGGCTGAGACTAGAACACCCGTTCTCCCATAAGGTCACCAGTTGATGAATGGGAAGTGCCGACCAGCCCGCCGCACATTCCACCCTTTTCCAATCCGCTCCTTTCTCGCAGTAGAGTTACCGATGGTGACGTTGAAATGATGAACTCCACCGTTCCAGATGAATAGTTTGTGGGGGGGTCAATGTGATAACTACTGGACTACTCGATTAGCGATTAGCTACCAATGCTTACGAATGAATGGACAATGGTAGTAGATTGGAGTTATACCCAGAATGGTCCGCTAATGCTAACACGTCACTGTTAGGCGTATTGTATTGGCCTATGTATTTTGAACCTGTCCAACAGAGGGCACACCACTACGGGAAATGAAGTGATCATACTTTGCACAATGGGACACTGTTGACGATGACTTGGTGACGCGTCAACATATGCTTAATGTGTATCAAGTAGTTCAAATGGTAACCAGAGCCAATTGAAATAGGTGAAGCGCTGGTTACGTCGAGAAGTGTACACACTTAGTATTATCAGCAATATCAATAATTTTAGCCAGGTGATCAAATTATCATTTTCATAATTCCTCACTTTAAGTATGTCATGTGGTGAGCTTTGTTTCAACGAATTGCGAAAAAGCCGAGTCGAAATGAAAATTGACAGTATGGCTTGTTATGGCGGCTACCTTGTATTTTGCAGTCAAAAATAAGGACATATGCAACTGATAGGAAATATGTACTCCTTGACCTTCCCAGCTTGTGAAATATTATACTGGGGAGCTATGATGTTCCGATGGCACGGCTAATTTTCAAGATGACTGACGCATCATTTGACTTATAGGCCAACCTCAATTTCTGTCCGCACATTCACGAGGAACTCCTCCCTAATTGGTATAGTTTACATTCCAGAGGACACAAGCTTAGGGACCAACCTTCGTTTTCCACTCTGAACACATCAAAATTTGAACTCAAAATTCGAACAATCGGAGCGGAGGAATCCTGGATTTGGGATATCAATTTATTTCGAATCATTAAACTGAAATTAAAAATGACTTCCTTCGGCCCCCCAAACCCCAGGATGGAATGGATTTGTAGGATTACGATGCCTCAAACTAGTTGAAAACCAATTTCAAGATGGCCGCGGTGGCATTTGGATTTGATATATAAAGAGACTTGGATCATGAAACTGATATGAAAAAAATGGAATCCTCGACCCACAAAACCCCAGGAATGTGTTTTAAGCTACGATGTACCTCAAAACTATTCGAAAAACTTTGGCGAGAGGCCACACTCGCTTATTTCTTATTTGACCTTCAGAGAGGCCAAACAATCGAAAACCAACCTCCGTTCCAAGTCCCGGAGTGACTCCAGATCAGATGACCCAACTATACCTGGAATGCAAACATCGTAGGAGGAGGGGGATTCTGCGGTCCTCTCAAAAGTGAGATTAGATTCAGACTAAATCTACCCGCCCTACCGTGGAAAATTATAATTTTGGTCGAACACCCTAGGCAAAAACATTGGTAGGCCAATATCGGCAAATTTCCCAAATTTTACCGATACCGATACTAGGGCTTAAGGCCAATATCAACGATACGATAATGGAAATCCCAGTTCAGCCCAACTCTAGTATGAAACATGTAGTCATGTCATTTGTGCATGCTACACGTACTCGAGTGTTGAGTTTCAGTCCCGGTTGTAGCCGTGGTTTTTGGAAGGGTTGCCCACTCCGTGGCATTTGTTATCAGGCGAATATTACGGACGGTACGTAGGATTCCGTAAGCTCTATAGTATTTTTCGCACTTTCTGCTGGGTATCTATTACTGAATTCTACGCCGTCGCAAATTCAGTTATTGACAGGATGGCTAATACTCGAAACTGCCATAGCCTAAATAACTTCTTGGGTTAAACTCAAGGTTGTTATTCGCACAATGGCGTAGCAGACTACTTACCATAGGTTTTCACTACTTCGGGTGAATTCCAACTTTCACTATATCGTTCCTGGCCTAGCTCCTTCACTGATATAACGCATATCCTACAAGTACAGAAACGACGCATGTTTCGAAATTGCATTTGGAATTGCAACTCTTGCACAAGCACTCTGCCAGAAGAAGAAACTAACCCAACGCCCGAGGCCACCGAAGGGAGGGACTTTGTCAGCTCAATCATCGCAGCTTTTTCCGTTATGTTATAAGCGCCGACACACGTCGATAAATTTATCGTACGGACATTTTTTTTTATCCGCACCAGTGTGAACACTCCATACGATAAATTTAAGGGCTAGCCTTCATACGATTTAATTTATTAAATACTCTCATTTCACATACCTGATAAGGCAATCAACCTAACCGGAGTGATTGGCACAATTGGTTAGAGCGTAGCCTTCCACACGGGGAGGAGATGGGAGATTGGATTCGAATCCCGGTAGGGTCATAATGGTATACTGTTGCTTTCTCGCGCAGCCAAGAGATTAGGGCAGGGACAAAACGAGGGGCAGGCAACTCGCAAGTTGCCGTCTGAGTCATTTACTCCTACCATTTTAAGTTACCGCCGAAGAGGCGTTGCCTATCCGTAGGCGTGTACCTGGTGAAGGATTCGAGCATGACAAACATCGTGTAGTAGCCAGGTCTAGTCTACCGTTTTTCGCAGTATACCCTAAAAAAAAAGTGTAAAGCCAATGTCTGTATCACACGATGACAAGGCTCATTCGATCTTCACAGAGAAATGCTACTATACAGGGCAGGCGGGTAACTATACATGTGAAGGCGGGTTTAACCGCCGACGTGTATGTTCCCGCAGAGAAGAAATATGACCCAGGTATAAAATCCCCGAATCGTTTTTTTTTTGTTTTTTTTTCCATAACCATATTGATTTTGTCCGGTATCGGCCGATAGCGTGCTGCCTTTCCCCACATTATAAAAAATAAACATTGCTGGTAGTGCACTGAATACCCGCCGCACGATAGCTCGATTAACTCTGTGTCTAACGAATTTATGTTCTTCTCAGTTGTTCAATACTGCCAAGTTTGAGGAAGGAAATGATGAGAGAATCCAAATAATGTTTCTGGGAAAAGAAGCCAGAAGATAACGAGACCCAATGTTACAACAATCGGTTCTCATAACACCCCACCCCAACCATTTTCAACCACAAATGATCCCTACCGATATTTCTTCATTTTTGTCTAAGTCTATGAACAGGCTTGAACTAGGTGGCAAAGGCCCTACATTGACCAAAACAAACATTACTCTGATAATATATTAAATACTTACATCCGATATTTCTACAACCCAAAGGGTAATAAAATCTAGTTCAGTTAGGGCCGCAATGTATACTCAGGTTTATATTGTACTCGAAACATTGAGGTTACACAGAATTTCTTTAGTTCTGTTCAATAAAAACCAGCGCGGACAATGAACGATCCTGGAGTGCCCCCGCCCCCAAAAAACAATCGAATTTCTTTCAGTGAAAATTATTCTGAACGGAAGTGAGTGTTTAGGATGGCATAATGCAGCAGATTGCATCTAAAGGTACTAGTTGGGTCATTGGGCACTCCCGTGGAACGTGGAGAGACGGAGGTTGGCTTTTCGATTGTTTTGACCACCTCGAAGGTCAAACAAGAAAATAAGCGAGGGTGCCTCTCGCCAAAGTGTGTGGCCGGAAGTCGTGAGTGGCCCAAAATCCAAAACGGCCGCAGTCGGCCATCTTGACAAAATTGTTTTCTGTAGAAAGTTTGAGGTAATCGTAACTTGAAACATCGTTCCTGGGGTTTTGGGGGGTCAAGGATTCCATTTTCCATATCAATTTCATGATTCCAAGTCCCTACAGTACACAGCGTCATTGGTAGATCTCAAATTCGTTCGCTTCGTATTCCTGAATGAAAGAAATGAAAGCTTCCCCACCGCCTGAGTTGAGTGGGGTATCCTAGATTGAGTGAAGAGAGGGTTCATCCATATATCATATTGAATGCCCAAGTAGCCCTCCCCCCCCCCTCCACTACCTAAAGATGTTGTCGATTCCATAACAACGAACCATTTGGTCAAATTTCGAAATTCGCCGCCTTCAGGCTTTCCAGAATGCACAAACTGAGGAACTCACTATTATAACGATCATTCATTCAATGTTCATTCTATTGTAATTGTGGGAGAACTGAAAAATTGGGGAATGTGAAGACAGCATGCGTACCCTTCCCCTTTCAGCCCTGTCCACCATCTCAGGAATAAGTCTCGGGCAGATGATGCAAAAAACATACAGTACGTTCCTCATGGAGGAATGATTTAAACACAATCTCAGATGGAAAAACAGATGAAGTAACAGAACCCCGCAAAACTCTCCCGGCAGACGGCACGGCTTGAAAGAGGTAATACCACAGCGCTACACAACTTTCATTCAATAACTTTGACGGGTTTCGGTGCGAACGGGTCTTCGGCAATCCAACCTCGTACATTACGATTCTTTGAAATGCAGCGTCGGTTAGGGGAAAATAATATGAATACAATTATTTTGTTGTAACCTATAGGATGTTAGAGAAAATTGACAGTTCGATCACTTTCCACCGTATGCAGTATCTCTGGGCAATACCGCGAAACTGGGTACAGTTTCGACAGAATAGGAAGTGAACCAAAGATCAAATTCAGTGCTGAGGCACTATACAGTCCTACCCAGAGTGGCACCAAGCTCCATTTGCAGGCACGTGTTTACGGAAGACGATAGCTTCTCTTGCAGATCTACAGGAATAGGAGACGCAATTTCGTGAATGAGAGATACGTGACCTCTTTCAGTGCATCTATGACAGTAGTCTCTAAGAGGTCTGGGCTAACGGCCTTATTAGGATCTTGCAGACGGATCGGGTTGAATCGAATGGAGGAGTAAGATGTTGCACTGTCGCATTGATCCAAATCCTGGGAACCACAAAATACATTGCCCTTGTGGACATGTGGCTAACTGGTTCTTTGCTATACCACACCCGAGGGATCGTGAGGCGCCAATAGGCTCAGAAATACCGTTGGAGGACTATATACTCGATGAGATTTGCGTATCATCATTCCATGGCCACACGAGAGCTAGTTAATCATTCTGTGAATTGGACATATGGACCGTCCTTTCAGCAAGAAGAGTGATGACCACGACCGATGGTCAGCCAAACATGTAATACAAAATGTCTCCTCTAAGACCCGAAGAGCATTCTCTGGTGCGTGGAGTTCAAAGGACCAATGTGGCTCCAGGAACAAGGTCAGACTACAAAGATGTTAAAGGAGCACGTCAATATCCTGGTTGATCGAGCGGGAGGATGCGCCATTATTACTGCTAAGGCGAGAGACGTCAAACACTTGAAAACCGCAGGCAACGACGAGGCGAGGCCTCCAGTTCCACAGTTGGAGGCAGAAAACAATACTGTAATCCGCCTATGCCAAGTGAAGGATGGAGAGGAAACTGCAGCGGCCGCGTAGTTCCTTATTTTCTAGACAGCGAAAATAAGACATCATGCCATGCTCTCGTGGCACGTAACTTAGGGGATTGTCTTGAGGGGGGGGGAGTGGTTGGGTCGAAACCTCAAGGGAAGTTGCGCCCTTATGAATGGCCTTATCTGCCCTTAGTGGCACAAATAATGTACAAGTGTGGGGCCTAGATACATTATGCTGCTTATTGCCAAATAACAGTTGCAAAACCTTACAGAACTTGAAAAAAAATCAGTTTTGTTTAAAAAAAATTATGAATTCAATTGGGTCATGGGGGGTCCGCCCCCTCCCCGTGGGACGCACTGACTGCGTAGTAACAACCACCACCAGGCCTCTATGGCCACGTCAGAAAAATCTTGCAGGGATGTGAGGAACTGATCCAGAGGCACAAGAGTAAATGGAGGGTGGCGAGAGCCCGGAAAGAATCAAGGGCAGATATGGCACAACATTGTCCGGTCCAAAATGACGATGTTACCTGTATGGGCAGCGCCTAGGACCATTGTTGAAATGGCACAAAAGGCAAGAAGAGCAAGTCCGCCTGCCCCTGGTGACGACACATTAAACCACCATTGGCTGAGACTAGGAACACACGTCTCCCATAAGGGTCACCCGTTGTGTGAGAATGGGAAGTGCCGACCAGTCCACCACACAATGTCACCCTTTTTCCAATCCGCTCCTTTCTCGCAGTACGATGGTTGACAGTGAAATGATAACTCGACCGATACCGATGAATAGTTTTGTCAATGATAACTACTTGACTACTCGATGTAGCGTTAGCTTACAATGCTACTCTATGACTGGACAAGGTCGATCTGGAGTTTATACCCAGAATGGTTCCGTAATGCTAACAAGTGTGCACGTTTGGGGTAATAAATCGGCTGTTTGTATTTTGAACCTGTCAAACCGAGGGCACTACCACTACCGGGAAATGAAGTGATCAATATCTGCACAATGGGAACACTGTGCGAGTACTTGAGTTGACGCGTCACATCATATGCTTAGTGTTCCAATTCAAGTATTTCAAATGAGTAAACAGAGCCAATGAATATATCTGTGAAGCGCTGGTTACGTCGAGGGAAAGTCTGTACAACTTAGATATTATCAGCAATATCAATAATTTTAGCCAGTTATCAAATTCTCATTTCATAATTACTCGTCACTTCACGTATTGCATTGTGGTGAGCTTTTTTTCAATCGAGTGAACGAGCCGAGGTCGATCTGAAAAATTGACCAGCGATGGCTGTGTAATTGGCGGCTACCTGATTTTGAAGTCAAACCTAAGGACATATGCAACGATAGGAAATATGTACTCCTTGACTTTCCAACGCTTGTGAAGAAATATTATACTGGGGAGCTATGATGTTCCGATGACACGGCTAATTTTCAAAATGACCTGACAGCAGTCATTTGAAATTATATGACACCCTTCAATTTCGGAGCTCACATTCCGAGGAAAACTTTCTTCCCTAATTGTTATAGTTTACTTCCAAGCGCGACACAGCTTGGGGCCACCTTCGTTTTCCACTATGAACACGAATCGAAATTTGAACTCAAAATTCGAACAATCGGGAAAGCTGGGAATCCTGGCTTTGGGATATTCCAATTGATTTCGATCATTAACCTGACATATTAAACATGAATTCCTCGGCCCCCCCCAACCCCAGGATGATGTTTGTTTTAAGACGACGATGTACCCTCAAACTAGTTGAAAAACCATTTTCAAGATGGCCGACGGTGGCCATTTGGATTTGATATATAAAGAGACTTGGAAATCAGGAGATGAAAACTGATATTGAAAAAAAATGGAATTCCTCGACCCACAAAACCCCAGGAAATGATGTTTTAAGCTACGATGTTCCTCAAATTATTTTGAAAAACCAATTTCAAGATGGCCCGCGGCGGACCCATTTTGGGATTTGAGATTTTGGAGACCTGGATTCATGAGTGGAAAACTGATATGAAAAATGGACTCCCGACCACACCAAACAAAACCCCAGGAATGGATGTTTTAAGCTACGATGTAATCAAACTATTCGAAAAATTTGGCGAGAGTCACCCGAGCCTTATTTTCTGATTTGACCTTCGAGGAGGCCAAAAAACAATCGAAAAACCAAACCTCGCTCTCCAGGATCACGGGAGTGCTCCAGATGACCCAACATACCTGGAATGCAAAACATTGTAGGAGGATGGGGGTTGGGCGGTCCTCTGAAAAGTGAGATTTTAGTTCAGACTAAATCTTACCGCCCTACCGTGGAAAATATAATTTTGGTCGAACACCCTAGGCAAAACATGGTCGGCCAATATTCGGCAAAATTTCCAAAATTTACCGATACCGATTACTAGAGCTGTAAGGCCAATATCAAACGATACCGTACGGAATCCCATCAGCACAAACTCTAGTAATGAAACTGTAGTTATTCATGTGTGCATGTTACACGTACTCGAGTGTTGAGTTTCAGTCCCGGTTGGAGGCCCGTTTGTTGACTGGTTCCCACTCGTGGCATTTATATTCCAGGCGAATTTAACAGTGACGGAACGTAGGCTACGTAAGCTTATTTAGTATTTCGCAGTTTCTGGCTGGGTAATCTATTACTGAATTCTAAGCCGTTGCAAATTCAGTTATTCTGACAGGCTGGCCTAATACTCGAAACCTGCCATAGCCTACATAACATTTCTTGTGGGTTAAATCTCACAGGTTGTATTCGCACAATGGCGTAGCAGACTACTTACCATAGGTTTTCACTCCGTCGGGTGAATTCCAACTTCACCCGTTTCTGCCTAGCTCCTTTAACTGATATAACGCATATCTACAAGTACAGAAAAAGAAGCATGTTTCGAATTGCTTTGGAATTGCAACGCTTGCACAAGCAATCTGCCAAGAAGAAACTAACCCACGCCGAGGCCACGAAGGGGGGATTTTTTTAGCTCAATCATCGCACTTTTCCGTTATGTATAAGCGCCGAAACGTCGATAAATTTATAGTACGACTTTTATCGACACCAGTGTGAACACTCCAGACGATAAATTAAGGGCTAGGCCTCATAGATTTAATTTCTTAACTACTTCATTTCACAGAATGATAAGGCAACTCAACCTAACAGAGTGATTGGCACACAATTGGTAAGCGTCGGCCTTCACCCGGGAGATTGGATCGAATCCCGGTAGGGTCATTAATGGTAGACTGTGCTTCTCGCGCGCACAAGAGATTAGGGCAGGGACAAAACGAGGGGCAGGCAAATCGCAATTGCCGTCTGCGTGTCAGTACTCCACCAATTTTAGTTACCGCCGAAGAGGCGTGCCTTATTCCGTAGGCGTGTACCTGGTGAAGGATTCGCAGCGCACAACTCGGTAGTATCAGGTCTAGTCTCCGTTTTCGCAAGTATACCCTAAAAAAAAAGTAAAGCCAATTGTCTGTATCACACGGCCAGACATAAGCTTCTTCATAGTCACAGAGAACGCTACTAACATGTGCAGGGGGTAATATACATGGTGAGGCGGGTAAACCGCCGAAGTGTATGTCCCGCAAGAAATATGACCCAGTATAAAATCCCGACGTCTAAAACAGTTGGGGGTATAATATATCCCCGCGACACTGGAAGGCCCAGGATATTATGGTTTTGGGGTGTAGCCGCCGCTGTCTCCCGCCGCCGCCGCCGGAAACCTAGCCTTTAGGGCAAAAATCTTCACGCTTTATACGATGAACTGAAACTGGGTACACAGTCCGCCCTAGTGAAATCTCGGATTAGTTCGAGAAGTGGATTACACTGCATGTCTGCTGTCCGCTATTTTGCAGGTTTTACACGAAATGCTGAAATTGGTCAAGGATCGTAGGATTGGGGGCAAGTGTATTTGAGAGTTTTCGCTCCACAATCAAACATGTGCGGATTATTGCCATCTTTAGGATGTGATCATTTCACACATTGATCACACTGGACCATGGTTCCTAGACAGAGTGGGCAACGGTGCCGTCTATAAGTGAAGTTCATGGTAGTCAATTAGTGCAGTTGTACTTATATGTAAAATCGAGTTGATTATTCTTCCATTGATCGCAATTCAAAAGAGTAAACTTACAGGCCATCACTTTCTTTCAGTCAGATTCTATTCTGTCGTTCAAAACCCCATAATCCCCCTCCCCGACAGACTTGGTCTAGAGCCGCGCCTGCTGGCTCCAAGCCAGCGAGTGCAACTGCTGCAAATCTGGGAAAGATTGGTTAACAGTGCCTATGAGCCTAACAAACTCCGTAAACAAAATGTGCATTCGGTCCATTACATATGTCATCAAATGTCATATGCCACGACACGCCAATAATGATTCTTATATGGCAGTAACCCCTGTGATATCATATTTCTTACAGAACACTGTTCACATTATTGAGAAATTGTCTCGATTTCAGGCTGGGACATGACAGGATAGGACACTCGTGGCGTGCCGTTTTCGGCCTCGGAGAGTTGTGAATCAAGAATTTTGTGGCGCTCCGCGCCAACCAGTGGCGCTCCGCTAGATAGTAATCCACCAATATACACTCCCTGTTTAGTGCCCTCCCCTCAAAGTCCCCCAAGCCCCCCCCCCCAACCCCAAAAAAATGGCGACTCTAGGACCGCGGCTGCCTCAGCCGGTGAACTGTGGGCGGGAACGCCCGGGCTCTTCCATCCTACCCGATAGATAAGCCATAGATGGGTTCTGTGGGTACCGTGTCCGCGATAAAAAATTATATAAATATATAGGCAGTACTACCAGCATCCAGGCAATAATTTATTGCGAAGGCCGTATTCCTGCAAAACACTCATTACAAGGACAGACAATGCGGACAAATCATATTACCCGCCCAATCAGAATTGTGTGAAACCAACTCTAATTAATTACCCCACTGAGTACCTCTGTAGAATTTTTGCTTCCGAAAAACGAAAACAGACCAGAAAAATACGTGCTTTCGATAATCTATTATAAAAAGATATAATTGATGTATGTTTGACGTCCCATCAATTTCAAGATCTGATGAGTGTCCTGGATGAGAATGAAAAATTGAATGTAATAATGGGGGGGGGGGGAGGGAGGGATTGTAGACATACTAGCCAATTTTACATTTTAGTTATATTCCTTGGCATGGCTTTTAGGGGTCGCCCATTGACTCCTTCTCATGCATTAACAAGTAATTGTGTATCACAGTAAGGGTCGATAGGGGAAGTACTATTAACTTCCAATTTCATGAAATTAACCATTCAGCCTTTCTTGCTATAGCCGCAATGCAGCTGAACTTAACAGGCGGCCAATTTGAAATAACAGCTGCTCCTCCGTCACATGGATACTGAACGTATAGCCGAATGCAGGTCCGCAGTACGGATCGCTATACGTATAGAGGGTGGAATTCAGGCCAAGGTCCGATATCGCTTGGGTAAAGCAAGAGACCTCGAGGGGGTGTTAATAGTGTAGGCTTCAGTGCTCCGATTAATAGCCAGAAGAATAGTAAATAAAGAGCTATGGATAATGTATTATGTATGAGCATGCATTGCATGCATTTGATGACGGTTAACCAGTTCGTGGCGACCCGGTTGAAGACACCATCACAAGCAAGAATATCCACTCAAGAATATGGTTTTCCGTTGGACATCAGTTATACAGAAGGTATGTTGTAGATCATTTATAGATTAGTGACCTCTGCGCAAAATGAATATGGGTTTAAAAAATCCAAAGAGATAAAAATGTGCCTTTCAAGGTGCAACTGCCAAGGAAGTTATCAGTGTATTCAATTCCTGTGACAGGTTTTCCTATGTTCAACATGGTAGGAGGTGTCTAAGTTGCTATTTTGGCCCAACTTTCGACTGAAACCCGACAAAGTCCTAAAAGAGCTGTGTTTATTTGCAGATTCGCCTATCGACATGTAATACAAGACGGGCCACGCGATTCAGAAGTGGGGATATTGTTTATTTCACAAAAACACTGATTTTAGTGAAGTATTGCCCCAAACACCTGTTAGATATCGGAATTGAAAACTGCCACTGAAACGATGTCGCATGCATTCCATTTCCGGCAACCACCTCTTTGTACGGACCCATTTCTAACAGTCTTTATAACGGATATCCTTGTTGAATACAGGCGAACCCCCCCCTTCCCCTTCCTGTTAAAATATAATCCTATTGCAGGGTTCAACGCGCGTTTAGGTGCATTATTAGGCTTGTCTACTTTTCTTAATATATAACCCATTCAAGTCACTGAACTTTATGCGAATTCAGTAACGTAGAGTAAACGCGTAGAGCCCCGGCCACTTAAGCCACACTCAGGAAGCACCTGCATGAAAAGGCCCGAAACCAGATCCATCCACCGTTTCCAATCACCTGGCATCGGAGCCAGCGGACCGAGCATGACATGGCTTGGCCCAAACCCCACCTCATTGAGGTAGCCGTGTGTAACTGCAGAACTTTGATGCAGGTATGTGTCGAATGAACTCCGTGGCCTTCTCGGCGGCTCGCTTCCAACTCACTAGAACCAGTAGGGATATAAGTGCCTCTTGACAAAACCTGGGTGCAAGACCGGACTGAAATTTCCGGAACAAATCCTGAAAATGTGTTGAAAATGGAGGTCATAGGGGATTAAATGATCGTTGGCGATGTCCGAAACCCGACCCCGCCGGGGTCACTCCTTGCTTGACACCGCCGAGGTTATTAGTGCACCCAGGTATCACTAATCAGGCAAAATTACGGCGAGGAAACACGGTGCATCTGGCTTTTCACCTCTAAGGGACATCATATATAATATATATTTGTCTGATTTCTTTCACAGGTCAGTTTTGCAGAGGAGTAGTTAACTCCAGTTCAGAAAACTGAAGGGAACCCCCACCCATTTCCCAGGAAGGTTGTCACATTGACGAACAAAAGGCAAGAAATTGACGAACAAAATAGACAAGAAACATTTCGCTAATGGTGTTAAGTCACCTAATTCAGGTACGTTCACACAATTTCAACCATTAGGAGCTACTTAGGGCGTTAACATTCGCCATCAAGGTTATAATCACACCTGAGGGCCACAACATTTCTGTATATAGACATGGGCGGGGCGATTGTGTGGCGGTTGGGGGGACCGGACAAGATGAATCCCCATTAAGGGAAGCGCCACCACAGGTTGGCGCGTGTCGTACAGAAAAATTTTTGTTGCCAGACCCCCTAGATTGCAAGCAAAACGGCACTTCCATGCCTCATGGGACAGTTCAAGCAGATTCATAAACATTGATAATTTTTTTTATTTCAGGGAAGGTTCTTTTTTTTTGTTTTTTACTTTTTTTTATTGTTTTTTTTTTCTATCCAAAAACTTATCGCAAAAGGGATCAATTTAATGTTTTGCGTGGGTGCTGGGACATTCTGAAATAGATGCAAGTGAGGTTTCAGTCATGACGGACAATCGAAAATGGACAATGCCACACCCAATACGTTCGCGCGAAGCGCGTGAATTCAGGATCCATTGACCAACGAACGACATTGCACTGAACCACGCTCGACCTATCACTAAGATAGGAAGGCCTGAGTTTTCACTTAAAGATTACGGCCCCCGTCTTTCATGTTCTTGCGACCACATGACGAGGAGGGACATTTTACTTGGAGCCAGACTTGGTCCAAATGAGAATAAAACAGAATTAAAAACGCAACTGCGCGCGGAGCGCGCGCGAAAATTTACACTTTTGGACAGTCCATCTAAAAAACACAGGCCAATGTTTGGATATAAACTTGTCTTACCAAATTTAATCAGGTTCATGTCGAAATTGTGGCGTTTCCTGGCGATATTCGATGACTATTTTAGGGGTTTCCATCCGCACCGTGTGCTTGCCCCTTAGTATGTGCACCGTGCACGCAACCAACTTTCAAAAAGGGTCGCACCCATCAATTGATTGCCGAATACTCTTTTTAAATTTGCAGAGCTTAGACCAGATTTTGCCAAACAAATCATAGGTACGCCAAGTGGTAGACTTAGCCTCAAACGCCCCAAAATTATCCTTTCGCGACAACGAAGTTTACATTTTGGGCATTCATCAAAACATCAGGCAATATTTGGACTTCCTTTTTGGACAGCCTTCTCTCACTTGAATTTTGAATCATGTCTTTCGGACAACGTAATTTGTGGCGTTCCCTGGTGCATTTTCGATGCCGCACAGATTGCCCTCATAGTGTAGTATGTGCACAGCTAGTGCACTCAAATTTCAATAAAGTGGTCGCACATAAATGAATAAAAAAATCACAGATCTTTTTCCCCCCCTTTTTTTTCCCTTTTTTTTTGTTTTCTTTTTTCGTTTTTCCCACCCCACCACCCCGCCAGGTGGTAGACCTACCCCCGTCGTCTCAACCCACTTCATCTTCAAGATAGCGATTTGTGGGACAACGGTCAATGAAGGAGAGAAACACCTTAAGCTGTGAAGCTAGTCTTATGTAAAACGATTTCTTGGGGAATGGAGGCGCAACCCTTCTGATCATTGATAATGAGAACAAACCAGAGTAAATCTCAGGCATTTTTATTAAGGAACATAATATGTCTGCAGAAGGCCACATCATATGTCTAAACACTACCGGCACATGAAATACCCACGCGCAGCGCGCAAAAATTCGAAAAGGGAGCAGCAGAATTCCCTAACTCGACATTTAGGGACATCATGCATTGTTTAAACATGGTTGCTGTGGGATATATCGGATACAGTGTCCGCGAAATAGCCGTGCGGGCTCAAATATTGGGGGGGGGGGAATGCAATGCGCCCCCCCCACAACCCAAATATTGGGGGGGCACGCCGTCCCCCCCGTCCCCCCCCCCCCATGATCGCCGTCCTTGTATATAGCTATCACACAGTCCGCATGCTACAATGACCACGAAGCTAGCCGTAGGCAGGAAATCGAAATAACTATAAAATAAAATAAAAATCAGGACTGCAGGCGACAGTAACCTACTGGGGGTAGTACATACGCTTCGTAAGGCCGGGTTATTTCTATATTTCAATGGCGCCCCAGATACATCTCTCATCGTGAACCCATTGGGGGTAGGTCATCTGCCATTATAGGAACTTGCAATTTTACAACTGACTGCTAGAAATTTCCGAATCACGAATCTATTGGGGTAGTTCATTCGCCCTGAAGAACTTGCATTTTTTATCACTTACAGAGTAACGCCAGACATCTCTATCACGGATTATTAGGGGTAGTTCATTGGCCCCTTATAGGACTGTCTTCTATTAGATACAATGACAGCCAGACATCTATCAGCACGGACTATTAGGGAAAGGATATATGCCCCTTATATGACTTGTCAATTTTTACAACTGACAGTTAGACATTCCTCTCACGGGATCTGGGGTAGTCATCGCCCCTTATAGACTTGTCATTTTCTATTCGACAGCCAGATATCTCCTATCAGGATCTATTAGGGGTAGTTGTTAACTTTGTAGGCTTGTCATCTCTATAATCGGACAGCCAAAACCTCTCTTATCAAGCGATCTATGTGGGTAGTTCATTTCCCACTTATAGGACTCGCATTTCTATTATATACAAAGGACAACCAGCATCTCCTAGACCACGGACTGATTTGGGGTACTTTTCTGCTCTTATAGGACTGTTCATTTTTTGTTTGCATTAACAAACCTGAAAACAGTTAAAACTTTTAACAATGATATAGGAGAAATTTGACCTAACAAATTTCCATATTGGTTGGACATTCCAATGTTCAATATCCCATAATTCCACTCAGGTCTGTATAGAATCAAAATGTCAAATTTGGTTCACTTGTGTTCTCTCTTCTATTATTTCAATATGGCGGGTCTAATTTCTCCAGTCTTAACAAGATTTGCCAAACGCATTCGAACCAACTCCTGATCGTAAAACAAGCCAGCTTCTAGTTGTTTTCTCATAATATTTGTCGAGTAAACAAGGTCAATGTAAGTTACATTGATATTCCAGCATGGAAGATGTTCCATATCGTACTGAGTTACTATTCCGATATATCAATTATTACGGTTTGATTATCGCCACAATCCTAACAGTGTACTTAGTACTCAGTACGACGTATAGGAACCATCCTCTGTCGCACCGCTGCTTGTCCTATGTGGCCACAATGCTGTTAACCTCCGTTTGCCCTATTTTTTTACACCAGGTGGTCGGACCCCCCACGCGGCGCGGGTACACATGTGTGGACACCCCCCCACTTTCACTATAAGTGGAGGGGGATATGATATCCCGTTTATCCCCACCTCCTCCCCCCCATCCTTTTCCGGACGTAATAATCACAAATACATAGCCACATGCCCAATGTTGTATCACTCTAAACTTCAATTTTTGTCTAACCAAACAAAAATCGTGTTGGAAATGTCTTAGTCCGCTCATTTCCAGGTGCGGACCCAGGCCACAGGTGAAGAATGGACCCCGGAATAGGGCCGGAAGTTGAAGGGTTTACCCATGTTTCAACCGAATGCTCGATTTTAAATCGAATTGCCAAAAGTGCATTAATTGCAAGTGTTCCGCGCCCGCAATGATGTTTTTCTTCCAGGCGTGGTAGGCTAAAATAGGCGATTGTAATGTTCGAATGATTTGTTTCACTCGATTAATTTCAGAAGCTTGGGGCAGACTGCCCCCCCCAGGTTATGAAAATCTGAAATTTCGATACGATTGCGCCAACCGATGGTTGGCGCTCCGCGTGAGATGGAACTCGACTATGATGGCCAATTGCTTCGATGTGCCACCCTCCCCTCCCCCCACTTTTCCAAACACTCCGACGCCCCGTCTGTATCCTGTAGTATAACTGGAGATAAACTGCTTTGTTCTTGGGCGTTTTCGCAAATTCCACGTATGGACATCCTCAACATTACGAGGTAAGAAGACTCATCCATGGCTATCGCAGTGAACTTCTTGGCATACAAAATGAGAAAAACGACATTATGTTTATGGAAAATATGGTTCGTCTTGGTAAAAAACTCATTTTGTCGTTCATATTTTTTTGAAAATAATGAACGTTGTTCAGAGTTTAAAAAGGGTTATTATTTCTGTATATAAGCGTATCAATTGCTTCCTTCAAAATCTAGTGAAAACAATGAATCGAGAATTATTCTAATAGTTTCTCTAATAAACTTCCGCTTGACAGCTGATCGCGGGCCGATTAGTTATGATACACACTCTTCAGTTTTATTCGCAACGCTTCTGCCTCAATTTGTAGTATAATAAAAATGATAATAATAAAAGGCCTAATATAATAATAATAATAAGAACAGGCTAATAATAATAATAATAATAATAATAATAATAATAACAACACATCGGTATTAGTATGAACACTAGTTAACTCATGAGAACTTGAAATAGTCAGACTTAGGGTGCAGTCCTGATACCGACACTGGAGAAAAACCATGGTTGGTGGTAGGGCTTAGACCATTACTTAGACAGCAGCTGTTTTTAGGTCGATAAATCTACGGCAATAAACCACGGCATCAATCAATGAGCTTCATGTTATTATTGGGTCGTCATGCTACTGTACCAGAGTGATGCAAGACCCATGGCATACCACATACATGACAAGGAGGAATCTCGCACACGAATGATTTCCCGCCTAGAGATAGATCGTTCCACAGTCCAACTCATGAAATTGATCTCGGCGCAGTGCTCACGACTGGCCAAGTTGTATTGGCGGTTGGGGGGCGGACAAGATTAATACCATCTAAGCGGAGCGCCACCCAGTTGCGCGTATCGTACAAGAAAATTTTCGTTTGCCAGACCCTCGATTGCCAGAAACGGCACCTTCCCATGCTCATGGGACATCAGGCAGCTTCCTAACATGATAACATTTTGTTTTATTTCAGGGAAGGTTCTGCAAAAACTTATCGCAATAGTGATCAATTTCATGGTTGCGTTGGGTGCTGTGACATTCTGAAATATCGAGCAAGTGAGGTTTCAGTCAAGGATCAATCGAAATGGACAAGGCCACCACCACTACGTTCGCGCGAAGCGCGTGATTTTGAGGATCCAATTTGACCACGATCGACATTGCACTGACACATCTCTTACCTTCACTTACGATCGGGAAGGCTGAGTTTTTTCACTTAAATGTTACGGCCCCCCGTCTTATGTTCTTTGCGGACCACATGCGCATGGGAGGGCCATTTCTACTTGGAGCTCGACTTGTGGTCCACATGATAATAACACCAGATAAAACGCAACTGCGCGCGGAGCGCGCGCTAAATTTTACACTTTTGGACATTCCAAGCTAAAACACAGGCAATGTTTGGATAAAAACTTGTCTTCACCAAATGTTTTAATCATGTCATGTCCGAAATTGTGCGTTTCCTCCTGCGCGAATCTTCGATGACTATTTAGGGGTTTCCACCCGCACCGTGTGCCTTCCCCCATAGTAAGTGTTCACCGTGCCCGCAACCAACTTTCAAAAAAGGGTCGCACCAATAAATTGATTGCCGAAACTCCTATTTTATTTGCAGATAGACCATATTTTGGGCCACAACAAATCATAAGTCCCGCCAGGTGGTAGACTTAGCCTCACGCCCCAACATTCTTCCTTTCGAAGACACAAGTTTACACTTTTGGGCCATTCCCTCAAACATTCAGGCCACTTTTGGACTTCAGTTTTGACAGCCTCTCTTCACTTGAATTTGAATCATTCCTTTTTTACAACGCAATTCGTGGCGTTACCTGGCCGCAATTTCGATGCCGCACCGTGTGCCCTCATAGTGGTAGTAATGTGCACGCTAGTGCCTCAAATTTCAATAGTGGTCGCACCATAAATGAAAAAAAATCACAGATCCCGCGCCAGGTGGTAGACCTACCCCCGTCGCTCAACCCCCCTTCATCTCAAGATAGCGATTTGTTTGGACAAACGTCCAATGAAGGAGAACACACCGAAGACTGGTGAAGCTATCTTATTAAAGCGATAGGGATTGGAGGCGAACCCTTCTTCCATTGATGATTAAGAACAAACCAGAGAAAATTTCAGCATTCTTTTGTTACGGGAACATCCTATGTGTCTGCAGAAATGCAGACATCATTGTCTGAACATACGACACAATGAATATCCGCACGCGCAGCGCGCAAAAATTTCGAATGTAGCAGCAGAATTCCCTCAACTCGATCATTTAGGACAATATGGCCCCCCCCAAAATTTTGTTTAAAACATGGTTGCCTGATGGATATATCGGATACAGTGTCAGCGAAATAGCCGTCGGGCTCCAATATTGGGGGGGGGGGGATGCATTGCGCCCCCCCAAACCCAAATTTGGGGGGACGCCGTCCCCCCCCCCGTCCCCCCCCCCCCCCATGATCGCCGCCTTTATATAGCTATCACACAGTCCGCATGCTACAATGACTCACGAAGCTCGCCAGTTAGGCAGGAATCAATAACCTATAAAATAAAAAAAATCAGACTGCCAGGCGAGAATAACCTACGGGGGTAGTTTCAACTGCTTCTATAGGCCTGGTTTATTTCTAATATTTCAATGCGCCAGATATCTCTATCGCTGACCCATTTGGGGTAAGTTCTGCCCATTATTAGACTGTCAATTTTACAACTGACTGACTAGGAATCTCCTATCCGAGAATCTTATTGGGGGTAGTTCATCGCCGCCTTGAGAACTGTCATTTTTTATCACTTCAGATAACAACGCCAGACCATCTCCTATCACGGTCTTTAGGGGGTAGTTCATTTGCCCCTTACGTGACTTGTCAATTTTCTAATAACAATGACCGCCAGACATCTATAAGCACGGACCTATTAGGGAAAAGTATATCTGCCCCTTAGAGACTTGTCATTTACCTGACAGTTTAGACATCTCCTATACGGATCTGGAGTAGTTCATTCGCCCCTTGTAGGACTTGTCAATTTTAATAATTTCGAAGCCAGATATTCCTATCACGGATCTATAGGGGTAGTTTCGTTTAACTCTTGTAGGACTTGTCAATCTTATTATCGACAGCCAAACCTCTCATATCACGGATCTATTAGGCGTATTTCATGTTCCCCTTATAGGAGGCTGTCTTTCTATTATATACAAATGACACAACCAACATCTCCTATACCACGGACTATTTGGGGTACTTTTTCTGCTTTCTTATAGACTTTCATTCATTTTTGGTTTGCATATCCAACATGAAACCCGTTTCAAATTTTAACCAATGATATAGGACAATTTTGACCTAACAATTTCCATAATTGTGACATTCCAATGTTCCACTATACCATAATCCCTTCATGTCTGTATAGAATAACATTTAATTGTCAAATTTGGTTCACTTGGTGTTTCTCTCTCTATTATTTCAATATGTAGGGTCTAATTTCTCCAGTCTTAACAAAGATTTGCCAAAAACGCTTAGAAACAACTCCTGTCGTAAAACATGACAGCTCTAGTTGTTTTCTCATAATATTTTGTTCGAGTAAACAAAGGTCAATGTAAGTTACCAGTGATATTCCCCGCATGGAAGATGTTCCATATCGACGGAGTACCTATTCCGATTATCAATTATTGTACGTAAACCATATTGTAGCATGGGCGTCAACAGGTGGGGGAGGGGGGACATGTCCCCCCCCCCACTTCAAAAGTGGAGGGGATATGATATGTTTTTCCCCCTCCTCCCCCACTTTTCCGCGTATAAAAAATAATAGGCACATGCCCGATTTTGTGTATCACTCTACACTGCATTCAATTTTTGTCTAACCACACAAAAATCGCGTTTGAATTGTCTTAAGTTCCCTTAATTCCAGGTGCGTACCCCAGATGAAATTCTGGACCCGACCGAGTGCCGGAGTTGAAGGGTTAACCATGTTTTCATACCGAATCTCGATTTTTAAATCGAATGTGCCAAAAGGCAATAATTTTTCAGTGTTTCGGGCGCATGGCTTTTTCTCCGGCGTTGTAGCTAAATATGCGATGTAATGCTTTCGAACTGATTTTGTTCCCCGATGAATGTCCGAAGCCTTGGGGGCAGACTGCCCCCCCCCCAGGTAAAATCTGAAATTTTCGGGATACGATTCGCGCCAACCGCTGTGGCGCTCCGCTTAGATGGCAATTTGGCATTGATGTGCCCCCCTCTCCCATCCCCTCCCCCCACTTTTCAAAACGGTCCGAGACCCTTATTGTAGGTATAATTTGGTAGATAAACTAAAAACTTAAAACTGCTTTGTTTCTGGTCGTTTCGCATTCCACGTCTGGCATCCCTCAACATTACGATTAAAAGACCATCAGCTTGCAGTGGAACTTTTCTTGCAACAATGAGAAAAACGACATTCTGTGTATGGAAAATATGGTTCGTCTTGGTACAAAACTCATTTTTTTTCGTTCATGATTTTTTTTAAAATACAGAAACGCTGTTCAGAGTTTAAAAGGGTTATTAATTGTCTTTATATAGCGTATCATTGCTTCTTCTTCAAAATCTATTGAAAACAATTTAATCGAGATTATTCTACTATTTTTTTCTCTCATAAAACTTCCGCTTGAACAGCTTGATCGCGGGCCGATTAGCTTATGTACACACCTTCAGTTTATTTCGGCCAGCTTCTCCTCATATTTTGCAATAATAATAAAAATGCTAATATAACAGGCTAATAATAATATAATAATAATACAGGCTAATAATAATAGATAATAATACTAATATAATAACAACAACACTCGGTATTAGTATGAACACTCTTAACTCCTAGAACTTGAATGTAACAACCTTAGTGTGCATCCTTATACCGACCCTGGCGAAACCCAATGTTCGTGGTGGTAGGGTTTTAGACATATAGACAGCAGCCTGTTTTTAGGTCGATAATCATACGGCATCAACCACGGCATCAATCAATGAGCTCATGTTTATAAGGTCGTCATGTACTTTCCAGAGTGCATGCAAAGACACAAGATACACCTTACTTACAAGAGAATCTCGCACACGAATGGATTTTCCCGCCTCGCAGATATGATCGTTCCACATCCACTCCATGAATTGATCGCGCTCGTCGCAGTGCTCCACGGACTGGCCCATTGTTTGGTTCGGGTCTGTCACTGCCCCTTTTCGGCCGCCAACTTTCATATAGCCCAGGTGTCGCCTCCAACCCACAGGAAACCATGCGTGTCGTCTGTGAAAGATAACGAGTCAAACATTTTACCAAGAAGAATAGCCTATAACATTCTGATAACTGCCATTGCGGACTTGGAAAAAAAAGAAATATCGACGAGTCTCGCCCTTAGTATATACAAATCATCCTACAGCACACGTGAAATCACATTCACTAACTATGGTGTTATAGTTCTTAGTTTAAGCATCAAATCCAAAATGATACAGGTTCAGGAAGCTCTCATAAGTTATAACTGATGGGACTATGGAATCACGTTGAATGGAATTTACGTGAATTGGTGGATTAACGTGAATATAAAGCGGGACGCGCTCCAGATCAGCCACTTCTATACACACACGTTACACCTTCGGGGGGCATTTTACTCACCACTCATCTGCGTTCTCACAAATGCACGACGCTATGAGGCACACGTGTACTCATATTCATATTCGCTTCCTTAAGGCTCATTTACTCGATACGATTTTTTTAGCCACGACTTTTGTCGCGCCAGACTTTTCAGCCCGACTTTTGTCGCAACGTTGAAATTGCTCTTTTTCATGTCGGCGAAGAAAGCGGCCGCGACAAAAATCGCATGCGATTTCTTGAAAAGTCGTGCCCGATCTTGTCGTATCGTGTGAACGCAATTATGTTGAACTTTGTCGCAATGCGACAATATTTTGGCTTGCCCGACAAAGTTCGACATGTTGAATCTTTGTCGGCCCGGCTATCTGGAAACGGGAGGCATTCACTGACATAGCAACACAACAGTAGCGAGAATTTTCAGGGCGGTAAGATAAGAAAATGGACTGTAAATAAAATAAACAGAAATCATTCGAATGAAACGAGCGGGTTATGATATTTCCAATGTTTCGAATAATGTAGAATTGAAGTGATGAAGTATGATATTTTTGTTGCAAATCGCCAAAAACGAAGTGCGGAAATGGCAATTGAGCGGATAGATTCTTGTTAGGCTAGCGCTTCGTATGTACAGCGCGTAGGGTAGGGTTATTACTGCCAGGAAATATTCTTGAGTAGAGCTGGGGCCTTATCGCTACCACTTGATCTTCCGACCAATATGGGCCTGACGATGTGAATAAGCTGGACAATGAGAATGATTTTTCATCAAAATATCACGATTAGAACTAACTTAAGTTAGGCTAGAAATAGCCCAAGCCTCGGCCTCGGTTGATTCCGTAGCTTTGAGTTCTAATTAAAATCCGCCACAACCTAATTCAAACCGATTCAACCATTGGCCCGCCTGCCTTTTCTTTCTCGCCAATAATATCTTAATCCAGTCCTACAATGGAGGTCGTGCTAGGCGGTCTAATTTCCACCGTTTCCTAGCCTATTTGGCCTGATCCAACTGTCAGGAAATGTAAGACAAATGAACCGGTTCTCTCCCGCTTTTCTATATTTTTTATAATTGTCAAAATTCTTTTAATTTTGTAAACTTTCAATCTCACTTGTACACATGCTTCAAAAGGGGAAACTTACTTCAAGTTCTAAAGCCTTGCCATGCAAAGAAACATTTTGGGGATAGTATTGTGAGGCCACTGGGGTATACCTAGGCTACTAACATTTGGAAAAACAAAGCCTCCTCCTCATTTTCAGAATCATTCTGTACCACGATATAATAGAAAATACTATTATAATCCTTACTGTATTTACCCCAGCCTATTGTATTTCCTAACAATTATTTGGTCATCTCAGTCATTGATACTACTACTAAACAAGGCTGGGACCTAGGCCTAGGCTTATGATGATAGGGCCCAGGCAGAGGTCTAGGCTAGGCCTTATCATTTATAATCATAGGCCCAATAATTATATTAATCATTTCGGAATAATCATCACTCTTATCATCATAATAATCATTATTTGTCATATATCTAACCATTTCGGGGACATTTACAGCCTAAATATTAGGCCTAGGACGTACCTCGGGCCTAGGCCAAATAAAAACGGCAACTCTGCATTTAGCAGGTTTAATATGCGTACTAAAAATCGCGCAAGTCCTGCATTCAGAACAGGTGTTATACTATAGTGAGAACCTGCCCCGAAAACCAAACGGAATTCTGGAACATAGGCCCATCTGAATAAAAAAAAATTGAATTAAATTTTCCGAAGCATCGGACATCCTGAAAAATATAGGCCTAGGCCTAGGCTAGGCTAAATGAAAATATATGAAATCCAAGAAACTTAGAATTAAGCATCGACAAATTTACACACCACACAACGAAAAGGTCATTTTTAGGATGCTCTCTGTCCAAGTGGTGATGAAACCCCCTCGAATACCCGCGACCCCTTTCAGACAGTGGATGCGCCCTTGCCATCGGTCTACAAGTAAAATATATTATGACACACGATCTAGCCCAGGCTAGGATACGGAACAAAGCTGCCATTGTTATTTTTAACACACCTACTCCACTGTAGACTGCCTCCTACGAACATGACACTGCGCAGAAGACGCGGTATACAACTTTACAATTACATACAAATTAGCCTACAAACCCACTTGACTGTAAGAAGACGGTTATATTAATCAGGACAGTGGTAAAAACATGTGGAATTTTTCAATGTACAAAAGCTAAAACTAAGTTAGGTCCATAGGCTACAATGTACAAGTACAACTTCACACTACTGGTTCTGTATTCTTTTTTGCACACACCAGTTCAAGCATGAGCTTTATATTGGAGATATAGACACTGACCTGACCAATGTGACAGTAATCAGAATCACTGTTTCCATTTCGCAAAGACTTATTATATAAATTAACTTATCATAAATGTTAATCCTGTTCCGTCTAACACCGCACCTGGGTTTTGAAGAAAAACCTTATTTTTCCACGCGACACGTCGCCGTCACGTACATGCTATTCCATTCAAGACGTGTGCGAGGCGCGACTCGGCTGACATAATGTGCTGCACTGTGCGAAGCACTAGGTTACATATTGTACAAATGTGTTGGTTCAGGTGGGGGGGACCCCCCAATTTTTTTTGTTTTTTTCCGTGGCGGGGCTGCTACCAGAAACACGTGCAATGTTGAAGTTGTAAACAACATTGATTAACAAATGCTCAATAAGTTTGAAAACCAGGTCATCAGTCGATAAACCAGGTTTTATCAAATACCTTGATAAACTGGTTTATCGAATAGATAAACCTTGGTTTATCAAATGATAAACCTGGTTTATCAGTGAGAAAATGGGATTTTTCAAAGAACTGGTATATCGTTGTAAACCAGGTTTTTCGGTTGACAAACCTGGTTTATTCACTGATTAACCTGGATTATCAAATTATTGGGCATAGGTTTATCACCCCGAGTAAGCCGGTTAACGAATGCGTTGAACTAATTTCGACGATAACCAGGTTATCAAAAACCGATCCAGGTTTTTCGGTTGATAACCTGGTGTCGTCTTGCAAATTCGTTTAACCTGGTTCATCACGGATAAACCAGGTTTATCAACGCATTATGCCCAATATTCCGATAATCCAGGTTCAACAACTGATAAACCTGGTTTATCAATGAGAAAACTGCTTATCAAACTCCCCCCCGATTATACCAAAGTTTTTTGCTAAACCTGGTTCATCAACCGATAAACCAGGTTTCTCGAATTATTTAGCAGTTGCCTACCGACCGACGGATGAATCTGTGTGACTTGCGTAAAAGTACCACCCTAGTTCCGAGTTAATAGAGACGGCTAAAGTAGTTCACGACTCCTTGATAAACATGGATATCGAATTATTGAGCATTGGCCTTTGATAAACAAGGTTACGATTGATAAACCAGGTTTATCGATTGATAAACCAGGTTTTTCGGTTGATAAACCAGGCTTATCGAATTATTGAGGCATTTGCTTGCCATAATAGTGATAAACCAGGTTTATCGATTGATAAACCAGGTTTATCGATTGATAAACCAGGTTTATCAACGCATTATGCCCAATATTCCGATAATCCAGGTTCACCAACTGATAAACCTGGTTTCTTCGAATATGATGAGCATTGGCTTTGTAATCCAGGTTTCTCGATTGATAAACCAGGTTTATCAACGCTAATCCAGGTTTATCAAAAGGAAATTCGAGAAACCAGGTTTATCAAGTGATAAACTCGGTTTATCAATGCTAAGTGCCCAGTTATTCGATAAACCAGGTTTCTCAATTTGATAATAAAACATGGTTTATCGTTTGATCAAACCAGATTTTACAATTTGATGAACCTGGTTCTCGTTTGATAAACCAGGTTTTTTCAAAACAACTTGGGATATCGCTGATGAATCAAGTTTCTCGGGTGATAAACCTGGTTTATCAGTTGATAAACCTGTATTTTCGGATTATTGGGCAAAAGGCTGCGATAAACCTAGTTTATCGCTTGATAAACCAGGTTTATCAAATTTTTGAGTTGATAAACCTGGTTAATCAACCGAAAAAACCTGGTTTATCAATGATAAACCGGTTTTATCAGGATAACCGGTTATCTTCGAAAACACTAGGAGGATTATCGAATTATTGGGCATTTGGCCTTGCCATATCCGTGGTGCGGAGTATGTTCTGAACAGTTGCCAGCTTTCGAATTGAATCGGGACCGATACTGTAAATATAAAATGATATGCGCGGCTAGCTACACGAGAAGCCGGAAAATATTTGCCGTCTGCATCTACATGTCGGCAGGTAATTGCCGACCCAACATTCGAGCAAAAAAATCAGTGGATGACGTTTGATAGCAAAAATGGACTCCCATGAGGCAATTAATGGAATGCGTTTAATCAAGTTTCCTTCATAGTCTGCACAGAGTCTGTAAATGTATGTCCGATGTAGCAAAATGCAATTATGTTGCGGACTTAAATGTAGTTCGTTCGATCCTATCACCAGAGTATGGGAAATACTGCAAAATAATGGCCAAATTTGACCTACAATGACTCCACTTTTGCTAACTTGTACTACTAAATGTAGTCTACAATCTACCTCTACGAAGTTTTGTTATACTCATACAAAGTTTGAAGAACTAAAGATAAATGGATCTGTAGGCTCCTTCAACTTGAATTTTTGAACCCATCAGAGATTCCTGTATGGCTGTGCTGAGCTTCAGTTCGATCGAACAATTGTTGAAAGATATTGCCTAACGCGTATATCATGGGTAGCGACAGTTTCTGTAACGCTGAACACGAGTAACAATAGCTCTAAAATGGGGATATTATCATGAGTGGTCATATAATCATAAGCACTTCTCTTTGAGCTGTGCCGAGTTTTGGTTGATGGGACAATGGGTTGTAGAGTTACTGCCCTATCGCAAATATCATGCGTCGTCAGTGAGTGTTACGGTAAACATGTGTTCATGTGTCGCCAAAATGGGGATATAAGTGGGGCAAATTCTAAGTCGGCATATAATCATGAGCACTTCTCTTTGAGCTTTGCCGAGTTTTGGTCGATTGGCAATGCGTTGTAGAGTTACTGCCCTATCGCAAATATCATGCGTCGTCAGGGGTTTTACGGTCCCAAAAGTGAGGATGTGAGTGGGGATATAATCATAAGTGGGCATATAGTATCATGATCTTCTCTTCCCCTGTGCCGAGTTTCGGTTCAATCAGACAATGTGCTGGGAGTTCATGAGCCGTAAATGCAACTATCATAGGGTGGCAACAATGGCTGTTTAGTAAAAATGATTTCCATTATATCTCCAAAAAGGGGATAAATGTGGAGATCATGAGAGGGGGATATAATCATGATTTTTTGTCGCTGACTGACAACGTTAAGGAAGGACTTTCAGGAGGAACTAGCGATTACGTTGTCGTGTGTGTGGGTATATATGTATGCGTATATTTGTATGTGTGTCCCACTTTCTCGTTAGCAGGATTTCTTCGAAACGGTAAGCCCGATTTTTATGAAATCTCTGTATCGGGATTGGGTGGTTGAACGATATGATGGTAATGGTATGGTAATTAGCCTATTATATGTAATTTATTGTTTTTTGGTCGTCTAGCAAGATACGAATTTGAACGTTAGGTGCTATGGTGAATTGGTTTGACACATAGGTGCAGGATTAACATAGGTGAACTTATTAGATTTTCAGCGTAAAATATGCATAATTTATGTGAAATTTGTCGGATTTCTAAGAAATTTGGCGAACATGCTCTACCTTCAGTCCCGAAACTGTTTAACAAAAGTTTGGGGTCAATAAAGGTCATTCAATGCGTCTAATGTGCTAATTTATGCAAATATTCACGTTGATTGGATTTTTATGAAACCTGGTTGGTATGGATTACCTTTAGTTCTGCTGCTTTATAAGTGAATTCAGTAACGGAGGGTCATTCAACATGTCCAATTTGCATAATTTATGCGCAATGTAAGAAACAATCCAATAAACTTACCTTTTTTTTCAGCTTACTTTACACACCAAACATTTGTCAACATAGGACTGGGAGGCATTCGAGGTAATCAGGTGTGTATATTTTACATAGTTTATTCAAATTTCGAAGTTCGTTCGATTTTTATGAAGCTGATGAGTATGGTACCTTCAGTCCCAAGACATTTTAAAATTGACTCGAGTCACTGGGGGTTCATCAGTGTGTATAATTTGCTCCATTCGTGCAAATGTTCAAGTTTTTTGGATTTCCATGAAATGTATTAAAGTGTTGTCCACCATTGTCGAGATTTATTCAATGGAAGTTGAGTATTGTGCGAATTTGCATAATGTAGGCAATTGTAGTCACATTTCACAAAACTTGTACTTCTTCAGTAGATAATGGTCAATAATCATTCATTAAGAATTCGAAATGGTTCACTGATTAGTTGCGACGGTCCTTTAAAGGCTTAATACCAAAATCTGCACATGGAAAGAAGCGCCTGAAAAGGACTTATAATTGTGTGCATGAGAGAAACCACAGATCGCGCAACCGGGCGAGGCACTGGGGGCGATCGGATGTGTCTATATTGACAACATACTGCTATGAAAAAATACACAGAATTTTGCACTTTAAAGACAATGTGCGAAACTCATATCATAGGGGCACTTCGTTTAGCAGGCAATGGAGCAACGCCAGAAAGATTTTGCCAGGTGGGCATCGGATTCTAAAAAAGCCAGATGGGGTTCAAAACTAGTTAGAACAGTAAGAGCACGCATTGTCATAGCTGGAATTTTTGCAGTGGGGTGCGTAACAAATTAGAGGAGGGGGCCGCGATCGACTATCTGAGCGGGACACCACCATTGGTTGACCCGGAGTGTAGCCGATTGTCTGGGCCTGAAAGACCTCTAGATAACAGGAAATGGCACTTCCTGAGCCATTTGAGGCTGTCCCCTACGTTTATTATATTCGAAATTTCAAGTCTATTGCACACATTTAACCTAGTGCTCTGTTTTCGTATGGAAAATAATCGATTTTGTTCCTTGGTAGGGTTGGGAACTACGTTTGGGATTAGAACAGGCAAGAAAAAAGACATCACTCCAAACCAATGTACATCGTTCCGTGACAGGAGTGCACTTCAAGTTGGCACTTCATAATCATGGTTGTAAAATACGTACTTATCTAGCCTTTAGCTCATTGACTCAGTAGTAGGTAGTCTATACAGTTGTTATATATGCGGTCATATAGAGAGAGGTTGGGATTGTTCTCAATGACCGCCATTTTTCTCCAACTGGTTAATGGCCGCTATCCAGTTTGCATGTCCATAATCCCGGGTGTTAGTTATCCAGGAGTACTTCGGGGTAATTGTCCTGGGGGTATACTGTCCGAGTCGGTAGATGTCCCCGGGGTATTGTCCTCGGGGGTAGTTGTCCGGGGGCAATTGTCTGGGTGGTAGCTCTCTGGGGGATTTGTCTGGGGGTAATTGTATGGGGGGAGTTCCTCGGGGGTATTTGTCCGAGGGGTGATTGTTCGGGCGGTTAATTGTTCCAGAGGTTAATTATCCGAGGGTTAGTTGCCCTAGCACCATTCTTTTATGCTAGCTATGTGCTCGACTCTAACATTGTTCAGTTAGCACGCATAGCTCATTATAGGCGTTAGACAGAAATCGCGCACGACATAAAATCGTACCGTGTAAACGCAAAATTGTTGAACTTTGTCGCGACAAGTATTTCGGCATGAAATCGTTCACGATTTTTTGTTGCCCTTTACCTTTTGCGTACGACCGATTGGTTGAACTTTGCCCGACAAGATTCGCGTGTACAAAAATGTCCAACACCTTTTCAGCGAAGAGTTTGGGTCACGCGCTAAAAGTCGGACCAAAAAATCGCATCGTGTAAATGAGCCTTTATACACATAACTATTACTATCATAAACCGCTCCCTACACACTACGTACGACTGTAGGGGAAAAACGTGGACCCACACTCCTGAACATTCCTCAACGCGCTAATGGGATTTTGCTGTTCGCTCTATATCACTGTAAACAATCGATTTTTACTTTTGCATAACGTACTATCATCTGCAGTTACCTTTAGGCTTGAATTCCATGATTCGGAGTGACTATGTGTGTCGGTATGTAATTTAACCAGTTTGGAACAGTTCTGCGAAGGATGGGGGGGGGGGCGCGGAACCTTTTAGAGGGGATCAAACTGATGATAGCTACTGGAGACTGACTGAAGATGAAATCAAATTACTATAAATATCGAGCAACTCATGGATAAGGACGCTAAATTGTTCCATAAGGATGATATTCTATGAAAACAATTTGCCGTGATGAAGCAGCAAGGCCGCCAAATTGGATGCGCGGTATTCGCCTTCTTAGTACTTGTTCCACTCTATATGTTGATTTCTCCTCTGCTGTGTAGCTTCCATCTCTGCAACCAATGCACGCATGGCCGTACTCGCATGAATCCGCCATTTAGGGCTTCTTGCCGCATACGACGACATCCATTACTCCTAGCATAAGGTTTTAGGAACACGATTACACTCACTCCATTACCCCTCTTACCACATACACACGCCTCCATGACGCCTATATACGCGCATACTGATGCCCATTTTCTTAACATTTCCTGGAGATAACTCCTTGAGGAAACGGCCGGTTTACAGCTCCGCTCGCGACCGCTTCGGGCAAACACGTGGGCCCCAAGCCCAGCCTAGGGAAGGGTCATAATGCGAGCAGTGCCAGAAGTTGTGAGCTATGCGTGGACCCGAAGTCACTGAGGAAGGGAATTATTCCGCTCCCCTGGACTACCACGCGTCAAGGCATGGATAACTCCAAGCTTGCTTTCCAACACGGCCAAATGGTGGCGGCTTGCATCCGACCTCTCGGATCTCAAAGTGGGTTTTATGTTTCAACTTCTAACCTTTTGATTCAAATCGGCAGTACGTGCCCTATTTATCGTATATCGTCACTGTTATATACCAATAAGACCTTATTATCAATATGCCGTGGGCGGCTCTTCTTCGTGACGCTGTACAGAAGACAGCGTCTCTTATTCACCAGGTGCTGTGTAAAACCAGAATGTCTCATCGCGTAGTACGCTTAACAACCAATGGATTTAGCATGACATGAATTGAATTTTTACCCTCCGAGATTCGCTTTCCACCTATCCACGACCTAACTCCTCCTGTCAGATTCGCGACGAATTTGTTTTCCTCGAAAGAGGTTACGCTGACTGAGTCCCCTCCGTCTTCTTGACATTTCTGCGAGCTGCGGAAGATTGGCCACTGTTGAATGAATCCGTAATAAGAGTTCCAAGAAGGGTGTACCCTCGGGACATGAGATGGATCCATCTGAAAAATAACATCGAAAGTAGTAGAGTCCTTTAGGCTCACCCCAAACTTGGGTTATTGTCATTGATCTTGTCACTGCCACTTTTGCGCGCATTAGGCTTCTACAACGATGCCGATCGAGTTCAAATATGGGTTGCTGTACGGATAAATTAAAAATTTTCCTCTTTGTTCAAAGTTTGCTAGCAACGAATTGCACTGGGGAAAATGGTGTGCCTATATGTTGTGTCTGTGTCTGTGCATGTGTGCGTGTGTGTGTGCGCGCGTGTAAATATAACATACCTGCTGCTCGACCCGAACATTCAACTCCAGCATCTTCGCGGTGCAAGCAGATCTCATTCTCCAGTCAATATAGGCACAATCGACTAGTCGAGTTTCTTTCCCACTGCATTCTACGTCATCCATGTGTATGCGTCCTTTGCCTTGGCCGAAAAAAGTATGAGCCGAAATTGCCCCGGGAAATCCGAGTTGACGACAGGCCACGGAGGCATCGGTGACGTCCAGGAGTCATCACAAACCGTACCCCACTGACCGTCGAGATAGACTTCAACTCTCTCTGCATGCATTCTCACTATGACCCGCGAGTCTAATTGCGCCACTATCTGCAATAAACAAATCACACTTTTTACTGTGACATATCGCACATCGATTCACCTCCTGAAGAAGCAGGGACTAAGTAAACATTAGTTTAGGTTCGAGGAAGATATCAATGTTTCACAGAAGTCCGTGTGGGAACTTTAACAGCACACTTATTTAAATTGAACCAGCTTTCTAGCAATGTAAAATTCGAATCCAACGCGAATTCTGTAGTATCGTTGCACTCGAAAAATAAATATGACTATAAGAGTGAATTGAACTATGAAGGTGACTCAGCTTGCTAACGATATAGGCCTAATTTTAGTAAGTTATTCTCTTAGTAACGGCATTCGATATTGGGATAACAAATTTAAAAGACAGTGGTATACCGGCGAAACAGGTGACTCCAGTACTCGTGTATGATTATAATCTTCATGTGTAGATTTGCTGAGCCACAGTCTACAATTCGTATCTCCTCGCCACTGCAATTAACACTATGCATTTGGATTATTCTTCTGCCAAGACTGAACGCAACATCACTGTCTGTCGCCGAAGACGCGCCGGTGAATCCAAGTTGGCGACATACTATTGTGGCATCAGTAATCCCCCATGAGTCACTGCAAATGGCGCCCCATGCTCCGTCAAGATAAACTTCTACTCTCCCAGCGTTCGCGCTTTAGGGAGCAAAAAAGGGCGGAACGCGTTAAAAACGTCACTGCGCAATGCCGCTGCAATATCAACTATTTGGAGGTATACACTAGGTGAATCTATAGCTTTGACGAAAAAAATCAGGAAAAACTCGTCTGTAACAGTAGCATAACATGTTTTATACAGTCATGGATAAAGAGATGAAGCGTAATATATTATAAGCCTACCTTTTGTGCGATCCACACACTCCACTCCAACAGCTTCACTATGCAAACAATTTTCATTTTCCCAGTCAATATATGCGCAATCAATTAACCGGGGTTCTCCTCCACTACATTCCACGTATCCATGTTTATGCGTCCTTCGCCTTGGCCAAAGAAAACCCGACTTCTTGCTGGAACAGCTTCGGAAAATCCGAGTTGACGACATGCCAGGGTAGCACCTGTATCGTCCCAGGAGTCATCACAAACCGTACCCCACTGACCGTCGAGATAAACTTCCACTCTTCCCGTGGTTTCATTATTACCGGCGAGTCGAATTGCGCCACTCTCTGCAAGGAATGAATTAAAACTTGCGCTGTTAGGTAATACAAACACGAACACGATCCTACAACACACAACCACACAGAATTATTCCAAGCCAAATCCTAGTACTTTCAGACAGTCCCTTGGTGCACCCAGATTCACCAGACAAGACAGAACCGGCAGACTTTAAACATTGGGGTTATAAACATGATACCAACAAATAAAACTGCTGCAGGGATTTCCTTATACCTGAAATCTATACCCGAATGGAACTTGTTAGACATTGGCATAAGAAACGCCCCTAGTGTCAACTCGTTTAAATCAAAACTGGGCGCTATTGATCTAAAGGGGCTCTCTGCTAAAGCCCATTTCGCACATTTGATTCGTGTTTGGCTCTTGGTTGCCCACGTACGCGATAACCAGGAAGGTGTTTGTACGTCAGGAATGATACATACATACATACATACCTTCCGTTCAGTCCAAACACTCAACTCCAGCATCTTCACTATGCAAGCAATTTTCACTGTCGAATTAAAATGTTCACAATCCACTAGACGATTTTCTACTCCAGTACATTTTGTGTTGTCCATCTGTTATCGGTCTTCCCCTGACCGAAGAATGCCCGGCTCAGTGACGAGATGGCTCCAGGGAAACCAAGTTGACGACAGGCCACCGAGGAAATCAGTAATGTCCCAAGTCGTCACACAGATTGTACCCACTGACGTTGATGTTAAGTTTCCACTTGCAAGCAGATTGATTATGACCGGCAAGTCTAATGGTCCCGCTCCCTGTAATGAAGTCATATCGCTCATTTTACAGCCAATGGCGTGCTACGAAGGGGTTTGGCTGAGGTGCGGGGCGTGGTCACAATTTCCGTGTCACCGCGATCATGATCTCAAAAGGGTTTCCGAAGCGGAATGGATGTTTAGGTGTGGTATATGACCTAGTTGCATCAACGCCCGCCTGCAAATGCCGAACCTGTGGCGATGCTGCTGCATCAGTCCCCTTGAAATAGGTCAGGAATTGCCTTTGTTCTGACATCTGGGAGGCCTAATTTGCTGACACAATTTTCGGCTTACGCGCGCTTCGCGCCAACTGATTGTGGGGCTTCGATTAGATGGTTACTGTCGCCTCCCTGGGGAATTCCCCCCCCCCCCCCCCCACACCAGCGCTCCCCTACTGGAACAATCCTGACTACGCCACTGATTACAGACCAATGCTACTCACGGGACTGGGAAACAGCTACAATTGGACCTGTAAGTAGAAAGAGTATTAATTGATTTTCTTCTACCTGCCAACAAATATGATTGTGCTACTGCCGGGTTACGTTTCATACCTCCTGATATTTTACCTATTTAAATTCACGCTGTTGACTCCCCCCCCCCCCTATGTTTGGTATGCATTCCCGAGGTAACCTGATATGATAATAGATATGTAGAGCAGAAATAGAGAATTGGGGTGACAAGATGTTGATGAAATGTTATTCTGAATGAGACTTGGAGATCAAGGCGACAATTTTCCATGTGGGCAAAAAACAATGTATATAGACGAATCTCCCTTCCCACACCTCCTTCAAGAGTGTTTCTCAATAATAGCTCTTGTCTTGTCTAATACCATGCAAACATCAACCAGTGGTTCACTGCTAGGGGCAGCATGCAACAAGTACCCGAAGATACGCCTTTGTCGACAAATGACAGCTCTCTAGCACTCAGGTTGATGACTCGACTCAAAGAGAGTATGCCCATCTGATAGTGCTTCATATACATACAAAATTGTGCAATAATACCCTGCATGGCATACAACGCCAACTGATTCGTTGCGACTACAATCCTCCTTTGCTGGCTCAGTGAATTCACAGTCTATGAGGCGTTCCTCGTTTCCCGTACATGAAACATGTTAATTGACTCATTCATTTATCCTGATTGATTGATCCTCGTGTAGTTCCGGAGCGCTCGTAGTAAACCCCAGCTGACGGCAGACGACCATTGCATCGTTAATATCACCAATGGTCATCACAGATTTATACCATGACGTTGAGATAGACTTCCACTATACCAGCACTCTCAGTTGACGCCGGCAATCGGATGGTACCACTCTTTGTATGGGTAGAAACAAAATTGAATAAATTCATTTCTAGACCTTCTAAGAGGAGCATCAAAATTCACACCAATTACAAGAACCAGTACGCAACGGAAACAAAATGAGATTACCGGGCAGCAGCCAGTATAGCGCCAGATGTAGAAAGGCCCCTATAAGAAAGCATAGAGGCAGGTTATTGGATGACAACCCTTCGGAAAACCAGAAGTCAGTTGCCAGAAGGACGTATATCGACATAGTTAGGGCAACCCCTCCCCTCGTCGTGACGATAGTGCCTCCAGCGAGAAAGGGGTAACGAAGTCGGCCTCGAGGAAGTAAGTCGGTCCATATAGCCCAACCGCCAACCTTTCATGTTATCGTCTGCAACAGCGGCAATGGAAAGGAACGCAGAAGGACCGAGTCTTTCACAGGACTCGATATGAGCTCATTGTAAAAATCGTAAACTGGACAGGTTTAGCTTCCTACTCGATCCATGTAATGACGACATGTAGAATGCATTGAAAGGGGATTGGCTTGTTTTACAGCGTGGGGCATTCTACGATATAATGTATACACATCAAAATAGGAGCAGTGTGGGTTATTCGTTAGACCCCGGATCGCCGAAATGCGACTGTAATATAATTTGCAGTGATTGAACGCACATGGACAGGCTGGGAAACACCCAAAAAGATTGATTCGCGCAAAAAGTACATGCATAAACAAATCGCTGGTCGGACCAATTTTATGAGTGCCTTCCTCCGCAACTTCCCCCCCCACCCCTGGCCACGCCATTGAGTATATCTGATTCGTACTAATTTTAATTCATATAAGTTGTATAAAAATCGTTTCTGTATCTGAGTCATACCACGGCAGTTGTCGAGGCCCAACTGCACAAACTCCTCGGACCCGGATAGGAGCCGCTCTTCAGAGGTGAAAAAGTACCCACAAGCTGTTACTTGGGATGTTATATATTCGAGTGCGGTACGTCATCCACGTGGGCGAGAAGAGATCATTCGTTCGCATAATCCAAACGACGCCAACAGATATCGTAGTCACAACACTCTCGAGTACAAAATTGAGGAACCGGATTGACAACGACATATCTTGAATTTCAGTCTTAAAACCCCAAACGAATTCGGGTGTTCGGGTAGTTCGATGGGTAGGAAAGGGGAAGTTATTGGCACACAATCGCTGTCGGATAATGTTCCTGGAATTAAGAAAGGAAGTTATTAGATGTTAAGCAATGGAAATAATCCCACGCCAACCTCGGAATGCCAAAAGGAACTCCACATCAGTATACTACTTATCATGATTAGCAATAGTGCCGGGTTTAAATGAGATTTCCCCCCATAGCGATAACGTTACAACGACCTGAAACTGCTACATCTTCGGAACCAAATCTGAATGGACCCGCTTCGATTATGTATTGGTGGGACTCTACATCACTTCACTACTTATACATTGATTGGAAATAGTTGTCTGGCTTAACAGAGATTTCCCCCAGGGTTAGAACGTTACGGTGTCTTTCCTAAATGCTACCACTTTTTGGCACCGAATCTGATGAAACACTTTCGATTAGTTATGTGAATGGGATGTGGGTAAAATAGTTACTGGTTTGTATGGTAAGCAATTATCATTGAGGAGTTTATCTTGTAGCGTAGTTAATGATTCATATGGAGAGTTTCCAAAGATTGCTTCTGTAACACAGTTCAGCAGTGCTGTCAGCGTGACTGGGGTACCAGACTGGCCTTTGGCGCCATACAACTATCCGAACATTATAATGCAACCGTGAACGACTCACTGTCGCCATACTTCGCAATATATACAACATTCTGCATGGGGTTATGATCCACAAGCTTGTTATACGGCCACAGACAGTGATTATTAGAATATCCACTGATGATTTGCGGAAGAGGTGTAAAAAAAACTATAAGTACATTTGAGGAGAAGGGGAGTGTAGTCTGTCCCGTGTTATTCGGGAAAGATCTGCTAAATTGCCCCTCAAAACGAAAAGTGCAAAATCGTTCAAATTCCGGAAACTGGAGTATAGATTTCTCTAATGGAAATTTAATGTTCGGTGGATTCTCAAGCGTCGAAGCCCATGAAATGACGGGATTGTCTCATCGGAATAACCAAACAGAGTAGTCTGCGATATCTCCATCCATTTTAACAGTCTAAAGCTCGAGAGGATTCAACATAATAGGAGTCGGCAACTCAGCAAGGCAGATTAATATTTTCCTATCTACATTAGATGGAAATAGTTCTCTGCCTCAGACAGGTACATTAAATAGGTATTTCAAAGGTCTAATATACCCTGTTAGTGGACGTAAACATTTACATTCAATAATAGGCCTATGTGAAACAAAAATGCCACAATCTCTGTCGTATTGTAGTGATCCTTCTAACGCTCAAAAGCACGGAGAAATAAGGACTGGTCACTTAATCACGCTGATATCATAACCAACCTCAATACACACAACAACATTAACATACAATGCTAGCCACAGACGACCAAAACTGGAAACGGATGCTGTACGAACAGCGTGTATGAGGGTGTCCGTGGTCATTCGGCCTATTTTGTCTGATTAACGAAGTGGGCTTAACCCTCACGATTGACTGTATACTTTTTATGCTGCTTCAATTGGAACCTTCGCCGTCGCGTTAACAATAACAGGATGATGGAATAGCACGCGAGGGAAAAATCCCGATCTATTTGCGAACACAGGGCGGGTTCAACGTTGATGGCGAAAATATTTGGAATAGACCTCTTCACGGTTCATGTAACGGTATGCTAATATGTTGAAAAACGTCAACAGAGACACGCAAATACCCACCAGGTAAAAACCAGCTCAAAATCTTCCTCAAGTGAACAATCGAACAATGAGACCAAACCTTGTAAAACCCTTGGCAACCAAGAAACAACCCCATACTGTTTGATTTTGGAATTGTTTCCGAGGGAGCCAGTACGTGAACAACCTAAAAATACATGTTATAACAGCGCTATGGGCTGAATATTGTTTATAACATGTTATATTTTATAATAACTGTCATTTAATCACGATATGCCCGAACGCCAAAAACCTCTTATGCGAAGCCAATTCATCCGATATTCAGCTATATTATAGTTTTCGGGTTTCCGTGAAGTGTGGAGCTAACCGAATGTGACTTTTCGAAGAGGTGTTTCAGTGGATCGTTCTTCAGAATTGTTCGTGCCAATGGACTGGGTATAGGAATTATTCGTATACAACTGGCAGCATTCATAGGAAATGTGCCATCAGCAAAAAGTAGAAATACGGGTCTATTCTATTTTAAACAGAGATTTTTTTCATCGATGAACTGAGGAAATGACTAATCCCTAATTCTAACAAAGCAACTCCATCTGATATTTTTTTGCTTCCTATTATTGTTATTTGCGCAAAAAGATTGGGCTGTAGATGAGGAGAATTGGAATGGTAGAATTTCCGTCAGGGGAGTGCGTTCGTCTGAGATCGTTCTGCGGATTGTTCGTGCAATTGTATTGCTATGTGGGTATACGAAGGACCCTGATAACATCGTGAAATCCCTTTTTTCGACTATAAACCGGCTCATTCATAGACATTTTTTTTACCGTCAGCAAGAAGTGGAAATACGGTCCTCGCTAAATTTCACAAATATTTTTTTCCAATCGTTTAACCTGACTCTTTCCTGACACCTCACATCCCTTATTATTCTACAATATGGGCCCAAGGATTGATCTCATACAATACACGGCCGATTATTGCAATCGGTATAAATATCTGCGTATTAACTGTAAAGGTGAAATGATGCTATAACCTACGTATGCAATTAGGCACCGTAACAGAGCTCCATCCATTCGACCTACAAATAGCACTCACTCGATGTCCGATTACTTCTTCTCCTGAAAGACAGCCATACGTTACTTCTTCACCTTGCACCATAGATTTCCTATGTGGAATAACATTGACCCTCTCGCCAACAACAGGAGGATCACAAGTTTGCACTGGAATGGAAATTGAATCAAATGGATGAAAACACGAAGTGGTTATGAAGTAGTTATGTTGCAGATGTGATATTCCATCATGTCATCATCGTCATCTTCAGCTTTTTGAGTATTGATTTAAATTTAGTCTATGAATATATGATCAGTTGGACGAGAGTTCGATCCAATGTATTTTATTAGGAGCGATGAGTCCACAAATCAGGTTTACTGGCAACATCAGAGGAACGATAGTGTGGCAAACATAGAAGACTAGTCGTCTCAATTATCCCTTACATTTCTTTCAAAATTGTGAATCATGCAAACATAAAGCTGTTGATTCAAGTTTATTTGATTACCAATATAGATTGTGTGAATTAGTCTCAAGCAGTCTAACTAATCTGAAATTATCCTAAAATATATAGATTAATCGAACAATTAAAATTGCATGAAGATGTAATCACTATTTCACTAATGATAATCCACCCCCATATTACTTTTTTTTTCATTTCTGCTAGTGAGAAAATTTACAAACTACACGGCGAAATTCTGTGAAATCATAAAAAAAATCGGGGAAATGGCAAATAATGAAGTTGAAGTGGAAAATCCACATTTCGAGTAAATTTGATCGGTAGATCTCTCCAGTTCACATTTGGTAGCATTCAGTCATATCAATTTGAAAAAAAAACCCACATTACCTACACAATCGCTGAAATTCAACTGGCCATATGAATTATAGTCCGATCAATACACTGTTGAAGAAGGTTGGGCAGATATTGAAAGATTGGGAAGTATTCAGCAACTTCGAAAGGTAGTAAAATAAAAAGTGACAACAATAGACAAATCTGACTCGTTAGCCTATGGCTATCATTGGAATAGGGGATAAGTAGGTGGTCAATTTTTGCCCAACCCTGTGAGTTGAATATGCGCCCAAAGTTTTTTGTTGGACAGTGAGGTCTTGCCAGCAGAGAATAAACCTGGGTTTGTCACCTATTAATGTGCTACATCGCTTCGTTGTAAATAACACATTTCTGAATAGCAGCTAAAAACCAGTGCAAATTTTTTTAAATTCCAATTCTGCTATTACTTTTTTCATATCTATACTACTTATACTCACTTACATTAATCATTACTACAAATACGAAACCTCGTTTCAGTGGCTAATCGAGATCCTGGGACTTACCGCCTAATTACCCCACGATTAGCAAAGACAACAAAATATAATACTCACACAGCGCGTGATGGTTTATCCCAGGTTCCGTTCTTGAGGTATAAACCGCAAACTGACAGGATAAATACCCGTGCATGATACGGACAGGGGACCCATCTGCGTAACAGTCCGATTAGGCTCAAGAACCAGCCCTGCTTCCATCGATGACGGACATTCGCAAAAACCAGTAATGCGGATACAAAATGAGTAAAACTTGAGTGTGTGATGCACTGTGGGGTGATGACACACAGTGTTAACGAATTACACAAATTGTGAACATTATTCGACCAACCTACAAACGACTATACTGTAACATGTCCGGCAATAAAACACAAGCGAAACATTTAGAGCGTTTCGATGGTAATGTCAGAAAGTGTGTGGAAAATTGTTCAATTTCCACAAAAAGCATTGAGGAGGGCGCTCATGGGGTTAACGTACAATTGATTACATTGATACCCAATCCATACCAGGCCACAGCCACCTCGGTCATCTGATCCACAGTTGGTAACCTCTAATATTACTAAATTTGTGTGTTATATTGTTATAAACTAGGCCTTCTAAGGACGGGACGGCCGGCTGGAAAAATGAACCAGTTGTACCAAGGCTGTCACTAGAAAGTTGTGGAATCATGAATGTCAAATCTGTAAACTAAGCAATCCGACCCAAATCTACCAACAAGCTGGTTAACTGATACCTGTAGTTTACTGTTATTAGCCTCTTCGAATTAGATTCTTGGTTGCAGGTTTATAGTTATTTACGTCGTTACATACATCACCCCCCCCCTTCCTCACGTCTTCATTCTATAGAGAGAAAAAATTCCACGGAGGGTTGCATACCAGTCAGCTTGCAGTGATAGATGGATATACCACTTTGCGTGTTAAAAATGAAAAAGCTCATAGGATGATCAGGTAAGAGATAATATAGCCAAAAAAGAAATCTTGTTAGTTAAATAGAAAGTTGTCTCCCCAGAAGACAATTGCCCGAATCGAGCAAAAACGTAGAGGAAAATGGCAATCGAAAATAGATGCTCTGTGGATTCAGGCTCAGCCTCACAGGAGCTGCAAGAAGAGAATTAAACTCATTCTATAATGCTAAAATCGATTATTTCCAGAATCCGATGAAGAACCTTAAACGGGAAGTGTTGTAATCCTCGATTCCCCGAACAGCCATGAAAGGGATTCTAAGTCTTAGTCTCCAAATCTTATAAGAGAAATGAAACACGTGGAATGCAGTGAAGGAAGAAGAGAAGAAGAAGAGAAGACCAACTCTCGGAAAAACGTATTTCATGATGTTGTCCTTTTTTAAATAAAGTGTATGCATTAAGTTGTAAAGGTAGGATATTGTTTCGAGTTTGTTCCATGAATGTTACCTAGCCAAACGATGGTTAAGCTGTGACTACGGATATAGCCCCCGGTGAATTCTCTACACGGAACCATCTGACAATCAAGTGTAATCTAATGCGTTCCCTACTATTTATAAACAGCCTGTCCAGTGACATTATGCCAGCCAGGTTACGTATATGACTGCGGTATAGGTCTTGAAAGGAAATTATCAGCGACGAGACATCGTAAAAAGAGCCAGTAGCCCAGACAAGGAAAAGTACCCCATATAGGGCCCATATGCTTGGGTGAATGAGACAGTGGGATAAAATGGTCGCAATTTTCTCCTGTCTAGGGGCCCGGAGTGCACGAAGGAATAATAAGTGAGGTGGACAAGGGTCAAGTGTGCAGTTCTATTCAAAACATGTTAGCTGACTCGTTAGTGGAACATCAATTGGAACTAATATTCGATGGTAGGCAACCCCTATGAGTATTAACGCTTGTCCAACGATCAAAGTTGAGGAATAAAGACCCAGCGAGAAATCTCACTGGAGAGATAGACGTAGTGATAGAGTACCCACAGAAAGTAACTGGTCTCATAGTTCTCCGGGCAGTTGGCGGTGGGGGACTAATATTAAGTCGATAAAACTCCAATCCAATGAGCCATGAAATGCAATGACATATACGCGAAACAATTGGGGGTAAGGATATTAATGTCGTGGGTTTTTTTTTTTTTTGTCGAGGTGACCTCACGTGGGTCAGATACCGGTACACATAAATAAGCTTTATCCACCTCGGCATGGCCAACTCACCGAGGGGGTTAGCAAATTGGCCAAGAATTCATCGACTCACAACTTCTCCAACTGAGAATATCCCGTTCTTATACTTATGATGAGAGAGCTACGCACCATTCTTCCAGAGACGTTCATCCAATCGACCTGGAAACAATATGATGAAGATATATCAACTAGAAGGTGTATGTGCCCAGTCTAGTGACTGATAATGAATGAACCGAGACGTTTTTTTTTCTTCACCAAAATCGATCTTCGACCACAACCACAGATTGGAACAATTTCGGTTAGCATTTCGTCCTCTCTTCAACGCAGAATTATTCAGCAGCTTAGTTTTGCTTTGATCGCAAATCAAGGGGCCAACCGCTGGAGGTCAAGGGGTCGTGACCCCCAACTTCGAGGACCACTATTCAAGACATCCTCTGCCCACACCAAACCTTGATCTTACTGTTTTGGACCACCTTACTTTGACCAGCCTCACCCTTAAAAAAAAATCAACATTTGATTTGCTGTGGACGAAGTAACGTAGAGTTGAATCTTTTAAACGCCAGCATATGAACAAGCCTACATAAAGAACATCTTTGAGGAAATATTTATACGAAGTAGGCCCAATTCGGTAAATTTGTATAATTGTATATAAATTTAAAATCAAAATTACATTTATAATAAATATCGAAATATTCGCGGCTGGTTGTATGATGCTGCAAATTTGTAAATTTACATTGGAGTTTTGGTTTGGTGCTCTAAACACACTTCACAACCTAAAGTCAAATCCAACGCACGCCGGAGTTCAATCAAATCTTCCCCAACGGCCACGTTTTTTTTTCTCCAAGAAAGCATGCGTAACTCGCAAATCACAACCTGAATCCATACGGTAGGCCTAAAATGCAACAAGTGCTTGAAAAAACAGTTGAAGTAGCCTTTATACGACGAGTCCCACATCCAGGGCTCCTCGTGAGGCGAGGTGGGTAAACACTACCAGGAATATCAAGGCCATATAAGTGACTGTGAGTGATCCGAAAGATTGTAGTGGTCGCAGAAAGAATTCCGTACGATGACTTTCAAACCTGTTTCTGATTAGGTGCCAATACAATTGGATGTCGAGAAACTAAAACCAGTTATTTGTACCACTAGAGAATGTAAGTATATATGATTTCATATGGGCTGATTCGCGGCATGAGCATGAGGCAGAAGTGTACAGTTTCATACTGTAGGCCCCCAGGTCCATGTTTATAGACTGGCAACTGGAATAACTGCTCAGTAAACCTGGTCGACATACATTGAATCAAACCGCGCCCAATCAAGGATAAGCAATGAGTTCAGCACTCAGAGAACACTCCACAATCTGCCCCGAATAGAGCTGAATGAAAATGCATTCAACATAGGCGGTACAGCTTGGCTATCCTAAGGTAGCTATGATGATTGGCTGATACCTGAATTTTTCTCCAGGTGTCCAGAAGTTATCATAAGCCCTCCATCAACTGCTGATAACGCACATTCGATAGACCTCACGTACTCGTCAGTCATCTGTCAAATCTGTGTTCCGAGTTGCTCAGCTCTCCCAGGACATCCGGCGCAAGCCTCACTGCAGGGTAAGCCATGCTGTCGACAGAGTCACCTCCTAGTGTTCACCTGTTTCTTGCAACCACACGGATCATTGTTCAACATTCAGTTGGTTCTGCGGCTTGGGTCGGTCTGTATTGGCATGTATTTTCCTCCACGATACGCCCATCCCCACTCTTTCTGGTTTCATATTTGTACTGCCACCTTTCCAGCATGATTTGGTCGAATACTCGGAGACTGTGATACTCGCAAGCCTGCTGACGTGGTGGAAGAGCCTTGTTCCACATGCGATGGTGCCTTAAACACTTTCTGACAGAAACTGTTGGTATCTCAAGATGTCCAGTCCTTCCCATTGGAACCCACCGGTACACCGAAACCAGTGCGTTTTTCTCCTGCCTCAATGATATCTTCTATTGACAACCCCTTCCTCTCGATTGAATACTTCAGCTTGTCTGCGTAAGTGGGCATCATTCTTGATCTTCTTCCTCTTTCACTCCCAAACCTTACCTAACCCAAATAAGCGGTAAGGTCAATTCACATCCAAGTATGGCATGGATGAAGAGTATGTTCGTACATCATCACGCGCCAAGTTTCCCAATGGTTTTTTCTGCACCAGACTCTTCTCTGCTTAGAAGACTTCTTCGGCTCGGTTTCATGTCCCAACTCGTGTGAATCACTTTCAGCCAATGCATAGGAGGAGGCAGCAAGTCCGTGTCCATCTCCAACTAAAACATTGTCTTTGACTCTTGCGGCTGCGACGCTGTTCGGACAATGCGGAATGAAAAGAACGTCAGGTCATCATCCTTTGCTGGTCAATGGTGCACTCTGCCTGCTCCCCTTTGGTCACTCATATGGTATAATGAAGCGTGCTTGTAGTACTGTTGCCAAAAATCGTCCTTCTTGGATTGGATGATCAGAACTGCCTGCGAAATTTTTAGTGACTTCCTTTCCCACAACGTCTCCACGTCTCCCAAATGAGTGGCATCCTTAGTTGTAGGACCTTCATCATATCCGTCAAAGGTTATGGCTGCTGCACCATATTTCTTTCCACATATCTCACCTCCAACTCACACAAACACTGTCATCGGAAGCGCGAGGCCAGGGTACTTCTGTGAAGTAATAGCTCACCGTCAACTACATATTGTACATCTCCACTTCGGTTCCTGCTATTCTCCTCCAGTGAGTTTCCCAGAGCACAGTCAGCAAGGGCGGGCTTTATGCGGCTGTACAGGGAGAGAGGATGGTTCGAACAAGGAAGGGGGGTACTACATAGTTCCTTTTTCGAACAGTGAAGCGACATCTTCATATCGGTCCCTCTGACAGTTATCAGTCTCCTGGAAAAAACAGCCAAAAGGGGATCCACATTTCGAGGTTGACTTTGACCTTTGCTTTGATTGCGACGCAAATGATGCCTGCTTGGTCAACTTTCCCGAAACAACGAACTCTTCCCAACCTTTCCAACCAGTCCAGCAAGTATTCCTCTTCTCTCTCCAATTTCTCTCGAATTCTCCACATTGACTTTCTCGTGAGTTGTCACGGCCTGATTTGCAATGTTGAACAGCGAGTCGTTCTGAACGAAGGATCTTTCTGGTAACCTCTGGATGGGTTTCTGGCAGACATAGCATATTTTGAAGATACACGTATGCAGATTTTGCGTACAGCCGTATGGCGTATGCCTGCAAAATATGGCAACATTTCTCGCACTGCTTGGAGGTGCAGTTTTCCGTTGCCCATCCGCTCAGGCCTTCGGATTTGCGGAGAATGTCCACCCATACTCATGTACTGTACCAAGTTGGATGCCGTGATGTCATTGACTGCTTTTCTCGTCCACCTTCTTCTTATCCTGGCCAATCCGTCCGATGACAAATCTCTTCTAAACAATCCCACTTTGCATGTGTTGCTTTGTCATAGAGTGCCTTCGCTTGCATCAGGTCTGTTGCGCCGTCACAGGTTCTGCTGGTTGTAGTTCACAGCGTCTCTCTCTTCTCATATGTAGCATGGTCAAACTTGATCCATCTCTCAGTTGCTCCTTCTCGCTCAGAGCTTGCTCCCTCTCTCTCAGCATCATCACTTCTTGGTTTGGAATACATAGGTAGTTGTCGCGGGGACATTGTTGCCTTCCTAAGGATAGTGTTCCGTGCTGCATCTACTAGCATTTGACCATGCACTGCTCTAGAGACAGCTTTGCCCGTCAGCATGTTCCGGCCAGCGATTGTCCTGGCATACAACCCCACTTCGAGGACCTCTTTCAGTCTGACCGCCCATCAGACAACCCAGTTCCTCCCCAAGAAACTCATCTCCATATGCAACCCGCCAAGCTGACACCATCGCTTGAGGTCCACTATCAGGTGATAAGATTGAATGACCGTTAAGCCTCCAGTAGAGTGGTTGGTCAAAAGGTGAGATGGGGAAGTAAACACCAACTGCTTAGCATTAGCTTACCACTAACTCCATGGGGTTCCCCCCCGAAAACATGCAGGAAGGATCGTTTGGATCAAGATCGATCATCGGTCAGAACATTACAGAATAGTGTCCTGGGTACTGACCTTGCCTGCATACAAAAATCCCCCCCCCCCTGCCATTGTCCCCGACCATGCTGGTCTGGGGGATTGCAGTAGAAGTGACGCTTTCCACAAACATCGAGTTGTGCAGTAGGGTCGACCATTGTCATATCTCTCGAGAGCAAGATATTTATGGATGTGACTGATGGAGTGGTTCTTGAAAAAGTCAATGTTAATGCGGCTCCACTTGGCGATGGTCCTCGGCGTCACATGTTTTTTTTCGGATAAGGCTTGCGTTGCGCTGCTTTGCTGGCGGAGTCACTGCAGCATGATCCCCATTCGGTGGAACGTGCCTGTCCACATGTTTGCTACATTGTGGATCCACAGTATCGGCGTGTACTGAATGTGGCAACCCTGCAACTGTTCTCCGGGCTATGTCAGTACCATGTTCTAACGCTGCATTCCGCTCAAATGTGGCCACCTCAGCGTATAAACTGTGTTTATCAAGAACTTGGATGCAAGTGTGTCATGGTTCATTTGCATCCTAGCCAAGCTGGAGTGGCGCCTAGTAGGGCCCTTGGCCGTGCGCTTGGATTAATAGACTGGCCTAATTGCAAGCCAGTTTGATGTCGAGTGGTCATCACCAACGAACATTGTCCTCAGGAGAATTGTAGTGTTTTTGGGACATAGTCAACATCGAAGTCCAAAACTCTCAATATTGGTCGTGGATGGGTATACACCATTTGGAGGAGATATTGACTTGATTTCACTCTCGATGAGTTTCGCCGCGGTTCTGATAAGTCCCAGTTTTTCTTCCTCAAAGTTATCGATCTGTGCTTCTTTATTAAAATCTTGAGATTGACGATGCTGTATCCCGCATGTGACCACTCCAGCCTTTGTATTTAGTACAGTCATGACTATTCGTTCACCGAAGTTTCTTTCAAATTCGTTTCTCATGTAGTTGAACTGGTGGCTCATACTCATGTCCGGAGATAGTGTGACATTTTGCATATGAGTTCATTGAGGTTCTCACTCATCTGGATGCTCTCCAAAACTGGTCCACTTTCAAAAATGCATCTCTTCTCTCGTTGTTTCTGGTCTTCCGAAGTTTTTGATTGTTTTCTTCTTGCCCTAAGCAATTCTGCATTTTACATGAAGTTTCTGCCAGTTTCTGAAAATTCATACTGCACTTGCTGTGGTAATTGCACATCCGCTGCAGGTAATCCATTCACAGACGCCAGTCTACCTGCCATGGTTTCGACCATTCATCTTCCTCGAGCGCGATTTTGAAGCAACCGTGTTCTTGAAAGGATTTCGTTTCTGACTGGATACACATCAAATCCTCTCTTACTTACTTACTCCCTTCCACATATTTTATTAGCGTCTCTTTCCACTAACATACAATGTTCTTTGGAATCGAACGTGTCCTCTAGAAGAACGGCGCTCCTTGTCTGCATGTGTTGATTCAAGGTGTGCTCCCTAAATCTCTTGTGGTTTGCAATAAATTACGGCGCAGTCAAATGGACAGAATTCCGGGAATTGTTCTCGATCACTACCACGCTGAACACTCCCCGATTCATCACACCATCAACTAAACCTCTGTGCAGAAAAACTGTTCTTTTTTCGCTGTGCAGGGTTGTTCATTGCATATGCAACACTGTCCTCACGCGTCTCTCATGAATCCGCCATCATGTTGGCCGGGCAATCCGAAAAGGAGAAGAAATAGCATACTTTACCGGGATGTCATCATAGCCGTACACAGCTGTTTGTGAAGCAGGGACAACCTCCTCCAATCGTTCATCCAAAGCTCCCACAATGATTCCTTGATATTAAAAAATCATAGATTCCCTACTTCTACTCTACTAATTGGTCGTAATGATATCCTTATTTGTTGCAAGCGCCATTTCCGCCAGCTTCAAGGATGCCATTGCCGTATCAGAGTAATGCCTATTTGCAAGCATGTGAACCACTTTTCAAAACCATCTCTCCCTATTCCCATCGCTTGAATGTTGAAGAACTTCTTCGTAGCTGATAAGGGATGGGGTCAACACATACATGTACCGTATGAACCCATAAATCCCCAACGAAGTTTATAACCTCACCCCTATTCTAATTGCACTTGAAATATTCCGTCCTGGGACCTTCCTAGGCTGAACTGTGACTGTTTTCTCTCCGAGACTGAGCGTCAGATTTTCTACTCTTCCTGAGAATTATCTTATCTGTGGAGAGAGAAAATGAAATATTTTTAGTATGCGCTGTTAGACATCCTATAAACTCCATCGGCCTTGCAAAACAACGTGGGCCTCGAAGGAGCCTACCCTCCGCATCCATACGTCACAATAGTGGGTGGACAACTGTCTCAAGAGCGGCTCAAACCGCTTCCGTAGACAAGGCGGGTAACGGCGTGACCCCATTTAATAGTACAAATAGTATGCAAATTAGGTTATAGGCCTGAAGTTCCACTCCTCGTAGCCCAGTGACAGTTAATGAGACTATAACACAGGGCTTCCGCACGCGCAGGTCAATGCACGGATACGCTGCGATAGTGTATGTATATTAAAAAAAAACAATGATGACAACTAAATGCATACAGAGGCATCGGCCAAAAGGGATGTTTCCTGAGATCCACGGGGCCGCGGGTGAAGGTGTCATCCTGACGGAAATAATAGCAAAAAGGAGGCACTGCCGACTGGAGACAAAATGACCCGACATGGCTTCTGAATGGGGCGAGAGATGCCCCGCCCCCGCATGATTTTTATGATCTGCGTACACGATGTGTATAATGGAGTTGGACTCGTGCATGAACTATACGCGACTTGAAAGTCAACTTGAAAATTTAATGATTTTGTAGCTATCGTACGCGAGATTGCTGTTGGAAATTAAATCTTACCGTACCTTTCGTATGGTACTTGCGGAAACATCCATAGTAGTCGAAATACACAGGTCACGACGACGTAAGAGTGCGTGTACGCCGTGAAAGTTGGCAGACGATCGTGGCAATGTTACTAGAATCCAAAAATTATCGGCCGAATATTGCCAGCTGGGCCATTGCGAATATGAACGACCGTGATATCGTTTTTAGCCATGTGAAAATCGTGAGAATCGTTTTGCTGATGAAAAATCTCTGTCAAAATTCAACTCCACATAAGATGCAACTTGTGAATACCTCTCAGATATCAGCTTATAACACCTTTTCCCAGGTGGTTTCCGTACACTTTCTTCATTGGGCTTTCGTGTTGATAGAATGGTTGCACTCACAGCCTCATTGTTAGAAATGTTAGGATTGAGAATTAATCTAGAGATGAGTGTCAGCGTTGGCCAGTAGGCCTGAGCGGAAATTGACCCCTCAAATAAGGTTATTCACAAGTTACGATATGACGAAATATTGTAGTTTGGCGGCCCATTTTTGAAATTTATGCAAATCGTTTTCCATCTTAATTATTTTTTCGACAGCATTCCAAACCTGCTTTGTTGACCCAGAAACCCCCTCCATCCATTTGAATCAGCTCATAGGTAAACAACGAGCCAGTATATGCAAACTAAAATTTGTCCACGCCATGTTGATTTATGCAAAATTAGGCATTGTTCCCCTAATAGGAATTCTTAGGCCTTTTAGTATGGGTCTAGGGACCCCTCAAGAAAAATTCTTAGAGTGGTAAAAAAAATTCTGTTGCAATTGTTTGAAGTTGAGCCAAAAAAATGCCTAGATGCCTGTGACTAATGAAGAATATCCCTGTGGCAATAATGACATCTTGCCTAATCATATCCCCCGCATCATTTTCAAATATTCGGGCTATTCTAGTTTTGGGGGTGTAGCGCGAGTCGGCCGTTCCGTTTCCACCGCCGCCGCCGGAAACTTTTGACGTTAGCGGCAATAACTAGCGCTTCATTCGATTGGATCGCACTTGTACACATGTCAGCCCTGGTAAAATCTTGGATGAATTCGAAAGCGGGCACTCGCTGCATGTCTGCTGCCCTCTATTTTGGCAAGTTTCACACGGAAATACATACTTAGCCCGATTCACACGCAACTTGGTGGGTGGGGGTTAAAAACAGTTTTTTGTCAGAAAAACATGACGGGGATTTCAGATTTCAGATTTCCATAGTCAAAGTATTTTTTCGCTGGATTTTTCTACCTTTGCTGAATTTGCATGAAAAATTGTAGATGTGGACTGCGTTAGTCTTGAACAACTATGAAGGTCATTTCACAAGTCACAGGGGGTCAAATTTGCTAAATTATCAAAGTGTTTTCCCTTCTCTTCCTTTCTTTCTTTCTCCACCCCCCCCCTTCTCCAAACGAGGTGTCCACACAGGCCATTTAATGCAGGGATATACACACGTCGGCGGTTTAACCCGCCTGTACATGCTAGTTTGGATGTGCTTCACTAACTCGTATGGATATTACAGGCGCCATGCTTCATGCATGTCTGTCTTCGCGCTGAATAGCCGCTCATCCAGTTCTGTCCCGCAATTTATTTCGCTAGTCGCGTGCCTAATACATACGAATAGCTACAACGGCGATTCCTCGATTTCGCCTATCTGGGAATTCGCCCGGCCGTTCCCATATTCGCCTATTCGCGCAATCGCATGCGGCTTAGAAGAACCTTGGTGGCTCAAAGGAATCATTCACGTTGAACCACGCGCAAACTAAACGTATGTGAGTTGCTGGATCCCCTTTCATAGGCGGAGACCATAGGCTCATCACAGGGAACCTGTGGCAAAGCTCAAATAACTCCTGGGTAGCTCCATATAAGCGACTAAATAGGAAACTTCTGGAAACAATAATGTACATTAACCTGTGATGATTCCGTCGTGAGCCAAGTAATGTGAGATAATTATGAGACCCAGACAGGAAATCTTCATCCAGTCGCATTTTACGACATACCGTGCTCATTCCAAATACCTTATATATTTTAGCTCGGTTTGCGTTCCTGTTGAAAAGAGCGGATCACTATTAAACTTGGTGCACTGGTTTGATCTCAGTCAACTCATAGAGTTTGTGTGTCGCTACATTAGGCTCAAACAGCACTATAAGGGAAGACACGGGAAAGTGAAACTCCACATGTGTAACCATGTTTTGCTCTTTTTCGACTAAAGGTCAGTCGACCCTACAGAAGCGCTAACACATGTGAACGACTCGTGCGCTTCAACTGTTCGTCGCAAAAATGACACGTAATCTGCAGGGGAAGATACAAATCCAGAAATTTACATCAAATTGAGCGAACTATCTCCTATCAAAATTCGCAGAAAGTGTTCTTCCGGAGTCCACACGACAAACCATCTATGGTGACGATGGTAAGGTCACGTAGTGATCATTTTTTATAAGCCCATCTCATATTTTCCTATGCAGATACATATTCATCAATCTCATCAAATGTTAGCGCAAACAGTGCCGTTCCCCTCGCCTTGAAGTACCACTCTTTGCCCCTTGAGCATTGGACCGTCCCTAGCTGAAGTTACCACTCTTTGCCCCTTGAACATGGGCCGTCCCTAGCTGAATACACTCTTTGCCCTTGACATGGGCCGTCTAGCCTGAAGTACCCACCTAATTGCCCCTTGAACATGGCCTTCCCTAGCTGAAGTCACCACTCATTGCCCCTTGAACATGGGCCGATCCGGTCCCTAGCTTAAGTACCACCTTGTTGCCCCTTGAACATGGGCCGTCCTAGCTGAAGTACCACTCTTTGCCCCTTGAACATTGGCCGTCCCTACTGAAGTACCACTCTTGCCCCTTGAACTGGGCCGGCCCTACTGAAGTACCACTAATTGCCCCTTGAACATGGCCTCCCTATCTGAAGTCCCACTCATGCCCCTTGAACATGCCGTCCCTAGCTGAAGTACCACGCTTTGCCCCTTGAACATGGGCCGTCCCTAGCTTAGTACCACTCATTGCCCCTTGAGCATGGCTGTGACCTGGTGAGGCACTTTCGGGGCCATATCGCCACACACACGACCTTTCTCTCTCCCCGAGGGACTACCTGCAAGAGGGTAGGCTGGAGGGAGCGATGTGTGTTACAGTAGGTAAAATTAAGGCGATTGGTACAGAGAAAAGAGTTCACGTCACAATCAGTAGCTAGTGATTCAGACTAGAACGAGACTGGGGGTTCGGTGAGACTGACGTTATGTTCTGATCTATTTCGTTCACATTTATTGATTGTTACGCGCTCGACAGTGTTAACTGGATTCATGCGTCTACTAAGTTTCCTTATATTATTATTATTATTATTATTATTATTATCTTATTATTATTATTATTATTATTATTATTATTATTATTATTATTATTATTATTATTAAGTTGCAATTCCGGTGAAATGCGTTTCAACAGTAATAGACTCAAACCCAACTTTTCGTTCGTTTTAATTTTTTTTTTTTTTTAATACTGATTTGTATTAGGAATGGTGCCGAGACAGCCATTGCCCTTTCTACATCATACCTTTGAACGAGTGAACATAAATGCTGTTAATCCCCTGTGTTCTACGCACCATCAGCGCATAATTGTTGTGAAACCCCCCTGATTGATCCCTTGACCCTTGTCCTGAATTGAGATAAGCCATTCTCTATGGTATCTCTGTAATATAGGCGAGAAAAAATACACGCAAAAATTCCAACCTTTGGCTAAAACTCTTTGGGACTTTTTGTCTTTCTCACAATTCAATTATGACCATTCAGTCATCCAGTCGCTCGATATTCTGAGAAGAAAAAAGAGTGTGTTCTTCCTCAATTCCAAATTTCGTTCGGCATTTTGGCCTGCATGCCCGGACACAAGTTGTATTTTGGGTTACTTCCTCCTTGTTGGAAAAATCTCAAATTATTTGGGATTTTTTTTGTATCACCAAACAACAGTGATAAATTGGCAACAACAAAAAGTCTCCTAAAATGGTCATTTTTCCTCCTCTGAATTTTATGATTTCGAAGAATGTGTTCCTTTTGCGAGTAAAAAAAAATGCGTTTTGTGACTATTCAGAGCGTGTGCAAAATTTGAACCATGTTCCAATACGACGCCAAAGTGAGCTATTCGGCGCAAACCATAAAAAAAATCTGACGGACACGCAAACGCACACACTCAGACGCACACACTAACTCCCTACACACACACACCAACACACACAACGGACAACTTTGCGAATTGTACCTCATTGCTGGACAACCCCACCCCATTCCCCCCCACCATACCCCTCAGTGGGATGTTTCTTACCCACTACTGTTGTTACATAGCAACGTTTGCTATGGCAACCGGCAAAAGTATATATAGGTACATTACAAACTGACTACATATCTCACCGGCCCTTCGGACAATGGGACACAATTTAGTAATTTTCGCTAACAACTGTTTTTGTTGCGCCTCTCCACCATGTTACAAAGAATTGAATCATCCAGGCATTGGTATCAAACATCATGGGAAATGGATTTCGAGAAAAAAATTGCCCATAAATGTTTTTGTTTTTTTTTCCTATTATCACAATGTTCATACCTCTTGGACTAAGTTTTGAAGGACGCGTATGTTTCTGTACTATTCGGGGCGGGCCATTTTGATCATGTTTGTCAATTATTCTCGGAAATAGCGCACGATTTCTGACGAAAACGCAAACCATAAACACGCGAAATGAATGCACTGCATTTCCAAAAATCCGAATATACCGGTAGGAACTCTTCATTACATTGCATTTAAATTAAGCGAAGAGTCTCGGTGACACTGTTGACAGTAACTTGGACATAAAAGAGCATGTGAAAAACATTGCATCTGCAGTTACATTCGCTTCATACAAAATTGAATAACTTACTAAATATCTGACCCCCACATCTGCCGAACGGCTCCGTCCATGCGTCCGTCTCTTCTCGACTTGACGATTGGCCACAGCCTCCTGTACGGTTTTTCCCTTCACCGAACTCCGCAAACTCCAGCTTTTTCCGATTCATCCGTCGACGCGTTACGCGTCCAAGACACAACCCACATCACCCCGATTCTCTGTGCTACATTGGTTTGCCATCTCCGCATACAATACGAAGTCAAGCTATGCACGACGAGCCCCCCATTGTTTGACAGAACCTGATCGAACCCTATTCCCGCGACGTTGTCTCCGCTCGTCTTCAGCAACTCTCCTCAGCTTGTCTTCAGTCTGCGCAGCGTGCGATACATGTCTACGAAAAAGATGCTCATCAGTTCTGCATCTCCGGGAGTGTAGGAATAAACTGCCCGGACACCCGTGGAATATCTAATCTTAAACCGTTTTAATAGTATTTAAAGAGCTACCTACCTGTCGTACCTGTGTAACTGTGTAATGTGCTTTTAGCATTTGTATTCCTTTTCATTTTACAGCACTTCTGGGAAGCGCTCCGTCATTATTAATTATTATTTAAAAAATACTAAATTTTTTTATTATTATTATATTATTATTATTATTATTATTATTATTATATTATTATATTATATTATTATTATTATATATTATTCATTCTAAACTAATATCTTCCGTATCCCCTCGAATTATCAGCATAAACGATTGTCTGTTCTTGTACTAAACTACTAAATGGCGAACGAATAAACAAAATGCCAGGCGTGAAATCCTTGTTCTCAAATCCCCCTAATAATTATTGTATTGAACATGAACAGAGGAAAAAACAGGGCTCCTATTAAACATCTAATGATGCCGAGAGCATTTCAAATTTTTACCCACCTAGCAAGATTGCTGGGATTCTTTGCTGAGGGTCCATGGCAGCTCTGCTTTTTAACTCATAGAGGATTAAGAAGCAAAATCAATGGTCGAATCTTACAACGCCGAGAATGTCATTGGACATGAGAATACAACGACTAAACCTATTATCTTATCCAGTTTGTGAAGACTTTAGAACGTAAGCCATTTCAGCATTCGCGGTGACAACGCCCACTGCGTAGGCGGTGATCCCGATCACCGTGATCATCTCGGCCGGAGCCACTTGCTGTGAATGCCAGACGTCGGGTCAGTGCTGTCTGACCAGCAGTTTCTTTCCCTGTTCCCAGTCTCTGTGCTGAGCGCCCAGCGGGAGAAGCACAGATACCATTTTTAAGTATTTGGTATTACCCTCCCGATTCGATCCTTATTCCCTGGCCGGAAGAAGCCGCGCTTCCCTCAACCGATTGCGCCAGCACTCAGTATTGAAAGACTGTGAGGATACGGCTGGAAACGATTTCTGTGGCGTCTTCATCGTTTGCTAAAAACTGGTTTGAGGTCAACGCTTAACAAAGGTTACCAAGCATTATTTATTGTGCCGTCGGGTGTGGGAATAAAATAACCCTCCAATATTAGGACATGACCGTCATAGGTTTTCCCCTTATGTTAGGGTAGGCAAAAATTTCCCGTTCTTTTTTTGCTGAACAATTGTCTGTTTCCGTTAGTTTTCTCATTTCAATAGACAGTTTAACTCTAGCAGAAGACGTAGTTCCTGAGAATTGAGGTAGGCGATTGTTCCGGCCCTTGTCAAGAATCAATTGTTAAGGATTTTGTTAATGTATTTTTTTGCAATATTTGGTAAACGCCGGTGAGTCAGAAGATCCCTCGTCTGCTATCATAACGCTACTCGTTCTCATTTGAAATGGCAAGAATCAATGGTTACTGTCTGAAGAAGAACTTGTGTGTAGTTCGATAGCTACATTGCCTTCCGTATTTTTTTTTGGTTGTTTTTTTCGACGAAGATATAACTTTAGGGTATTCTACAGGTGTGAAGTCGTCATTTTTCGCGAATGATACTCGCTGCTTAATTTGAAAACGTACAAAGAGGGCTCTGAGAATATTAACTGTCTGGGATTTTTGCCTATGAGGGAAGAATCAAGTCTGAATTTAAATAGGGTGGGATACTTGTAATATTGATTCAAGGATTTTCCATGGCTTCGATGACATTTCTTCCGACTACTTCGTTGAGTTACTCAAAAAACTAAAAAAAAAAATTTATAGGCCATCATCTCAAGCTTCTAATGTTACCGAAAATAGAGGCCATCACGCAAGCTTCGGGTATTCTTAAAGTTGTGATGCTATTAAAGAGTGAATTATAATGAGAATAATGAGGGAATTAGCCTCCCTGCCAGAGTTGTTACAGTTAGAGATTCTTCTTCTTGGGTTGTCGTGGTTCCAGTGCGGTCATGAGGACTCAGTCCCTCCCTGACGCCTGTTCCACTGAACTGAACTGAAACGATGAAATGGCAGTCCTACCTACAAAACCTCAACAATTGGCGAGACTGAGATTAACCTGGCAAGTAGGAAACGTTAAATACATTTCGTTGTTATTCATAACGATCGGTTTGCCCGTTCGACTGCTTTACCCAATCTGATCTCCTCCCGTGTGATACTCATGAAAGGAGGTTTAACTAGGATCAAGCAGAAACGAAAGCAGGCGGGGAGGGGGGGGGGTGATAGGACGGCGTGTATTATCACACAACCATTAAGGGGCCTCAGGATAGGGTTAATAATTAGGCCCATGTACAAATGAGCACACGATGTGATATTAGATAACTGGCTGATCACTACTTTTTTATTGTACAGTATGCAATGCAAACCGTGCTACCTGAATTAGAATATCGAAGCCGAGGAGGATCCAACCTGGATAAAAGCGAGCGAACCATTCTTATGGGTTTGAGACGCTCGTCTTTAACTGCGCTGTAGGAGGATAATTACAGGTTCATCGGAGAGGCAACTTCTTCTGGTGCTACCCGGATGGTTGGAAACCAGACCCGAATGACATACTTGTAAAGGTGACTATGATGAACAAAAACCAGATACATTCACAGAAAGCCCAAAACCCCAAAAAAACAAATGTGACCGGAATATCCCGAAAATGAAAACACAGCACAATGGATTCTCAAACAAATAGTTCTCTTATCTATATCTTATTCAATATTATATTTAGCGAGGCTTCCCCATCCCCATTGATCCGTAATTCCTGTTTTGTGCTGAACATTTGTTGTAGTTTTGTAGCGAGTATTCATTGTAATATCTTATAGGTAAATAGCAATTGATGTGTAATATAAAACAAAACTTCGAACAAATAAAACGCCGGAGCGTTGAGTACCAACACTCCCAGCCTAGTCGATTTTAACCTTCAAAATACTACCCAATATATAGTTGTGTGTTGATGTGAAATTTGTGGAATGCTGGTTGATGATTGATGTGCCTTGTTTTTACACACTAGGAACCATCGATCACGCTACAGCGGATATCACTGGTCTAGACGGGAAGATTATCCGAATTGAAATTAGTTTGGGTATTGAAGTGGTCACAGATTCAATCTTTCTGGAGCCAAAGCTCTTAGGCACGTACGGATACCAACCTATTTCTCCAACCACTTGGATAGCCCAGTATCGGAGTTACATGATATTGTTCTAGAAATGAGTAGAGTTAGGGTTAGTTTCAAGAATGTTAGACATTCGGATGGGGTAAGATCCACCCGAAATTGATCGGAAAAAAAGTCATTCCAATTGAAGGCTATCTCTCTAGTTAGTTAGTTATTAGCCCCAGTGATTGGTGGTTGATTAAAAAAAGCGGGGAGTCGTTTAACTTGATTCCGGGCTAAGTGGTAATTAGAGCTATATGCATATTTTCTAGAGGTCGTCTCGTGGGCCGTACATGACTCGGGGTTGAGACTATTAGTATTCTGAGGGCCACTGTTGGGACGCGGAGGCGACTCCAGGGGTGGCGCCGCTCAAGAAAGAGGCGTTTTCTATTAAGCCTATGAGAGACGGGGAGATTGTCCTATAGAATTGTAAAAAACGTTTATAATCGCCTCGTTATTAATTTGACCTTTACTATGTATTGAGACGACAAATCGGATTTATGGGACAGGTTAATTTGTTATCCTGTGATGACAAAGGTCCTGTTGTTAGCAGTGTTAGTATGGGTAGTTCTGTAATTACGTTTTGTTGTCCCTCTGCACAAGGTAAGTTGTATTTCTCACGTAATAAAATTCTAATAACGATATAATAATTTTCTCGCAACAAATATTGCTGTGTTTAGTTTTCTTGGTGCGGGTTAAATATAGGACCTGGGTGACATTTTAGTTAGTTAGTTAGTTAGTTAGTTAGTTAGTCAGTTTCATTTCACAATAATACTTGCAACAAGTCTGTGTAGTTGTAGAACTTACATAACCGAAATAACATAGACTACCAGAACTTATTACAGTACTTCCTATTGTAAAATTATAAACCTATTCCCTCTTAACGGAAACCTATGGCAATAAGTACCTCCAGAATCATTTGTGGTAACTGTCTAACTTGCGTCAGAGGTTCAGAAAAGAAACCAAACCAATTTCGGGTGTAGATTTTACAGAGTGGATTTTCTAACCCCTCTCTACTAAGCACCCTGCGAGGCTTGCGCGGATCATGCAGCCAAATCAGTTGACTACTTTGGGACTGAAACAGAATCGCCCGAGATGGTGGCTATCTTCACTACTCGTGTCAGTGGCAAACTTATATCTGTTGGCACCCCGGTCGTTACTTGCAGTGATGGCGAAGGGAGTGAGCACGAGGTCTTTTCCTGCTTTGGTAAGTTGATTTCAGCTAAAAAAACATATATAGGTTCTCCGTTCCTTTATATTCTTGATGTGTGTGGGTGACAGAAATAGGTAGGACTTTTCAATATTGCATCATTTGTTTCTGTCTTGGTTGTTGTCGGTTTGTTTGTTTTTTCGTGTTTTTTTTGTTTTTTCGGGTGTGTAAGTGTGTGTTCTATTTCACATCAAATACGATGAGACAGATGAAATGTAGCAGAAGAAAAGGGGATGATCGAAGAGGGGAAACAATACCTCAAAGATTATGATAAAGACGAACTTCTCAATACATCATCAAAGGAGCATTTTGTGCAAAACGGTCAATTCTCTAAAGTTCTCTTCTCAATTTATTCGGAGGAATGGAAAGACCTAATCATTCAAAATCCGGAACAATGTCAAACAAACAGCTTTCCCAGCATTATGCTAAACATTCCCTGACATTTCTATGAACATGAATTTGAGGAAAATGTTTTCAGACATTTTTTATGATATTTGGAGATAGAGACGAATGAATAGTGTTCACATTTTCAGTGTTGCCTATGCGATCCTGCAACTCCGATTCGTTTTATTCTTGTTTTCGTTTTTTTACTGTGTTATAGTTCCTATTGTGTAGGTCGCATCGCTAATATATCAACGTCACTCAGTGGGGTGAGGGGGGGGGGGAGGTCTTCTTGGGCTCCGTTTCAACAGCAAGGACGCACAGTATGGGCTGATACTGATTTCGTTCTCAACGAGCAAAAAGAGAACCGCATAAGCTATAGTTCTGCTGTCGATTAATGGTGACGAAACATATATTGTATAATTTAGTGAGACAGCGGTTGATTACCTGTCAGTGTTTTCAATATCTCCATAAATTATTTTATTTCATAAATTCATCGAGTCCGACGTCCCGCCGTTTGATCCCGCGTCGGATTTACCGCTGTTCAGTTATTTTCCATTTTACTTTCTGCTATATCTGTCGTACTTGGAAGGTTAATGCCGGAGTTTTCAGGTATTTCTGCATTCATTTGGATATGACTGTAATCCCCATCCTAATTCCAACGATAAGTACAATCGAGTCATACACAATACAAAGAGCCAATCACAGCGATCGTTTCAACTAGAGGCGGTAACTTCTGAGAAAAAACAAGCTTCCATTGTTGAACAAAAATAACAATTTGGCCTGTTAATTGCAGCTGCCATGTCGTTAATGTTGTAATATATAAAACAAACTTAATTGTTAATTCAGACATCCATCGATAGTCCGCCGCCGATATATCGGCCATTTATTTTTTTCGTCGCACTCTCAGTGTAGACTTTGAGAGGAAGAGGAATGGGTAGTACGGTATATATCGCTGAACCGTATATTTCCATTAGTTTTCCATAACCATATGAGTTGTTATAAACGGAAAGAGCGGTTAATTCTGATGCTTTTAAACAGGACCTGTTCACCGTTTCAGACAATCTGTCACTGTAGGCCTTGATACTGCACGTTTTTGTCAGGGGGGCAACTTAGCCATCAAGTGCACGGAATTAGTCAATGTCTCTCAAGGTTACCTTAATGAAGGGGTGGGGGTAATATTATGGCTTCTCCGAAGTGAGCTTACAAGGAAGATGAGAATCTGTTATATTTCGCCAATTTGTCTGGGGATCTTTGGAGGAGTGCAAGAAGGAGAGAATGGATTGTATCCCGAGAGAAAAATTACTAGGGATCAGAACGCTTTTGAAAAGTGGTAGTTGAGGAAAGCACATCTAATGTAATATCAAGTCTACCCTAACGATTTCCAGCATGGTCCAATACCACCAGCATGTACTGCCGATATGCTACACCTATTCAAAAGCCCAATAACCAATACATTTTCATGTGAAGGTATTTTTATGTGAAGGTAGTCTGTAATAGAGACCTGCAATCATTGCTGTTAAACGGATCTTACTTACGTCTAGTAATTGTGTACGTCTGCTATCGTTTGTCAAAAGGTACACAAATTAGATAGCCAGATACTACAGCTGACTATGGGCAATAGCAACTAGCCAACTACTGAGGGGCTAAGTTTGGCTTGATCATTTCAGAGGTTTGTGAAGTGGTTGAGTGAAAGACAGCACTTGAATTTGAACCAAGACCCATGGTGACTAAATGCTGTGCTTCCTGGATCGTCCATGCCGAATTGCTCTGGCTTTCCTTCGAACTTGTGGAACTCTGATTCCATGGTGGACACTATGCTGTTGATGCCGAGGTGTCTTCGCATACTCCGTACCAACCAGTGTCGAGCCTCCGACTTTCTTCTCTCTCTCCATACTCACCTTTTCATTTCATGAGGCCCGACTTTCTATGTCGAAGGTAACTCCCACATCTGCGCTTTCACTTCGAAGAGCGTAGGTTCAATGCGATTTTCATGGGTTGCCTTCCACTACTCTGGTCCTGCCGTTTCGATGATCAGCGTATGTGTGAATGGTACTAGATGGCTATCGCTGTTGATTGTAGCCACCCCATGTCATATTGGCTTTCATGAATCAGACAGCTGTGACGGTAGTAAGGTCCTGACTCCACTTGAATTCAGATATTTAAAAACTTCAATATTGCTGATACATGATCCCAATATTCTAGTGGGGTGGTGGACCTGATTCCAATGATGGCGTTATCGTGAAGAATGACCATGCGAACGTATATGGGGAGTGGAAAATGAATATTATTCTCGGACTTGGAGAAAGAAAACAACAACATATCAGTGTCAGTCAAGTGAAGGATCCCTAATCTTGTACAGTCTCCGTAGGACTGGTAAGCAGTTGCCGTCACAAGCCGATATGGCCACACTCCATATTTCACGCCCAGGAAAGACCGACAAGTCACTTTCCACGATCATCAGGTATCATCGCCCGGCCCGATTCAATGGTAAAACTCGGTTCTCACGGCTGGCGCTTGAAGCGATGCGCTCGGATCAACTCGCCCAGTCCCAGCGTCATCGTGAGTTGGCGGAGGGGCACCTGGCAAAAGGCCGGCTTATTGGGCAATCCGCATACTGCCAAACTGCCCCAAATTCGTTTTCTAGGCGCCAAGTCAACAGACATCAGATGGGTCGAGTGGTGATGCGTGGTGATGCGATGGCTGGAGCAAATGCAACATGCCTACTACTAAGTACACTCGAGAGGCATTGGAGCAATCACTTTGCATTCTGTGGCATACGTCTAATCTGAGCTACACTGTTCTACACACATGACTCAAGCCTCACCCGTGTGGATCTCTAGTGTCCTCTCGACTGACTGGGGGAGGGAATAGTCCTTACCTGGGTAAGGAAGGGGTTGGACCTCGGGGATGGTTATCACTATGAAAGGTCACATTCTTTCTAGTGTCTTGCGAAGTTTCCGCAAAAGTCACTTGGGACAGGATCCTCTATCAGTTGCCCGCACATAATCGCTCGCACGTTGGCGTTTTATCTGTTTTGTTTGAGGGAATGTGGAAATTTAGCATCTAATTGATTTTTTTAAAAGCTCTTGTCTCTGCATGTAGAGCTTCTTCTTGTTGAGCCCTTGCGTTGGCATCCTGATAACCACACCAGTAATACTCGATAATAATAATAATCGATGAAAGTAGTAACAGCATGTTGGGTTTCCTTCTCCGAAACTTTAGTGCAGAGTCTGAGTCATGTAAAGTGAGAGTTCTCAGCTCAAATGTGCTGCCGATCTGCATTGAATTAGGCTTGTCCTCTTGGAAAAAAACGATGAAAGGTGGGGTTGAGGGGATTTCTTTCTCCGCCGTCTCCTTTATTATCGCCGACAAGACATGTTCCCGAAGGTTATGAGATCGGGGAGACAGAGATGTTGTGCGTCAGTTCCCGAACTCTGACTGTCAATTGCATTTATTACGCCAGAAGCGGGCTGGGCCTAATGTGGTGAAGCCACATTGCAACACTCTACGGGCGATGCTACTTACCTTTTTATTTTCCCTAATGGACTGCAGGTTCCTTGGACAAAGTCCTTTGGTGTCCCAGAATTGATTTGAACTATGAAATTCTCTGAGACTTTTCCCTACCCCGACAGTGCCGCAGAACGCATCGGACTCGTTTGCGACATTAGGTCGTGGATGCGTGTTTTTCTAATCTGTTTTCTCTTGGGCAAGGAAACGAGGTTTTATTGTAATAGTGGCCATTAGCATCGAGTTAACGGAGAGGATACGAAGCAGGTTATCACGCGTAACATTAGGTTTCTTTGTGACTACTCGCACTTCGGCCCACTCTTGGTATCCTATGGATGGAGGGGTTTTCCGGGAGGTTTGGTAGAGTGAGGGTCGCCGTTTCGATCTTCTCCGGATTTGGACGGTCCTGTGGACCGTGCCCAGTCGACAGGCCTCGTGGCCTTAACGACGCATCTCCTAGAGTACCTCAGGAAGCCGGGTCGGTCCAAGCCACGCCTGTCCGCTTGCTAGGAGAGGCGGAACGATTGGAATACGGTGGAAGGATGCGCTAGGCTCATCCCATGCATATACTCATTGATGAATAGGTGAATGAATCAATAGTGGGGTTCTAAGCACAAAGAACGTGCTGACCCTATTTTGTCTCCATATTCGTCGTAGCACTGTCTCGAGACAATTATTGTCCTTGGCACGAACTCATACAATCTATTTTATATTATCAGTGGTGGATTACATGTTTGTTTTATTTCGCTCCATACTACAAACCGCCAGTCACGCCATGTGTCTAGATGATTCTATGAATACGTCACTGACAACTGTTCCCACACCTTTTCCCGCACCCGTGAAGGTTGTGGTAGGAAGCTGATTCGCATTGTTCTGGATTTCGTTCGATTCCGATTTCGCTCGATTTTCGATTCCGTTCAGTGTTGGAATGATGAAGTCTCATCGGCGCAGCACGTGGACATCACAGCCCATGTAGTAGTCAGACAAGAAGAGTCTCGATAAAGGTTTATTCATATCGACTCCCAGAGCATAGTCCTAGCTCATCTCTTTCCGTTTGGGGGGGGGTGGGGAGTATCTTCTGATACCGTCAACGTCAATGGACCAGGACCCTAAAGACAGAAATCATACTCAAACATTGAAGTGAAATGTAAAACAGTCAAGCCTTCGAAATAGTTTCCCTTTTCGGTTTTCCCTCATAAATGTATATTTTTTGTAGTCAATGGGGTGCACTGTTTTTGGAGATCTGGATTCAATGGTGCACTCTTTTGGAGATATGGATTTATTAATATCAAAACAACTAAAAGTGGGACTTTTCGGTTCGCCTTTGACTTTTCTGTTTTATTGATTAATTCATGATAAAATATTACGTTGACACATTTGTTCTTTGTTAACCATCATTTATTTTTATGCATTCCGCATTTGAAACGTATATTCCCTGTTTTTGGGCGATTCGCCACATAGCGGTGTATTTTCCCGTTTATTTTTGTTTAGACCATGGGCGTCAACAGTTGGGGACGGGGGGGGGGGGTATTTCCCTCCCGCACTTTTTGACAATGCTCACATTGATTTGACATTTCAACAACAGTAAAATTTTGAATGTGCACTATCCTCCCACTCTTGAGGTGGTGGGACCACCATAAAAGGGTTCAGACGATATCTCAATCTTTCCACTGAGCAACTCATATTCACACGGCTTGTTTACCCAGAACAACTCCAGCACACTGCGCTTGCTTGTACATTGAAACAAAGGCAACACAACCATATAAGGGTGCACAACCAGCCATAAAAACGTCACAGTATCAACATAATAAATCAAGTATCACTTTAAAGTATCATTTTATACTCCTTCCATTTGATATTGCCATAACGTTGCCTCATATAATTCAAATTCCTTGTTTGTTTTTTCCATAGAATTTGTAGGGTTTCGTAGGAACATTCAACGTCCAATCCCCAATGCCCTCTTCAAACTTCACGTGTATCCACCTTTGCCTTGTGCAAACTTGTTCCTGCTCAAGAGCGTTTTGAGTGAACCTTAGATGGTTGTAATGCTGTGGTATTTCACGTCGCACCACTTGGGGTGAACAGGATTTTTGAACTTTGTTTTCCCCTTATATGTTAACTACAAAAGGGTTGGTGGCATTCGCTGCTGAACAGACCGCATGTCTGTACGGAAACAATGATGGAAACTGGTACACGTACTGAGGGCGATGAGGGACAAAATCCGCTCAGGTCAATATGTTGAACCACCTAAATGACGGTTGGGCATTTTTAGTGTCTGTAGAATCCCTCCCCATAAATAAGAGCCCATGATGTACACATAGGCGGCACGATATCAAAGCATGAACTGCACTCTGAGCCAGAGTTTCTGTCGAAGCTCAGTAGTCAAAACTTGAATAAGTTTGTGACGATGTTGTCGATTTGCTAGCCAACTGAGCTCAGTATCACCGGTGTTTATGCATATCATATATCTATAACACTACCATGCTCACACTCGTGGACAGATAGTCATGACAGTATTTTCGGCAGAGGCGTTGAGACAGTGGTGGGTGCTTCCCCCTCTCCACCCCACTCCACATCAACTCGTAGAAATTAGTTTGGCAGAGCAAAAACGCAAATCTGCAAATAAATAATATTTTCGCAAGACTTATAGGATATCTTCACCCCCAAAACTCCGCCTCTCCCCTCTCTAACACTCACCGAGCTGGCGATAGAGAAAAAAGTCTGACTGACGCACCATGTTGGCAGGGCAGGGGTACCTCCACCCTCCTCCTATAGTGACATTCATTTCCGTAGCGACAGCACCGGTTGCAATGAGAATACACGTCTACAGGAAAGGTGTCTTATAGCAGTTCCCGTCAATGTGCGTTTTCAGCACTTCCATCGATATTTACTGTTGGAATCTATCGTGACCTCAAAAGGTCTCAATCACTTCAAAATAGGGTAGCTAAAGTAGGTTCTCTGCTTCAAGATTTGACAGTCCTGCGTCCACTAATACGGAAGTTACAAGGTCTGATCTGAATAAAAATGGGCCCGTTCTATCTTGCATTTCGCTCCAAGAAAAATCAATTCCTGATCATGGCCCAGTAACACGGTCAGCTACTGATTTCAACCTTGCTCCGGATAACACATACTTCCCTACACGTCGTGGATGTCTTGCCTTCAACCATGCGAGTCCTGTCTTTGGAAAAAGCTCCTCGACAATACGAGAGGCCAAATCTATCGCAACTTCAAGAAACTCCTCAAGTCATATTTTTGTCCAGTTTAGTTTTGTCCCCTTCGCCCTATTAGCGCTTTGATTCATTGTGGATACGGCGCTGTTAAATTGTAAAATTTCATTATGGTATAGTATGTGGATTATTATTCCTATGTATTGAATGAAATGATGCCAAGCTATGAGATGTATCAACCTTTCTCATGTACCAATTGAACTCGATGTTCAATTCAAACCCATGTACCTTGCAGCCTAGCACCTCACTACGGCATGGACCTCGCCACGGAGGTTACTTGGCCTTGGGGCCTCTCACCTGCTGCAATTTGACAGTATGGAACATGCTCCGATATTACGAACATAATCCAGGATAAAGATGTGACGCTTCTTTATCAACCGATCGACTCGAAGATTTCTTTTCATTATTCAGAACCTTGCACCCCTACAACCTTACTACGTACCCTGGAGGGTTGGACCCTGGTGATAGGCTGTTCCAGCACGGGACCACGTTCCATGATGTGCAAGTCTAGGCAGCTCACACGCTATTCTACCGGAATAGGGATGTTCGCAATAATGGAAGCTGGGGTGTGCCACCATGTCGTAAGTAGTTGCATGCATCACCGCGAAGTGAGTCAAGTCCTGGTACCAAACAGCCTATGGTATCAGTTAGCATATTTCAGACAATCACACTGATGAAGACTACAGTGAAATACCGACCCCTGGGGAATTGCGAGGTCGTTAGATCACACTCTGTAAGCATTGGGTCAAACGGCGGCGAATTCTAAGTCAACCGTGGGGCACGGTGAGCGAATTTGCCTCACAAAAATGGTTTGTTGTCCATCTAACAAGAAGTGCAAGCCGCAATCGGCATGCTGTAAGAGGAATATTGGAGGAATACAAAAGAAATTTTTTTATCAAGTTATGATCGACCCTGACCACCTAACAACAATGGGCCGAATGCTCGCCTCTGATCAAGAGCAGTTGCCCTATCGAATGACGCAGCCTAATCTCTATTAATTCACTAATTCTATGACAGAGAACGCGATCGATCATATACCAATATGAACTTCCAATCAGGGGGACAACACAATTTGGGGGGCGCGCTGTGACTGGGATTCCATTGTGCGTATGGTGTCGGGAGGGGATGTGGAAAATCACATATTTACGAAAAACGGACGATTGTTAATGAAAGAAGAAAACACACTATAAGGTTATGCGGGAAAGACCTTAAAAAAAATGCCGCAGCCCAAGAGTATTGTTTTTTATGGCTTCTTGAGGGAAGATATTCCATATGATTCATTCGCGGTTGTACGATTGGTAATATACGATCTGTATAGATAGCATTTGTTGGCTTGCCCTTCGCCTCATTCTAATTTTGTCAACGCTGTGAAACCATATCTATTTCTCAAGCCTAATTGCACATATTCAGACACTAGCCCCATCTCAGTTCACGCGGATTCACGGTTTCAAGGCGTACATGGACCCGTATACGCAACAATAGGATCCCAGCCTAAACACTGGAAGGTCCCCCAAACATCGTCTATAGGCAAAAAATATTGTGCTCCCCTATGCGACGCAACAAAGCACAGTTAGAGTATCGAAACTGCAACGGATACGATTCCTCGTAATTATTGATATACTAAAAATTGGAGCGACTACCAACTTTTACATTTTGTCAGGACGAATATCGCCTGCCTAAGCTAGGTTGGTGTTATGAGGAGTGAATAACATTTAGCTGGTCATTGAATGTTGACGGATTCCGGACAAACGGGCTTCAATCATGACACGAGGGACTTGGCTCAAAACTTTGTAAATGCTAGAGAAATGCCCTCTTGGAAAATAATGTTTCTATAAATTAAGGGGGTACGGAAAACTCCAAGAGCATGGTTTATAAAAAATATGATAAAACCCCAAATGCTATTGCTCACTCGAGGATTCCACGATGTCCTATGAGGTAATCGAAAGGCTCCGATTAATATCGTGATAATGGTTAGGTAAGGAAATATTGAGGATCACATGGATGGAGACTCTATCATCTGGCTGCTTAAGGACAATAAGATACAAACAATACTGGTGGGAATTTGGTTGTGAAAACAATAAATTCATGTCGTTAATCTCATGCCCCCCTCGCCTCACCCCTACCCCTTACACATCGTTGAACACCTATTCAACACCCATTCCACACCGTATTGGATGCGTGGAGTACCAATCACATGCGGAGTGTCTTCTTTTATTATGGATCTGTACTGTACTCTTTCTACCAAAACAGCGGACATGCACCTTCTCTGATGGATCGTAATGTGAACGTGATCCCTCATCAGGAGGAGTATGAGAACGGATCACATGGTTTACAGCTGTTCTATCCCGAACCTCCTATTATTGACGGTCCACTGAGTGCCTATTGCCTGCATGGTGATTGGGTTCCCGGACAAGTACCAACTTGCGAGGGTGAGTAAATGGGGAATTTTTTAGGAGAATGAACAGAATACGAAGGCCTTTGTTGGCGGAATGAATCCGGGGGGGGCCCGTGGCATAAACATTATATTGTTTTCCAGAAGAAAATGCGGGGAATTAACAGGAGGGACCTTCTTTATTTGACACATATTTTATGCTCCCAAGACTGATCAATTAACGAACGAATAGAATGTCAAAAACACAGTCGCCTGGCGTGTTGATAAACGATGAAATGTCGCTAATACGGGTGTGAATTTGGTTTAGCTTCCCAGAGTGCGAAAACAAATACATTCAATGTCGTTCACTCTCACGCCCACCTAGCCTCCCCATTTCCCCTTACACATACGTGGAAGGATTATTCAACACCATTTCAACATTGTATTGTAGGCGTGCGTACCACTCACATGCGGAAGTGTTATTTTAAGAGGAATCTGTTACCGTACCGTACTCTGTTCTATCCGACAGCGAAACTGGGTACCTTCCCTGTTTCTGATGATCATAATGTGACCGTGATCCCTCATCAGGAGAGTATGGAAAGGGACTAAGGGTTTACAGCTGTCTGTAGCCGGACTCTATATCGGACGTCCATGAGTGCGATTGCCTGCATGGTGATTGGGTTCCCGGACAAGTACCAACTTGCGAGGGTGAGTAAATGGGGAATTTCTTATTTAGGGAATGATGAACAGAATACGAGGGCCTTTTGTTGCAATATTGAAACCGGGGGGGGGGGGGATGACGTCATAATAGGGTAGGAAGATACCGTGGCGTAGCCAGGAAAATGTGCCTCTTGTCATAGCGTTATACCGGTTTTAGTTGGAAAAACGCCCGGATAAACAATTTGGAATACGCTACGTTGAATTGAGTTCCGCTCGTTAATACTCACAATTATTCATAACATTTATCAAATTGGAGAAAAGCTCCCGGCGAATTTCAACTATTTGTTGCAGAGAGTTCCAGTATTGTCTGACGCACTATATGCTAAATGACGAATATGATATTAGTTATAAAAAAAGACATCATGAGTCATAATATGTTTAAAAAATTCCGGAGGCAATAGCCGAGGAATTTTGCCTCTTTTTATATGTAGACGGGTTTCTCGACAACAAAGGCCCGAGTATCGGTTTACTATTCCCATTCATAAATATTTCATTAATTTCCGAGAAAATGCGAAAAATAACCTTCTCCATTTGACCATATTTATTCCTCCCAAGACTGTTGAAATAACAAACGATATCACAGTGCAACTCAGTATCCGAAAATTCACGATTATTTATACGTTTATTAAATAACGAAAATACTCCTGACGTATTTTAACTATTTTATTCTTATTATAGTTCAGTCTCGTTTGAGAAACTATAAGCTGGATGGCGATGGAAAGATTAGATATAAAAAAGACTCCTACAGTATCCCTTGGTGCCAGTTTTATGTTCCCCAAGTGAGGGAAATTCATAAACTCCATATCCAACATTGAGGCATGTGATAATCTCGGATAAAATCACGTATATTAGCCCAGTCTTAGTTCCGCAAACCAATTGGCATGTTGTCCATGTCACATTACAAGCTTGTCTTCCGTTCCTGGACATTCTGCACCTTGACAGCATGTGCTATAAGACAGACTGGAAAACGGAGAAGTCAGGTCAAGCGCTACTTGCAGGCATATTCCCTATTATGCCCGAACCGAATGAAGGTGATAAAACCTTTATAGGCCTCTTATATCTGAAATATATTAGGCCTAGTAATATGCATTCGGATATTACGTAAACGATTTTGTAAGCAGATACGCGTACGGACGCCGATATAGGTCCTACATTTTGGAAAAGTTCGAATACAGTGAAAATGTTCCAAAAATTCCGTGATAGCCATTTCAAGCTCTCCCAGTACATACTTGTGTCGTCTCCAGCCGATGTTTAGTACTGGCATCACAACAACACAAAATGAAATGATTCACACTTTTTCAAACTTACATAAATAGGTGACGTGTATTTGAAATTAAAAGTGCTGCTCGTTGTAGTATTCACTCACATCATTAGCCAGGTGTTGCGAGACGTGAATGCCTTTTCATGAATTATATAACGATGGGGAATTTTCAACCCCTAAAGATACCGCTTTTTTCTGAACGGCTCTTGAAGAGTCTGAGTTTGAGTGCAATGATTCCATCTTCTGGCAACTCATCTCAGGTCTTCCAAATACGTTTGAATATTAATGTTTCCTTATTTCCGATTTTGTTACTCACTTGTGTCACAGACTTAAAGTCCGTTCACTTCTCATTAAAGAGAAGCTACTCATTCCATCAAAGAGTGGCTCGGTTTAGGTATGACTCAATATCACTGTATTGCTACTGTACTGTTCATTATATACGTATTTATGAACAAGAATAAACAAAAATATAAACTGTTAAAGGAGCGAAGACCAGGATATCCACATTTTACTGCAAGGATTCAAGGAAAGGTAACAGTGGGTGGGCATCGTCGGAAGGAATTTCACAAAGTAGTATTTTTTGGCCTCATACATTACAGCTATGAGGAGAGGAAAGGATGATGCAAGAAAACTTATAATCATGACCACAAAAAGCAACACACGACAGGACCTTAAACAAGACAGTCTTCAATGGACGTCTCAATTGGATGTCAGTGACAGTGTTGAATTTCTGCGTAATCACTGAAAGTAATAAATTGAGTCATACATGTAGTGATCGGTTGGGTATTTCAATAGGTGGTATCTCCGTGAGTGGGTAGTCTCCGGATTCGCACTGAATCGTGTTTCCGCGTCAGTGACAACCACTTCTACCGTCCCAGTCGACACGATAACAATGTTACAAATCGCCACTAAGCTTTCTTCTTTAGAGCAACATCAATTCATCGCCGATTCCAATATTAAACTATTTGTTCAATCAGCAAGGCTCGTTTCGGGTCCAATAACTCCATGATTTGTTTCACAGTTCGTTGGTTCAGTTCACCAAAAAAAAGGGGGTTTGGTCACACGAACTAGGTATATAAATATTATATTACCTGAATAACAGTGCCGAATTCAAATACTGGGGGCGAAGTGATCAAGTAGCTCATTTACCCATACGCAACTCAATATAAACAATATATACAGTTCACGTCTAGAGACGTTGGGCCAAAAAACACAACAAAGGCGTTATTGTATGATTTTTTGCAGATATGTGCATAGGGGAAAAGATATAATATCACGTGCAAGATTATAATCAGCCTAGCACCAAGCCTTAATGATGATTAATACATGGGGATGACATGAATTGATTACTTTATTGACCAGAAGGCATCCTAATAGTTTCTCAGGGTTTTTAGGTCTAACTGCTATCGGCGAGGCATCAAACTCATGCAAACTCAGTAGCCTGCTAGCCCATACTGTTCTTTCATTTTATTCAAAAAACAGTGCTTAACACCCAAAAGGACGATAAAAATATTCCCCAGTAACGATGGGGTAAGATACGCAAGAAATGTGTAATGACATACTCGCCGAGCAGAAAATTTAAATATATTCCAAGACCGGGACAATGATCAAATTGAATTACTTACACGTTCCGTCAGCTGCGAATCCGTTGCCACGGATGATAAATACCTCTTAGATGTATTTCCCAATGTGCCTCGGTGTGACGGGACGAAAACGTTCACCCATCTCACTTGTTTAATATTTCACTGGATTAGTTTTGAAGAACTGGGTCAATATGTCATGCGATGGAAGTTGATTTCCTGACTCTTTTTGACTCAGTTCAAATGCATATCATTCTCCTGGTGTCTTCCTCTGATAATCCAACTTCGATTAGATACTGAAACCGGTGGAATTTTTAGGCAAAATTAGGAATAGTTAGGTTACTCATAGGAGTAGTAAGTAGATGAGTTCTATTCGGAGAACTCTCTGCACATTTCCGAAAAATTGCAGTCCGAACATCTTTTCACTCGTCTGCCGTTACAATGAGGTGACCATCAGTTAATATCGCTCGCCTACACAATTACCTACATTACCGTGGCGACTCTTTTTTTATCTATCTTTCCCTCACTCTTTTTCAATCGAGCGGTGTGATATCCTTACGGTATACTGCGTCGACGGTGAATGCATTGGAGTGTATTCTGTGTTTGTAACGGTTATTCGGATGTCCTACGGTGAAGATGAAGATTGAAGTATGCGGTAAGTTTCCTTCCTTGGCAGGTGACATAGGCAGTAGAAACGTCCGTGAATGATTCTCCTGTAGCAGAAAATAGGATGGTGTCATGGTTTGTTGAAGAGGAGGAGAGAGGAAAGAAAATGGAAAAATGGCGAGGAGGGGATGAGGAGGGGGAATGTAAAACTCACAGTGAAAACAAGGGAAATCTTAGGAGAATTTTATAGGCGAGTTTTCACCAAAATAAGTTCTCGTCTATTCGAAAGACGAAGAAGAGTTGCCTCACTGCAAGTCGGCTAAACGTCATAGACACCATACTATACTCATTGAAATTCAGCGGATATGAATGCTAAGAGGTAATATCCTGTGATAGCTTCTTCAAGATCCACGTGATACCATATAATTCAGATGTGCCCAAATTGTTCAATAGCCTGTCAAGTTAACAGAATCATATCACATCATATGGGGAAATACGTATCTCCACACGTAACTCACAGCATCTGGCGAGTAGGTGTAAGGAATTGTCTCAATAATTTACCACGAACGAAAGAGAGAAAATGAAGGTAAATGTGATTGACTGTATGAATACCAAAACCTACGTTTTCGTGTGATGTGGCCGGAGGCGGGTGGATGCGAGTTTTCAAATTGTTTGTTCGCGCAAAGGAATTCAGTTTATTGTTATTGAATGAATGTTTTCAGCGAGTGTACCTACACTATGTGTTACCCAAGGTTGCTTCGATAACATTGGAATCTCTAGGGGACCGAATGTTCCAGTCTGGACGGAAGAGTGGTGCTCGGGGCTATATAGTTTACACTCCTTCCAGTCGCGGTTTAACGTCGGGATTCACTCCCGAGAAGTCCACTGCGGATTGCATCATTGCTCTCCGTGTCCTGTCTGAGTGAATTCAGCAGGCGCTTTTCTTCAACTGAAACGGACGAGGCTGGGCTCCCGGCTTAGTGTGCAGAGAAGCTCTATGGAGGCTTCCCGAGCAGCGTGGTAGGCCAACCCGTCTCGTGCACCAGATTAACTCTCTGCATTTCCTTTTTAACATCGGTATGGACTGGATTGTGGAGAGAGTGACGGATAGCACTGACTGCTGGGCTTCATCTTGTGAAGTATGAGTTTCCGATCTAGACTTTGCGGATGATGCGGCATTAGTTAGCCAAGAGGCGAAATTGTTAAGTGTAGTATTGGACAGTGCTGTTAAACGAGGCGTTGCGATGCGAGTGACAGTGTTGGGCTAGGACGTATTGATCACTGTGTCTTTATTCCACTTCGACAGCTTCGTCACTGGTTCTGTTCCGCATTGGATTGTTAGAGTCAAATTGTCCAGAAGAACCTATAATGTGATACTTAGCATGACTAGTTGTCATGTGACGATTGTAGTAGAAATGTCATTATAATTTTATTATATTTGAATTCTTCCTTCTTCAGCAAAATCGTATAATAGAATGTACAGAAACAGACATACTTTGATAGACCATTGAAGCTAGTCAATGTTGCACCAGCTCAGTGGTTCCAATTCTTCGTTAATGCTTGTCGCATTCGCCTTTGGTTCACTGATCCACTCAATTTCGCCACGATTGCGTTGGACAGTCGTGGCCAGAATTACTGAGTTCAAATCATCCAGGGTGTGGTGTGCTAAATTAGAGTAATCTGCGACAGGCAACCAACTGCATTGTCGCGAATCGATTTTTATGGTTGTTAAATCTCAACTGAAACACACTGGCCGTTTCCCCCACATAGATGACGTTATCACAATTTGTTGTCAGAGATAGATAAATTACATTGCTGGCGTTGCTGTCAAGATGGAGGGGTGTAATGGTTAATCCGATGCTTTGTGACTTTGCGGTATGATTGGTTGGTTGGATGGCTGGTTGATTGGATGAGTTTGTTCGGCTGTTTGGTTTGTTGGTTGGTTGGTTGGTTGGTTGGTTGGTTGGTTGGTTGGTTGGTTGGTTGGTTGGTTGGTTGGTTGGTTGGTTGGTGGTTGGTTATACGGCCGCTCAATCGTTGGTTTGTTGGTTGGTTGGTTGGTTGGTTGGATGAGTCGCTCGGTCGGTTCGTAGGTCATTTGTGTTGGTTATGAAGGTGGCTGTGTTCACGCACAAATTGATTGAACAAGAATCGATAACGACACATATATTCTAATGAACCTATCTATATTTATCGTTTCAGTTGCTTGCGGGGATTCGGAATTCAGATATTGTTTAACTGGAAGTGGCATTCCGGACATTTTCGGTTGTGATAATGAATTAAGACTGTCCGTTTATGGGGAGAGGAAAACCAATTTGTGCATGTAGTTTCTTTCACAGCTGGCATTGTCATCCTCCATTCCCTGAACACTTTGGTATATAAATGGTAATGCAAACTATTAAATGCCATTCGCCCCCCCCAATTTTTTTTTTTTTTTTAACGAAACACTCAATACACATATGCAATTAGTATGCATCACTGGTACTCTTTACTATGTACTTGGTAGTCAGTGGAAATTGAGATTGGTGACGATATATCGTCATCGATATCGAATGCACACGTCGCCGTAGCGTTTTGGTCTTTTTTTTACGCTACAATAGTGCAACCGTAGCCGCCATTTCATCTTCGATTATGACTTCAATGCCGAAAACAACTTTGATAAGAGAGGGAAAATCATTCGCAAGTTTCCCTTAGATGGGCCTATCCAGATTGGCTGACGGAGTAATTTAATTGGCCCTAACAGTGATTAGGGGGCGTCGTGCAAAAAAATTGGTGGTCGAGAGTTGTCTCCGAGTGAAAGAAAAGCCACTTGCCGTTTGAAAAAATAGACTGGAGAAGCATATTCATTACAGGTGTTTCATACTTTTAGTCTACACTTTTTTTCAACCAACTTTTCCAACTTCACATTGTGAAGGACTGAGGGTTTCCAAAAATATCTTCTGACGGAATTTCATGACATTTTGAAGCACTAAGGGTGGGGCTGCGTCCGCGGGGATGGGGCTGTGTCCGCGGGCCCCAATAGGCACGGACGCTACTGACAGATATATCAATTTGATTGACTAATCGAAATAATTTGGTTAACGCCGTGCTTCTTGTCGGCAATCAAGGCATGTGGAAGCAAAGTTGTACCATGACTTGCACGACAAGCTCCTCGAAGCCGGGAGAACTTACTCTATCATTGATTTTCGATAGACCACTACTGATAGCGGAGGAGGCAGAACTAATTAAAGTAGTCTACCGTATATTTCCAGCAGAACGGATATAATATTTCACCTTGGGCCCAAGCAGGCTTCCGAAGTACTCAGCTTCATCACATGATAACATTTTACTTACCCAGCACCGTGAGACAGTTCCAATTTCGGTCTGATGGACGTGGTCATCTCGCCCTCTGAGGGGAATGTCATGTTTCTCTTCTAGTCCTGGGTACGCCACTGCCTCGACTGTATGGGTTACATAAACCGGTAACACTTCAATCCTTTGACAATTATTACCCTTGTCGTGTTGAAGCGATATGGCATGTGTGTTATAGGCCTCCGTATTTCATCGAGTGAATTTAGACTTGGCGCCCATTACGACAGTCAATATTTATGGATTTGCTTGGGAATTACTGCTATTCGAACCGTTGCTCTATTTATTTCCATAAATACTATCGGGAATTGTAAAAATACGATGAATAACGGTCGAAACCATGATATTCTCACGGAGGAAATAGGACCAACAAAGTGTCATGTTGTAGTTTAATAGATCTGACGAAATTTTCCGTAGCGCCCCCACTGAATTTCTTGGACTGTTGCTGCGTTCTTCTTTTTTTTCGTCTGCAAATTTAACTCTTCTTTTCTCTGCAAAACGATTATTTTTGTTCTTCTTTTTTTTTTTCTTTTTTCTGGCAAAACTGCAAAACGATGTCCAGTTTTTGGACTTCTGTTGCTGGGTTGCTGTTCTTTCTGCAAAACGAAAAAAAACTCTCAACGCGAGAAATGATTTTACGAAACGAAAAAGTAGTTCTTTGGAACGAAGAAACAATCTGCAAAACGAAAAAAGCAACAGATTTTTGCCAAACCAAAACAAATATTTTTCCTGCCGAACGGAAGAAATCATTCCTGCGAAACAGAAAAAAACGGAAAAAAACATTCTGCAAAACTAAACCTGGTTAGGATAAGATAGACTATGGCACAGGTACGGTGGGATAGCAAAAGGGAAAAAAATTGCTGAACGAAAACAAAATAAATCTGCATAACGAAAAGTAGGAAATGACGTTGGCCATATTAGGCTTCCGTGAAATCGTAACAAATCGAAATAAATAAATTTTCATCCTAAAGAGATTAGGCCTCAGAATTCCACCATATTTTCCAACAGGGAATGTCTCTTTTTCTTAATGCCCTTCTTTGCGTACGCAGTGTATTAGAAAAAAGCAGGTCATTGGCGTGTAGGTGTTGTGTATTCAGTTGTGACCCGGACTAATCATTTTGTGCATTCAGACCGCAGTGCTATAATTCCTACCTAGTATCGACTTACAGGAAGAACAAGAATTTCAGGTAAAATGTAGTCTAATTTTCCTACTTCGTGGCCGATGGAAAAGAAGGAAGATCTATATAGGCCTATTATATATTGATTATTCCGTCAATATCGAGCTCGGCCTAGTAATTGGAGTACGTTATGATTCACGGCGAGGGAAAAGACGTTATGACGAGATATATGGTAGGTTAAGTTCCTATTGTGATTTTGGTTATTTTGTTTTTGCCCTGCTTGACGTGTGAAAATGTTATTCCAAAAGCTTTTATCCACAGGAGGTACATGGAAACCACAACGCAGTGTTAGTGATGGTGTTTTTTAAACACGTGTGCTGCATGATCAGTATTTACCAGTCGTTACTGATGGGCTATGGGTATCGGCCGGGTGAATCCCTTGTTCGCCATTCCACATTCTCAAGTCATAGTTATGCCGTCTCCAGTCGGTGTTTGCTACTGGAATTATACTTCATACTACCAGTGGCGTACCCACAGATGGGGGTCAGAACCCCCCCCCCCCTCCCATGACCCAAGTGATAAATAATTTTTCAGCCGCATGTGGTCTAGGCGGCCAATATAAAATTTACTTATTTGCCAAAAGGGAGGGTGAGGCCATTTATGAGGGCGACTTTCCATCGGCTCCGACCTCAACCCCCCCCCCCCCACAAACAACAAAGGACGATTCTATCGGTGCGCCCCTGCTGCTGCTGTTAACTATGATATAATTCACTTTCCCACACTAAACTTACATACGTAGGTCACGTAGTATTCATGAATTCTGCATAGTCAACGCTCTCGGATTCTAGAGCCTATTGATCCTTCATTGCAGCGTACTGCCGATTTGGTGTTTCCTGCGACGGACTATGCATTTCTGATATCTACAAATGTGACGGCAACGACGACTGCCCGTCTGGGGAAGATGAAACCAATTGTACCACAAACACTAGTAAGATCGCGTAACACTCCCTGTCGTTTTCTCATAGTGTCCATTTGATTGTAAACGGGTAATCCTCTGATATGCTCTTCCGCAGTGTTTGTCGGTATGTTGCATTTTATTATGCGCGTGTGACGCTTTTTCTCCGAATAAAGAGGTGATTTGAGTGCGTAATTTCGACTGAAGTTCTTCTTGTACATGTTGTAGATGAGGTATCGAACTATCGCATTCTTTCTAATGCATTTAATGCCTTTTTTCTCGAATATTTAGGGCTGAATAGAACTTTAAATTTGATCACGGTCATAAATCAGGTCAGGGCCAAGATGACCTGAGGTCGACAGAAGTTATAGTTGGAAATCTTGTAAATCTACGCATCCAGAATGGTTCGGTTGCTCAGTCCTGTCGAAGGTAGAACATTCGACATTTGTGAATGAACAAAGAATATATCCAACTTACCTTAATTTCTTAACATGATAGGTGAACATACCAGGTTGAATTTGAGCACTCACGTGGCAGGAATGTTGATGATTTCAGCATGGAACATTGAACTGATTCTCGAATGATTGTGTAAAGGACGCCCGACAATGAGTTCCGTGTGGGGTTGCCATCTATAGGCCTATTACGTTATTAAACAAGTTGCAGGACAATAACTAAACGATGCATGTTCGTTGCTTACCAGTAATACACCTACCAGAATTCTCCTGGTCGTCTGAGGCATTGAATCTGATTCTTCCAACCCATTCGTGTTCCGGGTTATCGATGTCGAATGCTTCTGAAGTATGAATGGACGTCCAGCTTGAATGTTACCTAGGCTCAGTTAAGGCAGTTGACTCGCTTTGACGTTTGTTTTGTGCTGTTGGGTAGGAAAAGAGACGGCTCTTAAAGTCAGAATGGTGGAAAACTTGTGAAACTAGGTTCTAGCAGTGTTCAAAATTCAGTTGGAACGTTAACTGAATGTTGTCATAATCTCAGCAAGATTAAACTAACCTAATAATAACCTAAAACACAGGCTGCTCAATCAATTGCTAGTTCAGGAAAGTGTTAGGGGTTCTCATACTCCCGGGAATTGTATATATTGCATGAATATGCACGCTACCAAATTGACAGATGTTGTAGTGTGAATGTTTTGTTAGAAAAGGTCAGATGACAGTGACCCCGGGGAAGTTTGGTTAAAAAAACAAAAGGTTCAAGGTAGAACAGTTTTCAAGTGAAATGTAACTATAAACACGGTTACGTCACTATTTTGTTCCTGGAACCTTTAACCGTTCTAGAGATTTTCAGAGGATCCACATTGTTACGTTTCACCATCGTTACTAGTCTATCAAAGTAATTTTTTGGCTCGGTAGAATGCTTCTCGGGGCCATTCCACCAATATCCACCTATGTATATATTTTCCAAATGAATAAGGAGGGAAAATGTCTCTAGCTGATGTCAATCCATGTTGTTGTTCAACACGAAGGTTCTTGCCGGTAGCCTGCGATTTAGGGGGACATCGCTCGACTCGCATCGTTGGTGGTACGAGCTCCCTTAGGACGTTGGCCCTGGCAAGCGCTTCTCGAGTTTCGCTCGATACCTCTGTGGAGCAGTCATCATCAACGAAGCATGGGTGGTTACGGTGCACATTGTGTCGGGTGAGCTAAATACTGATTCAAACTAACAGCACTCACGTATTGTGCGCGGAACATAATGAACTTAGAAAATAGGTAGTATGTCGCCAAATTTTGCCAGAGTGACCTTGTGTATTTTTGGGTGTATATATTAAGACGGAAACTCTCATACTATTGTGTGTTATCAATGATACCTGCTGATGGGATGCCTGGACTATACCTGTAAATAATGTGTTGTGTTCTAGACTTACTATACCAATCTTGTCTACTATGATGCGGGTGAATGGTTTTTATTCCAGCTACAAAGGTTTCGGAGGTGGAATCTACAAGGTAAAGGTAGGTTGATGGGAACATTTTGTAGGTCCATAGTCCCACTTCCCGTGAGACCGGCGCATGAAACTCAACTCTCCTTACGCTTTGTTGGCACAATTGAGAGCAATGACCGGTCTGACAAACACTGTCGTTACTGTATGGTGCAGTTATTGTTGGAATAATCATTTAACAATACCACGAACAGTTTCATTCGGTAGTTATTTGTCAACCGAGAAACAGACTACGACTACCCATAAGTATTACGCAACAGCTGCAGTGGTACATTGAATCACATCTGTCACTAGATAGGATCTATACACTGTTGCACGTGTTCACTGTTAATTGCACTCATCACGATAGGGGCGACTTGCCTTGCATGCCGGCCCTGTAGCCGGCCTAAAATTCGGTGATTACCAGGGTTTATTAGATCACTTCGTTCCCGTGTTCAGGTAAACATGAACAAACAGGCGCGTGACCGAGGGGGGGGGGGGGGTTGTCGGAACCCAAAGGGAGTGCGCCATCATTTATAAGCCTCACCCTCCCGATTGGCAATTAAGTGCAAATCTATGGCTTCTACACACATGCTGCTGCAATATTGGCTACATAACAGCTGCAAAACCTCTACTGAATGCAAATAAAAAAAACACAGTTTAGGGGTTCAAAATTTATTGGTCCACTGGCGTCAGGGGGTGCAGACCCCAACCCACTACCCTCCCGGGGGTACGCCATGATGACAGAACCAAGCGGGAAAAATGTGGGATCTCGTTCAACTCTATTCAACTCCATACATGCAAGTTGGCGAGAGAGCCAATCAGTAACATGTATTACCCTTTTCCAGCCTAGGGATACCGGGCATGGACACGTCTTGGGCTGGTTACGAATGTCAGAGTGAGTTGTGTACGGGTATTGTAGGGGAGTATATCATTGTTTTGTGTATCGGGGGTTAATTGGGTTAGGTGGGGTTTGTCCCTTAGGAGACGGTTCAAGGATACTCGAAAGAAGCGTCACTGTTAGTCCCTTCCATTGGCACACAATTCGCCTATTGGAGACCATGAAGGCGTGCATCTAACGTTTACGTCACGTTTCGTAATACCTTACCCTAACGCTAATCGTCACTGTTAATCAACGTCTCGAAAATTGTCATAGTGAAAAGTTCTGTATTATACTAAAACAACATGCAACTTCCGATTGTGAAACCCAAAACAGTACTTCAGCAAGCTAATGTTCGAAATTCTAGTTCACAATTTGGCGAGTGTTTCGAACTTTTGAGTACTAACATTAGATTTGCCAACACAAGTGTGTGTTTTCCTCTAATTACCACCAAATTATTAGGTCTATAATATGGCCAAGTCGACTTTAGTGAACATTTCTTCCTAATCCTCGCTGACGTTTTATAGCTAGACGGCAATGTATGATATGCGATGACATATTGCACTGTTGGCTGACGGAAACTTCATAAAAAAAAAGGTCAGAATGGTCCGTTCATCAAAATATCACACATGTCATCTTGCGAGCCTACGTATGAATTGAATGCTACAACGGTTGAGGCGTCATTTGAGTCTACCATAGCCAAAATAGCAAGAACAGAGAAGTGAAAATGTCCCGCATTGACGAATATGAAAGCATAGGCATTACCCAGGTCTGAATCTGAGGAAAAGAGGGCGTGGTCAGAATCACCGAATACGAAGAGTTCGTTGGGGAGTAGTATCATACGTTACCTTGCCCTGCCTGGTCCGTCATACTCCATCGAGAATTGGACAAATGGTTTGCTCTCCCAATAAACCTGGGCCCCAGCTCTGAGGTTGGCGATGGTCATTGCCACGGGACGGGCACGAATCTGATACGAAAGCTTTACGTATCGTTCCAAAAACATTGTTTTATTTCGCTTCGATCCTATTCAAGCCCCCACAAAAAGGAACCTAAATGGAGGGTCCGATGGGTCGTTCTTTTTTTTTTTTGTCGCCCATAAAATATCTGTTGAGGTCTCTTGTCAATTTCCGAAGTTTGTCATCTGATATTCCGAAAAACGGACGGAGATTGGAGGAGTCTACTATGACATATGCCGAATAGACCTATTGCGGCACGCGGTGTTGGAGGTTTCTTAGACTGCCCCGCCACCCAGGCCAATGCTGGGATTCATCAAGGATATTAAAAGTTCACAGTAAGCGACATTTGCTCAACGCGTAGATGAAAAGTATCATTACAGTATACGTATAAGTATTATATACTGTAAACGTTACATATATTCGTTGCTCGAAAGGTATAATAACCACGCACCTAGGAGTCTATTCTATGAATAGATTCCGTTTTTAGGTTCTTTTCTTTCAGATTTGAACGAGAATAACCCCCCCCACCCCGTCCTTCAATTTTTTTCCAAATTAAAATTCTGGAGAAGGTAGTGGTCTTCACTCCATCGTTCCGCTCTACAAGAAGTAGATTGGTTGACTTGTGACTCTTGTCCTAATTTATACAGTCCGACCCACGGAATGCGAGGTAATTTGGACGTTTCATTCCGGTGAGATCGATTTTTTCCCCGACGAAGACGAGGGTCAGGAGACCGATGGAACGGATTTTTGTTCACCTGGTTACAGCCACTTGTCTCGATAATGACACGCTCTGCTCAAATGGCCGAAACCAGTGCTAATTTGACGACTACATCCGGCCCGCCTGCCTACCAAAACAGCAAAAATCGATGAACGAGGGGAGCATATCCAAATGCTATATTACAGGATGGGTTCACAACATATCAGAATGGTAAGCGGTGATGGGGTGCAACATGTCCAGTGCAGTAAGCGGTGATAGGGTGCAACATACCAGTATGGTAATCAGTGATTGGTGCGACGTATCAGTGTGGTGAGCAGTGATGGTGTGGTACACATCAGTATGGTGAGCGTGTTGGGGTGCCACATATTACAAACCGGGAATAAAGCGGTGTGGGGTACAAACAGAACACTTGGTAAGCGGTGAGGGGTACAGCATAACAGTGTGGTAAGTGGGAATGGGGATGAGAACATATGAGTTGGAAGCGGTGATGGGGTGCACATAAACAGTTTGGCAAGCAGAGATGGAGTGCGACCATACAGTTGGTAAGCGAGATGGAGGGCGACTTAACCGTTATAGTAAGCGGAGATGGGTGTGTTTTTTTAAACATAAAAAGTATGGTAAGCAGATGAGGAGCAACATATCAGTATGGTAAGCGGCGATGGGGAGCAACATATCAGTATGGTAAGCGGCGATGGGGAGCAACATATCAGTATGGTAAGCGGCGATGGGGAGCAACATAACAATTCGGCCAACAGAGATGGAGTGCGACAATAAAAGTATTGTAAGCGGAGATAAAGGGGACTAACAGTATGGTAAGCGGAGATCGGGTGCAAAATAACTGTATGGTAAGCGGAGATGGCGTGAACATATCATGGTGCAGTGAGCGGTGTTCGGGTGCAACATATCAGTATGGTAAGCGGCGATGGGGAGCAACATATCAGTATGGTAAGCAGTGATGGGATACAACCTATGAACATGTTTAGCGGTGATGGGGTGGAACAAAATACTACAAGAAGCGGTGACGGGTGAAACACATCATTATGTTTAGTTATAATTGGTTCATTTCGATCAGTTTTGGTGGCTGTTATTGAGTGCAACACATCAGTGTGGTGACAGTGTGGGGGTGAAACATTTTACTACGGTGAGCGGATGGGTGTTACTATCATAATGGTAAGAGCGAAGATGATAGGCAACATTTCAGCATGTGTAATCCGAAATGGATGAAACAGATCATCATGTAAGCGGGTAATGGAGTGGCGACATAAACAGTATGGTGAGCGGTGATGGGGTGACATAACAGGAAGGTAAGCGGCGATCATTATATAATTATTATTAAAAAATTCCTTTATTATTATATCATTTTTTTTATATATTATATTAACTCTCTTTGTGTGGATCTGTATGAAACTGTTTTGTTCGTCGCGTGGACGCGTGTAACTCGGTAAGCCTTCTTTTGTATTCTGCCAGCCGTATTGTATTTGCGATTGGTAGTGTTTGTGAGTGCTTTTCCCTTTTACCTCTTTTTTTTTTCTTCGCATAGTAATTATTCACTGGTAGGCCCCTACTTTTTCATCTCTGAACTTTTGTACTTCTATTTATTTCGGCGATATGAGGGAAGGATGGCTGATAGCCGTCAGGGTTGCGATACGTGATTGAGTTTTTGAAGTAGGGACTAAGTTTTAAGGGGGTGAGCTCTTGAGGACACTAAGGCGAGGGGTTATATTTATAGATGTAAGAAGTATACTAGCTGAGCTTGAAGCGAGGCTCGAGGCACGGAGATCAGTGGGGAGAGGTTTTAGTGGGTGGGGGGTGCTGCTGCCGATACAACGGAAGTAGTAGTTGGTCCTGGCCCTTGACACTATTAATATTTTAAGTGTGCTTGCAGTTAGGAGGCATGCAGGGGGGTCAGTTGAATTGCGTGGGGGTGTTGAGAGTACAGATGAGTGGACGTCCTGAGCCGGTTGGTTTCAGTCGAGATGGATGGAAGTGAAAGGTGGACTGTGGGGGGATGTATAGGTAAAAGGGAAGTGTTTGCTGGTGGGGTCGATGTGTCGTATGTTGACAGGAATTTATCGATAGATAAAGCTGAAGCGTACGCGGTGTTTGTCTCCTGGATGCGGTGTGGAGGATATTAGTGATAGGGTTAACAGGATGGGGAGATAGGAGGTGGTGGTTGTCGAGATAGGCACTAAATAATCTCCGGGGGACGTCAGGACGTCCTAGATCCCGATTCGTGAACTGCTGTGGCAGGGCTGAAGTCGACCAGGTCGAAAATCGCGATTTGCGGCATTCTCTCTATGTTTGACGGTCGTGTGCAGGTAGTATCCGATATTGTTGTAAGTTTTGTCAACTCTGTTGGTGTGAAATTCCCGTCTAACCCATCTGGTATTCCCAGTTGTTTATTAGTTGGCGTTGTATACCGTTCCCAAATAGCCCTAAGAAACAACTCTCTTCTTTCGACATGGCTTTTCGAAGTTTCTGGGAAGAGTACAACATAATGGGTGATTTCATTAATCCAGATTCTTCTTGGTCTAATGTTAACTAGTGCAGTCAATATGGATCTGCTGGCTTTTCACTGTCACGCGGATTGTTTCCTTTCTCAGCATGTACATTTTCCTACCAAAAAGTCACGATATTTTGGATTTAGTTTTGGATCAGTGATCCAGATTCGTAGAATCATTGTTAGAGCTGGGGTAAGCTCGGTGCCATTGATCACGAAATTTTACGTTTCGATTTCTTTGTTCCGTCAATATTCCCACAACGTGTAGAGCTTGTTCCGTGTTTCGCGAGGCCACTGTCGATGGCATTTCTAGGTTTTTTAGGCCAAGTATATTGGCATAAATTGTTAGAAAATCTAATGGCTGTTTGACCTCTTGGATGGTTCATGAAACGGTTAACTAGGTTAGAAAGTTTTACGTTCTTGAGAACGTCGCGTAAGAACAAGAGGCCTTCTTGATGAAAAGGGACTTTTTCTGGCATCAAACGTAAGCGACATTTATGGCGACGTTATCGTTCTTCGTTGTTCTGTGTCTGATCTAGAGCATTTCATGTTTCAGCAAAAGCTTGTCCAGCTTTAGTTTCTGTCTGGTGCTAAACTTGATTTTGAAGTCAGATTGCATCTAATTCAGAGAATCCTCGTGCATTTTTCTCTTATGTGGATGGAAGCAGAAGTCAAGGACAGCATTTGTCCTTTGATAGATTCCGACTCGGGTAGTACAATTAGTACAACCAGGAGATGGCTAAGGTTCATAATTAATTTCCGTCTCTTTTTTGTTTTGTTTTTCGTGCTCGCCTGGTTTAGTAAAGGAGAAACGCAGAAGTCAAAAGGTGATAAAGCTCCTGTCCCGACGGAGTTTATCCTTTCTTACTAAATCTTTTGTCGACGAGTTGTCCTTCATTAGCTTTAGTTTCAATAAACTCTGCAAGAGGTTGTTCCGGATGATTGTCGGAGAGGGCAAATGTTTCTTCTATTTTCATAAAGTCTCTCCTTGTAATTACAGGGCCAGTTCAGTCTTACTAGTGTTGTCTGCAAGTTAATGAAATCCTCATTCGGGATCATATGGTTTATTATTTCAATGAGCATCGTCTGATTAAGGGAGCTCAGCAGGGTTTAAAAAAATCGTTCGTGTTTTGACTAATCTTTTTGAATTTATGGAAGATGTTACAAGTACTGTTGACAACGGCAATGCTATTTGAGATAATTTCCCTGGACTTCCACGAAAGCTTTTGACAAGGTTCCTCCTGGCGTCTCTGCTCAAGTTGAGAGCTTTGGCATGAGGGAATGTCCTTAAGTGGAGGCGTGAGTGGCTTCAATAGGAAACAACGAGTTGTCAGTAAGGCGTCGTCCTTCTTGGCAAAAGGTCACTAGTGGCATTCCCCAAAGATCGGTTCTCGGGCCGTTACCCTTCTGACTTATATTGACGATCTTGACGGTTTCTTCATTCCAGGTTAAGTTCGCGACGATACAGTTTTATCGGGAGTCGGTTCGAATGATGATGCTGAAATTGTTCAAGGATCGTAGTAATTTCCAAATGGTCTTTTTCCGACCTGCAAATGTTTTTTCAATGTCGACAAGTGCAATTTTATGCATGTTGGTTTTCACATCGCAACGCTTCCTTCAAGTAATGACCAAAATTTCAGGTGTGATTTCCGAAAAAGACTTGGGTTTGTTTTTGACCTTGCCAAGCATGTGCCTAAGCTGCTAGAATAGGTAATTTGATTCTTGGCTTGATTCGACTCACTTTCAGTTTCCTTGATAAGATATTGTTGTCAGCTGTTTAAAGCAACTTGTGAGACCGCACCTGGCATATTCTGTACAAGTGTGGAATCCCCTACTTGCAAAGACAAGCAGGTTATTGAAAACGTTCTCGTAAGGGCAAGTAATGATTCACTGTCTGAAAAATTATCCTACGAGGAGAGATTAGGCGTATCGGCCTAACTACCAGGAGCTTAGGCAAATTCGGGTGACTTGATCCAGGTTTTCAAATTTCCATGGACTCTATGGCCTGTCCTTCCCACTACTTAACTTCTTTGAATTTTCCAATGTTACTGCAAAGAGAGCCACTGTCCCAAGCTTCGTGTCAAGCGCGGCAGATTGGACATTCGTAAATATTTTTCTTCTCGCCCGAGAGTGATCAATGATTGGAATTGTCTTCCTGAAATGTTGTTTGCTCTAACTAAGAGTGTGAATGCGTTCAAGAACAGTCTTGATTTATTTTTCAGATCACAGGCAATTCTTTAGTGGTTTGGTTCATTTTTTCTTCTCTGGGATGTTGTGGCTCCGGGGTCGTTTATGAGTATTCTGTCCTTCTGACCCTTATTCACTAAACTAAACTAAAAATAAAGAGGCAGCAACAAGTTTATGGAACGCCATCCAATAAGCCAGATTCGCAAGGTTGTAGGTTGCGCATGCTCACACTACACAAGTCGGGAATAACTAGACCCCTCCCTAGCAATATCGTTATTACGGCCTAGTTCAAACTGTCCCACATTGAAAACGCGACCAACTCATACCATGTTTTCGGATGTTATTGTTGATTTTATGGGGAAATCTGTTTGACTGTTTGTGTTGGCAGGATTGTAATTTCTCGGCCGGGGTTCCGAAGATCGTTCTGCACATAGTCTCTATCTCCTTACAAGGGTAATCCCTCGATGAAACTTCTCGAGGCAGCATACCTCTAATGAACAGAACTAAGTGGTGATGGTTATCTACTTGCCAGCGGTTATTCACCATGCACGGAGAACATGCTATGTGGGGTTATGAAACGAAGGATGGTCCCACGTGTCAGTCACACAGTTTTATGTCCTCCGGGAATGTGACAATGTTGTAACAATAACTTCTTTTTCTAGTCTTGCGAGCCCCACAATTTTGCACCGTATACATCACTACGCCTTCGTATTGATATTGTTGGGGGGGGGGAGTTTGGACCATAACACCTCACTGTTCCAGAGACGCACTACTAGGTACAGTTCAGCTACAATAGAAATTAACGATTGGACATGGTGAAAACTTTCTATTATATTATACTATGCAGTTACAACACACACCACGGTGTAGGAATAATCGTTTAGGACAGATGTGAGGTAGCATTTAGAGTATTATTCTCAGTGAATTTGCCAACTAACAGGAGAACTGGAAAAAATCATGTGATTATATTGCCCATGCAGCAAAGTAGATCAAGCCTAAGAGCCTTTAAATGTCCAAGTTAGCACCAGGCATGCTAGCTATGCTGGAACGTTAATGCAAAACAGCGAGGGACACAGGCAGTGTAATCAAAACTAGGCAAGCTTGGAAAAGGAAAACCTGAACAGCAATGTGAATACCTTCCTGGAACCATGCAATAGACCAGGATTATCATAAAGGTACTCACAGAACACGTGGGTGTATCCGTGAAGCACTACAAGAAAATAACCCAGTGAGAAATCAAGGTGACTACATATTGATGGGAATCAAGAGTGAGACCACAAAGTGGTTTACCCGATGCGAGATCCTAATGCGAGAATAAACACGACACCGATCACAGACCTGTTATGGCTGAATTGGTGGAAACTGTATTAATTCGGAGGGTGCCGTGGCAGCAGATCTCAGGCGGTTTCCGTTCCAAACGTGGAACATGTACGTCGCAATTTTATTAGAATAGATCTCAATTCTGACGAAAACGAGATTATTACTCGTACCAGCTCTCAGAACCAAACAATCTTTGTGGAACTAACGTCTCCCTGATATATATATTATATATTATATATATATATATATATATATATCCCTGATGCGCAAATTGGCTTCTCGCTGATATCCCACAGGGATTGCCCCTTTCAATCAGCGAAAAAATAATTAGCCTCACCCACCGCATTGTTCCTAGGCCTATAAAGTCTCATCTGTCAGCCGTCTTCTCTCGAGTTAATCACTTCTGTGGTCTTCTGCACTGAGCAAGGACTAGTATTGTCCGAAAGCTCTGCATCCAAACATATCGGATCGGGCTTGTTTTCTCACATTTTTCCTATCTCAATCTGCTATGCTATTTGCCCTCCTTCGAGATCCAGCCATTCATTTACGTAGCATTGTTGTTTTAAACAGTTTTGCCTCTTGTCTACATATATTTTCACTATTTTGCACATCACAGACCAACCTTGCTACAACCTGGTAGACTTTCCTCTGAGACTTTTCAAATTGCTCCGACGCCTGTCCGAAATACGGGTCAGGTATCGGAACCATTTATCTAACTACCAAGCCTACGTAAAATAACGCGGTACCAAAAAGGACTGAAATACAGTCCCCCACGGGCCTTCCCCTGTCGGACAAAGACAACTCGTCTTAACTGCGGGCATTCTCAAACAGCGTCCCGGTGCCATTGATGGCTATCCAAATCGGGGCAATTGCGCAAAGTCATTCACCGATCTCATCCAGCAAATCAATTCACAACCAGGAACTGCAACAGGGACATCCAATCAGGAGTTTCAAAATAAACTTCTGATCATTTCCCAGGACTGTACAAACTCATCCATTCGCTCCTCTCTCCGCAACAGGACAGTTGTACGAGACAACATCACGACAAATCTGGTGATGGATTATGGGACAATCAAATTGTTCGGCCTCCGAACCCAAGAAGCCGGTCTAGGGTTTCATCGAAAAAATGTGGAACGGCCTGACGCAACCTTTTTCTGTCGTTACCATCTCCTGAGAGCTATCTGACGAAGAACCAAACCTTCTTCTAAAAGGGACTGAATTTGCCCCATAAGCCAAAACAGTATGGACGCACAAAAATTGTCCCTGGAGTCTTGAAGCGTTCTCCGACGACTAGAATACGCGAATTCTTGGCCGATGAAGATGGCAACCAGTAGCTACTCCTGTTGAGGCATTCTCAACAAAATTTTCAGACAAAAAGCACTTGGAATCCACAAAGGGCATTCCCCCACCTTGGAAGCCTTACATTAGGCAATCGAGGAAGATGTCAAAAACTACACGCCGCCCACTGAATTCGGGATAACTCAGCAAAAAGAGAGACCAATCCATTGGCTCCTGAAACATCGCAACGATATCTTCATCAAGCATGCTGACCAAAGGCTTGCCGTGTGGCTGAGCAAGAATTTACGACATCGGAGGAAAGCGACAAACGTCTATTGGGAAAACCAGCTACATTATCAGCACTTGACTCCGACCCCACCCACAAATGCTGCACAGATTGAAACAACCATAGAGAGAATGTTATCCAAGGGCTCCATTGGCCCCAAAGTCGGCCCCCACCTCCTTCAATCGGAACTCAAGCCAGGAAGTTTATTCCTCCCCAAAATTCACAAGGATTGGCAACCCTGGCCAGACCATTCATTTCTGGCGGGCAAACGGCACTGTACAGAGCAAATTTTCCAAATCGTGGACCTCCTGAATTCAGCACCCTCGTCCGTCCTACGTCTCACGTCAACGGCACCACAGACTTCACCAATTTAAAATCTGGAAAGACAAAGATTCTCCCCCCTGGGCACCATTGCTGGCAAACTGGACGTTTTCTTCTATGTATACCAATATCCTCAAACGGAAGGTATAAAGCCTGTGTACTTCGGCTGTCGAACCATCCTGGCCGAACACAACCAAAGCCGCTTATGCGGAACTTGATTGCACCTCATTCCTAACTTGCAACCATTTTGTGTTTGGTGCTCAACCATTACCTGCAGGTCACACGGCACAGCAATGGGAACTAAAATCGGCTCCTTCGTTTCGCCAACTCTTCATGGGAAAACTTGAAGAAAATTCTCTCTGGACAGGCCCTGGGGCCACTTGTGTGGCTCCGTTATATTGAGGACATCTTCATGATATGGACGCACGGGGAAGAAAAACTTTACCTGTTCATCGAACAATCAACGCATTCACCCATCTATCCAAATCACTGCAGAAGTTTTCAAGCGACAGAGTCCACTCCCTTGACACCACAGTGACGTTAGAAAACGGGTCACTCAAAACAAACCTGTTCACAAACCAACGACAAGGCACAAATGTCCTACTCCCCACAGTTGTCACCCACCCCACTGGCACGAAGCACATTCCTACAGTCGCTCTTCGCTGCAACCATTGCTCCTCAATGCTGATTTTGAGTCCGTGCCAACGACTTCGAACATCTCCAAAAGAGACAGTATTTCCGGATTTCCATTGAAGAGGGCCCTTGAAAAGGCTATAACTCCGCGAATTGAAACTCTGACGTACAAAACTCGTCAATCCAACTCCAGAGTACCACTCGTCTGTGAACACCATCCTGCTCCCACCATTTAGCCATCGCATTCAAAGATTTGCCCATCCTCAAAGTCGGAGGAACGCCTTAAAATCCGGTGTTCCCGGAACCCCCGGGATGTTGCCTACAGCAGCCCTCGGAATCGAATCGCGTGAACCTCTAGTCAACGCCAAAATTCTTCGGAGCACAAGCCGATCCGCAAACAAACACCGGCGGCGAGCCTCGACCCCCTGGAGACACCCAATCAAGCATGCACAAGACTGCGCAAGAGATTGTTGAGACACTTGTTTCCAAAAAGTTTCCAGAAAAAGCTAAACAGACCTCCGAGCAGATCGAATAACCTCTCCCCAACGTAGAAGTATTGCTTCTTTCTCTCCTCCCCGGACTCAAGTGTGGGGAGTATTAGACCGCACTGAACAAACGCTTCTAGCCCGTGTCACCTACTGGGTCAGCCCGAGTCACGGCGGATGATGCGAGGGAAGTCATAAGGAGCAGGGAAAACGAAAACCCACCGCCTCGGAGGAGAGCGAATGACCAAGCACCGAGTCCAGCATCAAGCCACAAAAAAAGTTGAAGCAGACGGGTGTATGCTAGAGCAATAGTCAAAAACGATGGGTCAGTCCACACCATTGAAAAAGCCTGAGAGTGATTGGCATCGAGCATGACCCAAATTGGTCCACTAGCATCCCGCAAAGGAAAGAAAATTAGGGAATTAAACGCTGAAAAAACGACTACCACCATTTGTCTGAACATTCGGAATACAGAACGAAGTCCTACCATCACACGAGATAATGGGGAAAAACTACTAGGAGCGCACCCACTCCATATATTTTGCACTAGATTGTTCAATCACCAAGGGCGCAAATTGGCCTTCGTAGTTAGTATAATGCCGTTGAGGAAATTATCTCCTGGCAATCACTGAGGCGCAAATTGGCTTCTCCGGGATAAATCCCAAAGGGATTATCCCCTTGTCAATCAGCGAAAACAATCGAAACAAGAAGCGCCTCACCCCACCATTTTTTCTAGGCCTATAAAGTCTCAGCCGTCTTCTTCGAGTTATCACGTCTGGGTCACTGCACTGACGAAGGGATAGATTGTCGAGCTCTGCATCCAAAACAATCGGTGTTTTACTCACATTTTTCCTTAGCGCTCAATCGCTATTTGCATCTCCTTCGAGATCAGCCCATAGTTAAGTAGCATGGTGTTTACAGTTTTTGCCATCTTTATAGATATATATATATTAATATATTATATTATTTATTATATATATATATATTATATTTATATATATATATATATTATAGATTATAGATAATAATATATATATATATATATTATATATATTAAGCGATTGTGGAGCTAGAAAAAATGTGAGTAATAACAGCCAGATATGTTTTGGATGCAGAGCTTCGGGACAATACTAGTCTTCGTTCAGTATCTATGATATATTATAATATATATATATATATAGCAATGAGCTCGAAAAAAAATGTGAGTTAAAACAGCCGATAATGTTGGATGCAGAGCTTTCGACAATACTAAGTCCTTCGTCAGTATATATATATATTTATCAACCATTGTAATACAACAAACAGTGAGCTTGACTCTGCGAAGAGCGATTTCTATTCAGCACAATTGATCAATTGTTGACTATACCCAAAACTTTCCAGGGACAGGGCTTCTCTGTGGAAAGCCTTACCTGACGCCCCCTCACTCAAGAAGCTTGCTCCAGCACAGAAAGACTTCTTCAAGAGGAAACTGAAGGCAACCCTCTATACTCTCTCTTTCTGATATCCTTTTTTTGGTGAAGCGCTTCGAGGCTTTGAATAAGTATGATAGGCGCATATATAAAACCTCTTTATTAATACTATCATTAAATTGAATGTGAAAACTGGTATTGAGGCCAGACATTCATTAAAAAAAGCAAGGGGAAGATCCATAAACATTGACGCGAATGAACTGAAATGTGAAAAAATCTAAAGACAATTCTAAGTGATTGTTGAGCAAAGCCTACTAAATATGGATGGGGTAAACAAGAGATTCCGTACAAAAAAATGGGTAACTATGTAAAAAGCTTGTAGAAGCTTTGGAAGAGGTGTTGGGTTATGGACCGAAAGGTGAAAAGGAGAATAGTGATTAAATTGAACGATTGTCAGGGCAACAGAGGAGTCACGGAGTCCAATAAAATTGCAACTTCACGACGAGGAAACGATAAGACAGTTTAAAGACAGTACAGCTAAACAGAAAACAACTGATGAGCGGAAGACGAAAGCACGAGGAAAGTGCACCAGAGAAGAGAAAAAATATTTCAGAACTTCAGAGAAAATTGAAAATTGCAATGATGACGCAAGCAAAGCTGTTCAAAGATGTTGAAAATCAAAATGGATCATTACATCTCAAGAGGGAGAAGCAGTAGTCGTATCCAACAGTAGTAACAATTGTAGTTGTAGTAAAAAATTGTAACGACTTATCGGAAACATGTCACCAACCCATGAGAAACTGAAGTCGATGACAAGATTTCCAAGCACATTCTAGAACAGACCGATCTGCACATGACGGTCATTTTGCTGAAAATTCACACTAAACGTTTAGAATTGGGGACAGTGCAGCAATATGCAGACGATATCTTGCTTCATCACGAGCGAAGAACAATTGCAGAGAAGCGTCAGGCGCAAAACGTACTAATGAAGTTGAAACAACAGGAAACCCTAAACGTCAACGAGGCCATTGAACAGAACATACATCATCAAGAGAGGTTGCAACTAATGACTGGGTGGAAACATCGTGAATAACAGGACGGAGTAAAACTAGACACAGACGGCGGGCATGTATCAAAACCTCTCAGAACTCGCTCACAAGTGGATTGAAAGGTAAAAATATAATTAGGCATATATTACAAATTGTTCATGTATGATAGCGAGATGTGGAATCAGAATAGACGTCCTTTAGAGGAACTTATTGAGAAAAATGTCACAAGTATGATGGCTACACAAGGAACTCACACAAGGAACTGTACAGAAGAACCGGACAGGAAGCATGGAGCGTCAAAATAAAAATATTGGTGTGTAGTTGTTGTCGTCGTCGTCTTGTTTTGTTTGTTCGTTTTTGTTTTGTTTTTTGTTTTCCTCGAAATATCCGTCATGCAACGTTCACCTGCCGCTTGATATACTAAACCTAATAATGTGTATCGTGATGCCGTCCAGGCACTTCCTGCTGCTTCTACTTCCGAAATCAATTGCTGAACGTGTTCCTTGTATAAACGTGGGTTAAAATAGTAACCTACAGAATGGTCTAAATACTAGAAGTAGTACAAGGACTGTGTCTATCAACCATCTCGCAATTGGGATTATTGAAATTGAGCAGTCGATCATTTGCTTTTTTTTATTCCTGACGAATTCAGAGGAATCTAGGCAGTCATTACAGTGTTTACGTGTATGGTTATAATGTGTATGTATGTTTCACCCAACACGTGAACACGTAACTCGACCCTACCTAGATAAATGGAGCTCCTACTTAGTATATGTGTTCCTCTTGATGAGTGCATGACCTCTATTGTTTTGGGGTCATGTCAGAAGGTCATATGAGGTTCCAGAGGTCAAAAGACTCAAAACCTCGTAAACACATCGGTCCAGAATGATTGTTCAGTAGGAATTTTGTGTGAAGCGTCCTTGTGGGGAGTACATGTGTGTAGATCGGTAGTCACTTTTGGTAATAACAAAAATTAGAAACTTCGTGGGAACTTTTGCACGCAAATTTACGCACCACAGTTACTCGACCCCATCTAGATGGATAAAGCTCATACCTGGTATGGTTCGTTCCCCATGATGAGTACACACGAACCCTATTGGTTTGAGGTCAGGTTCGAAGCCAACGCAGGCCAAGGTCGGGAATCCTTAAAAAAGGTGTGTTTGATATGATCCAGTTGGGTGTGTGGCTCTCTTATCAAGAGCCAAGGTACCCTGTGTAAGGCAGTTGTGAAAGAGTGACAATTTGGCAAATTCCAGCTTGTAAACATGATACCATGACCTCCACCTAGATAAATGGAATCCATACTCGGTGTGGTGTTCACTATGTTAATACGATAGAGTTAAGAATGTTTGATAGAAACTTCGCTTGTCTATTAGCGTACATGAATCCTATTGCTTGATCGAGAGAGCGTCATTCTTGTAGAAAATGCGAAATTAGTCAGCCATATGTTGCTCCTAATGATCTGGTGCATTCTCTCATTTGTCATTGTGTTCGGCCATTGGTTGTCAGCAATGTGTCATGGAATTACTAAGCTTCTTAACTTTCTGGTTTTATTGGGTTTTACTGGTTCCAGCCATGTGTTCTTCCTTCCCTAGGGTGACAGTGGTGGGCCATTAGTTTGCCAAGAGGCTGATGGAAGCTGGACTCTTGTCGGTATCACCAGCTGGGGTTACGGTTGTGGAGATCCCCAGTCTCCAGGAGTTTATGCTCGAGTTTCCCGGTACAAGGACTTGATCGAATCTGTCATCAACGGAAGTACGTAACATACAGTAATGTTCAGCTATGGAAAGTTCCGGTTTGGCTCGAATTGTACCAACCACAGGATTGCGATTTGTATTTGGGCATATGCATTATTATAAAATAAAAAATTAAAAGAACGAATTGTGGACCATAAAGTGTGGACTCCAGGACAGAAATAAAAAATGTATCAAAGGAATGTATTATGGGAGATTCTACATACGTGGATTTGTCTAATGATCTCTACAATGAGCTGTACTGAAAAAAAAACGAACAGAAAGCATGAAGCGTCACAATGAGGAAGATAGACTACTAAAGTGGATATACCACTTAATTATATTCCTGATGACAACAGTTTATCAAATCGTGTCTCTAATATGACATCTGGCGTCTCACAATACATTTATTCACTCTTATTGAAGTAAAACTATTCTCGTCCAAGAGCTTGCTGTAAGTGTGACTCTCATTTCAGTATTCCAATGAATGAAATCCCTCATATCGCACTGACCGAGACGAGAATTCAGTACTTGCATCACAAATTTCTCCATCTCATTCTTGGGACAAACAAATTACTTTTTGATATGAAGAAAGTGGCCACACCAAACTGTACATTTTGTGGAAGTAGAATTGAAACAATTGAACATCTGTTCTGAGATTGCCAATCATATCTGACTTTATTCGTCGATTGTGAGTTTGGATTTTTGGGAGACAATTTTTTTATTAACGAAAAGGAATTTCTGCTTTCGATATAATCTACTCTTGAAAACACCCAATGAATTTCATCATCTATTGTAAACATTACATGTATTCATGGAAATAAAGCCAGACCATACTGACATGTCACCATTTTCGCATGAGAGGAAATTGGCATTGCAAATAGATGTTACAATGCTGGGAAACATGGATGGTTGAAAAAACTTATGCGAAACCTTTATAACGAGTACAAAGTCACACTCAAACAGACCCAATACTTATTTCATCACCTAATTGATTCCTAATTAGCATTCTGCCGTCCTGTACAAGGGGTATTACTTTAGATATTATTCTTCAGATAATTTAATTTATTTATATTTTTTCATGAGAAATGAAAAATGATAATAAATAAGAGGAAAAAGGATTTCCTTATCAAGCGAACAACTGACCACGCCGCAACACCAGCAATGAATAGAAGCATATGAAGAAGGCGCAAAAAATGGATGGCACCTGGATGTGCGTTATCAACAGACAAATCAGCCTTCCGAAAACAAAACTAGGCCCCTCCACTTGGAAATAGCAGCAAGTGACAAGATGGCAACACGACGTGTCTAGCCAGAGCTGACCCACGCGATCTGTCATCCACGTTGAAGCTCATCTATGATTTGATTTACTCTCGACATTTCGGTCTGTACACACTGATCTCAGCCCATCACGCGACATTGCTACTATTCATGAACTTCTGTGTGGCACAGAAAAGGTATATGAGGGTGGTCCCCGTATTTGAATTCCCTCCACGGCGTTTTTCGTAACACACAATTGTGATGAATTTGGGAATTTCACGTTCCACTAGTTTAGTCTGATTAGACACGACAGGCGTTCACATTCTACACAATCAAACACGTTTGCGTTAGATTTGCATAAAACGAGCAACCATTTATGATGTTTTTACTTTAACTATAACGTTCACGACTCGATGTCGATCAGATTATCCTCGTTCGTGGGCCTGAGAGAATATGCTGTTGCAAATTGCATCTATGTTGACAGCCAATTGTTCATTGGTAAAAATACTATATTATAATATTGAGTGATGTTTTTTTTCGCTTGTCTCATAGATCCGAAGTACCTTTGAACCTGTCCCACAGTCGAATCTCGTCACAGGTGCCTTACAATAACACATTTACAACTCGCAGATGTCGCTGAGGAATTATCGTCTACCTTTCTCGATTACTACACGGATGAGACCTTGCATACTGATCCCTGCGATTCTGAAGTGTCCGAGCCGCTATTTGTGTGGATTTTTTCCAATGGATCGGTCCGGAGGGTGTCGTTGTCCCGCAGGGAGTCTCTGCGAGAATACCGCCGATTCTTGCAGTCTCGATGACATTGATTACATTAATTATATATATGTTCATTCTTGCCGAATGGAAGTTCCTCACAAATGAGTGGTTGTTACTGTTATTGTTACTCTTCTCTTCTTTTTCCTTCCTATCACCTATGCCTTCTTCCTTTCTGGTAGACAGTCTCCACATCCTCATGCATGCAATGTTCGTTTTATTAATGCCACAATCATCGAAAACGTGCTCGCTGCCTAATTGGTGCATTGCCTTTCAAATGGGACCTTATTGTTTAACTGAGGTTTGTCTGAAAAGGGGCCTTGTTTGAGAGTAATAGTATTCTTCGATTACATCCCTGGATCTCTACAACACCCTGTTTTCTGGCCCATCCATCACGTTTTCGATGTTTCCGTATTTTTTTTCCGGCCGCTACTGTATTCAGACAAAGGCTGATATGACCACGCTTAGAAAACTGATTGGGGTTATTAGTTGCCAGTGGGATTGCTCAGTGGGGGTCTGCCCAAATCATATCAAAATTCCAGTTTTTTTTCGAGCCATAACGTATAGCTCGATTAACGTTTGTCACTGGGTGCTGTTAATTTCGTTTCTTGTTGCTCTGTTTCATTGTTTTTTGTCCATCATTAGCTTTGTTCGTACCTCACCTTTAATTCTCCTGTAGTGTTGTCAATAGACTAAGCCTAGCCCAATAAACATGCAACAAACATTAGGTGTCACATATAGCATGTTGGAATCACAAGGAAGGTCCACTCCTCAAACCTTTCAGGCCAAGGTTACACTGTTCTGAACAGTATGATGGCGTATCTGGGAACACGTATCAGAGGCAAGGGTTTTTTTCCCCCCGTTCAATATTAAATCGGCCTGGTCCATACAAGCAAAAAAAAACCGCGGTTCTGGCATGGGGTGTATCTCCGGAAATCAATCGGGTGGAGCGGATATAGCACATCATACCCCGCCCCGCCCATAGATACCTGGGCTACAATGTTTTCATGCCTATATTTACACACCGCCATGTCACATACCTTTATTTTCTAGCCTACAAACTGCAGAGGACAATTTCGCAACATTACTTCGCAACGATCGAGAGCGCCATCATTAATATCGCTTTTGCAGCTACAGAGAGTCGCAAATAAGGGCAGAATCGCCAGCATGTTGACAAGCGGCAATTGAACGCTGAACTAATCGACAAGTATTTAGAGCAGTCGGATGATTTGGAACTAGACTGAAGTTTTCCCATAGCCATACAATCCAGGGTGGATATCTCATTGAGAGAATACCCAGTATATGGAGTAACATTACCCATCATGTCGCGGCAGATTATTTCCGGCAGTAAGAAGAACAACTACTTCTTGTTCTAGTGTCAACTGCCAGCAGTTGTACGGCCGAGCCTTTCTTCACTGCCATTCGGAGAATAAAATACATGGCTTCTTTGCAACACAATAAGACAGTCGCGTCTGAAGAGCCTCATGGTACTCGCCATCCACTCAAATTGTCTCATGGGAATTAACCCTCTGGACAATGCCAAATAATTGGTGTCCAAATCAGTAGTCAATACCTGGCTGCCATTGCTATCATAAAATAATTTTTGAGTATACTCCCATCCCCAAAACCTACTAACGATCTATGAATGCCAGAAAAAAGGGGGACTAACTTGGGTTGTATTTTGACATGGTTCTCTCTGAATACCGGTCACAATTACTCACCCTACTACTCAGGCTCAGAGTTGGGCTCGTGAATGCCATAATATTCATTGAGAACCGAGGATTACACTCTCAGCTTCTTTGTCCCAGAGACGAAGAGTAATTATGTTTCGTAGAACAAATGAAGAGTGGCGACTGAAACAGTGGGTCTTGTCCCCTCCCATGTATCGTCATCTCAAATACTAATATATGAAATAATATTTTTGAAAGCTGGGTATGTGAGGAAACAAATGATATCCACATTCCAAGGCTTAGTATATGCAACCTAAACCCATTCGGGGAGTGCCGTTTTCGGCTATCGGAGGGTTTGTAAATACCAGCGAATTTATTCACGCCCTATGCCAACCCATGGTGTCGCTCCGCTCAGATAGTAACCAATATCATATCCCCCACTCTCAAAAACGAATCGCCGCCCATGGGTAAATCACGGCAGAAGCAAGGCGGATTAACTCAGCTTGATTGCAAATTTGAAACTCATTCGAAGTCCGAGGAATTTTCCGTAATACGGTTGTGTATGCATGTGTCTTGAATTGTCCCACGCCATCCACCATCCAAGAGATGCACTGAAGAGAGTGATCGTGCTGTCTAGTATGTCTTTAAGCGAACGGGGATACATTATATTGACATACAAAGACACGCACGCCCGGAAACAGGCAAACTGCATTTTTCCTGAGTCTTTGCGTTGGTAAATTGCCTGCCCCTCCTCTCTCATCCGAGTTTGGACCTTCTTTCCGCATATCCACTTTACACCCCCCCCCCCCTCCCCCTTCTCTTTCCCCTCTCTCCCCCGCCCCCCCCCCCCCCTCTCTCTCTCTCTCTCTCTTCGCCCGTCTTCCCCACTTGCCCCTACTGAACTTGCCAGGGGAACTTTCCCGAGGGGATTCAAACCAAACAATATAAGTAAATATAAAACGACATGGTTTGCCTAATGCATCCTCTCTACTATTGTTCTTCAATCTAGCAACGACTACTGCGGCGAGAACAACTTTACGTTGACCAACGAGAACTCAACGAAGTTGGCTAATCCGTCCTATCCTATCGGCAACGTGGGAAACAGAGACTGTGTCTGGTTTTTCAATGGGATTTCTGGGCAGAACATCCTGGTCAAATTCCTTGAACTCCTCTTCGATCCATACACACACACGTTATCTATCGGCCATGGGACTGATCCCGATAATCGATCGACAACAGTTGCAAAGGTGCTTGACGATACATCTCCTGTGGTCATGCGAATGACAAAGGCTGGATTCGCTTCGAGACGAGTAACAGTGCGGCCTACATTGGATTCGTCGTAGAAGTATTTACGTATGATCCATACAATGGTAATCTTCAAATTTATACCTTCTAATAGAGGCTCTTGTCATAATAAAAGCGCATCTACGTTTCTTACCAACTTCTTCTTTTTTAGCTACATGTACAATTCAGGCTTTGCTGACCCTGATGACGGTTGCTTCTGACTGGGTTACTTTCCCCAATATTTTCCCACGTTATTAGTTTAGCCTATATGTTCATCAATTGGAATATTCCTTCGAATACAACAATGTTTAGTCTTTTGATCTTCTTTCAAGCTTCAGCACCTTTGCCACTTTTTTTTAATGGTATCGTAGGTACCCAGTATCATCTAGGCTATATAATACACCGATTTCAACTTTATAAATTTGACCTTTGATGACTCCTTTTTGCCATCTTATCAGCTGCTCTATGTACTGAGTCCAATTTAGATGCCCCCAATATGTAGCAAGTTGCACTTTTATTTCGAATTATCATGTAAATTCACTAATTTTGAGAAGTTAATGTGACTTATGCTTGTGTCTGTCTAATTAGCATATTCCATACCGATTTTCTTCTCAACGAAGGTCCCGTTATATGCGGAGCACTGTAACTGGTAGCATCATTTCTGCTCGAGGTTTCTAAATATTTGATAAACTTCTCCTTTAGTGAAGTGACGGATATCTCCATTCGGTCTATACCTCTAACATTACTTAGATTATACAAGATTTTTTTTTTTTTTTTTTTTGATGAGCCTAATGAGTATTTTTTTTCCGTGAATTTAACAGTTACAGATTCCTTCCCATGCAAGAACGACAGCATGATATGCAGCGGACGCTGTCTCCCGGAGAGCTGGCTCTGTGATGGGATAGTAGACTGTCATGATGGAGAGGATGAGAACGACTGCCCAGGTAAATACTTCGAGTTTATTGATAATATACGGTCTCTGTCCCCTGAATGTTAGTCAGTTTCAGAATAAGTTGTATGAATACAAATTGTTTGGTGGCAGTTAAATTGTGTTCATTCCTTCGCTATACCGCAGTTGTTCAAACCAGGGTAACATACTCGACGCCTTTGCGAGCCAATGTCATCATTATATTAGTTTCACTCGATGTTCCCGAATCATCAACTAGGGTATGAAAATCGGTTGAATTATCAGACTACTACTACCGCAACTACGACGACGACGACGACGACAAACGTTATTATATTACAAATATTATTATTATTATTATTATATTATTATTATTATTAATTATTATTATTATTAATAATAATAATCATAATAATAATAATAATAATAATAATAATAATAATAATAATATACATCGTTCAGGAACTTGACGTCTGTGTTCATCACTTAAATGCATGTCAAAGTTGTTTGCAAAATGGGGTTCAGACAATTGTTTGATCACTGACATGACTCATTTAAGGAATAGGACGCAGCATGCTACAGGGGGTGAAATGAATCAGGGTGTTCCAGAGCAGATGACTATTGCCAACGAAACAATCAAATTCGACGCTGGCTTGACCGTTAACAGTTTTCTTTTTATCTGCTCCACCTGCATAACAGCCATGTGATGACTGTCAATTCTTAATATGCGTTATTAGAAAGTATTCTGTACTGTAGAGAAATGAATGTATAAAAGATAGTTTAGAGCAGATGATTATTGCAAATCAGTCAACTAACTTTCGACACGTTCACAGGAGAAAAGTTAATCAGGAACGCGATGTCTAACCAGGAGGCCAAGAGGCTAAGTGATTTCTTGGCTGCCTTCATAACCTTTCACACCCTGATTACCTTTGACCTGACTCCAAGAAAATCGTGGATTACGAACTACATAATAAAACGGGTGGGATGACATATAGATACATTTCAAGCAAGGAGTAGCATAGCATCAGAAATTGACCTCTCCTGAGGCCAGATGACCGCTGACCTGACCCCAAAACGATCGGGACCATGTTACTCTTTAAGATGAACCCACATGCCAAGCATGAGAATTGTGTTACCAAGCCAAATTGGTACAGTGTATGGAAAATCAACATTTCACAATTCTTAATCTCTCCCCGAAGACTTTGGGGAACCCACATACCAGTATGAGCTTCATCCATCCAGTGGGTGGGTTATGCTCTTCACAGCTTAAATCGCCCAAAATAACAATTTTTCACAATTTCCCATTTCCCCCAAAAAAATTACTCTGGTCACGAGAGGGGAAAATACCACCATTTCAACTGATTGAGACCAAGCGTTCTAGACTTATCCTCTTCACAAGATTTTCGGACTTTTACCTCCAATGAACTCAGGTGACCGTTCACCTGACCCCAAACAATAATGGATCATGTACACATTATAGGGAATCCACATACCTCTATAAGAGACGTTCGCGGAAGCGTACTGCTAAGTTTCGATGTTCACGTGCGACCGAGAGGAGGTCGGGGCTGCCATCTCGCGTACGCGCTGAGGTAGTCGGTCGTGCGTACAGGCACTCCCAAAGCAGCCAGCTTACACAGAGTCAGTACAGGCATACGCACGTTCGAAGCGGTAAGGGGTACCAGCAAAGAACTTGTTTTCGCTGAGGGGGACCGGCAGCCCCGAGCGCGCCTGCGGAGCGCCTGCAGCACGTGTGTGGAGGGTGAGTCGTCGTGCTACATACATACATACTACATACATACATACATACATACATACATACATACATACATACATACATACATACATACATACCTCATCCAGAAGGTCGGGGTTCTACTTCCGATCGACTCAAACGGTATCTGTTGCTTTCTTGTCGCGCTTTCAGCATTAGAGACTGTATAGCAGAGAGAAAGAAGCGAAACGACAGGCAATTCATGTTGCCGTCTGCGCGTGATGATGTACTGCTATGGAGACATCGCCACATTGCCTGTACCTGGTGATTGCGGACTCACAGTTGACAAAAATTGTATCACAAGTTGTTGCGTATTACCGGTTGCATCAATTGGATGGCGAAAGGTTACCTGACTGATATGTACCGCCAACTGTGTTCTTCGGGTATGCATAAACACGGCAGCCCTAACGAACGCATCCTGCCCAAACTGTTCTGTTAGTACGAGACCCAACGGAACGTGGCCACGATGTAGCTCATGATCAGCGCAGATTCCCAGGTACCCCAGGGAGTGGTGGGTAAGGCCCGGCCCTAGCTACTTGTCCGGAGGAGGCCGAATGATTGGAATAGGCTGATGGATGCAGCTCGATGCATTCCAGGCAATGAGTTTCATGAGTGTCATAGGTGAGTAATTGTTACGCACAGTGTTTTTTCCTATTCAGTCGTTTACTCGGAATATAAAATACATATTACCTCTCCCCCCCCCCTCCCTCTGCTGTCTTGATAACCCTCTCCTACTTCTGCCCTTCTGCATGAATTGATACATTTATATATTTAACGTATTCATGGCATGCTGAGTCATACACTAGTTCAAATAGCGTATGGGCGGATACCTAGGATTTGACATCATATCTTGTGGACGGGGAAGCATTTTTCTTGGGCGGCAAGGCGCTTGATACTTTTGTGGAGGACTGGATACATGTGCAGTTACTGCAATAGGTGACCATAGTGTGACCATTCACAGAATTCCTGGAGCCGTCCCTACTGAAAAACAAAACAAAACAAATGACACCATCACGCATCATTCAAACCTTGGCTGTGTTATATTCACTAAATTGCATCCAAAGGCACTGACTTAGTTCGAATGAATCATTCCTCAAACAACGAACCTAAAAGTGCAATTAACAAAACAAGACCCACAAACTTCTCCTGAAATTCGGCGGATGGGAGTAGGATCTACACGGAAGGTAAGGGGAGCTTTCCTCCATGGACTGCTGCAACTCTCCATTCAACTAGTTTAGACCATCTCGTAATTAGCCTACGTTTTACGATTTAATAAAGGATAACACCGAGTTCCGTTACTCGAGGTATGAATCAAATCACATACTGACATGTAAACCACTCCGATCAGGTACATAATATTATCTATGGCAACACAAGAGAATGAAAAGGAAAGTATGCGATGTGAAGGCAAATTACGTAATTGCATATTCAATAATTACGACAGCTGTACTGGTGTGACCGTGAATGCATCTATCAACTTCACATCTCCAAATTACCCGGCCAATTACCCGAACAATCATTGGGAATTGTGGGAATTCACCACCCACGAGCACTTACAGTTACTACTCACCTTCGATGACCTAATCACTGAGCGTGGCTATGATTTTGTGTACGTCGGTGACGGAGACAGTTCTACGAGCCAGCAGCTCACGTGGTCGGGTGACATCGCTAATAACCAGTTGAGGGTTCTGTCAAGCGGCAACAGGTTGTGGGTCAAATTTATCACGGATTACTCTGTGACTAAGAAAGGATTCTTCGGCCACCGTGCAAGCGTTCAACAGCTCGTTTCAAGGTACGTTGTTCCCTCTTATGAGCGCAGTTGGTAAATTTCATTCTAGGAATACTAGGTAGCCCTCCTCTTTCAACTTCTGAATAACCTCGATAACAATGGGTTATTGGTTGCGTTACTACTGTCACTAACTGTCCTAGGTTCCAGTTCAACACATTTTCAAGAACCGAGATACTGTAGCAAAGCTGAGGTTGTCAAATGAACGACTGGCAGATATAACTGTGTGTGCCTGTTAAAATTTTGCTGCTTCACTCTTCATCATGGGAGCAGTTCGCTCACAGCTGGAAGTCGAATTATGCTAACGCTTACTAGCTTCTCGGGGCACTCCAGTTGGGAATCGTTTTATGGCTTGGACAAGAATGTTCCTCCATTCTCCCTCTTGCCCAAAAACTGTTGATTATATCATTCAAGTCGGTGTATAGTGTAATGTAGGTTGCACTAATATGAAAGATGATCACATATATAACAGTAAAGTCCAGTCAATATTGGGTGTACCTCGAAAAAAAAGTTTTAAATTTTATCGGTAATCCCAGTGAGCAATATATCAAAGGTTCCACCGAAATTCAACAACAGGAAACATGCTCATTTGTATAAATTTGGAATGGCCGCTAGCGGCAACTTAAAAGCCTCTACGAAATCGTGGTATCACACACATTAAATATGTTATGAGTTGATAGATATAAAGTACTGAAGAAAACACAGCGAACCCTCTGAAAACACAAAAAACTACAACTTGTGGCGTCATGAGGCCTATTGACGTAATACGACATAGAATTTGCTCCCTAATCCAAGCAAAATGTCTTGAATAAATATTATCATTAACATTGGTCGCATAAATGGAGAATCAATTGTCATATCGTTTTGTCATTATGATGTTTTTTTAACGTGATAACATCACTTTCTCGAGAATGGTATGTGACTAGCGCACAAATCAGTTGGTGTGTAAGGCGCTTGCACATGACATCGATCATATCAATACAACCATCTCAATGCATATATTGTATTGCAATGCCATGAAGTATTTCCTATCGAAGAATATTACATGACAAAATTAAATTTAGTAAACTCAAGATTGAGGTTCAGCAATGCATTGAGCCGTATCCGTAAACTTCGTGACCCGTGCCTAACTTCACTAACTTCTCTAACAATCACATCGTCATTGTGACGGAATGGTATCTTACATAACGATAGTATCCCATACCCACACATTTTCATATTTGCGCAGCCTAACTTTTTACATCAATTCGTACATTGTATAATATATACCTGATTCGTTACCCAATACGACCACTGTTCGACCTTGTAGTCAGGTTGCATGCCCCCCCCCCCTCGCCCTCAGATTCCTGAAGTTGAAAGACGTTTCAGAGACGCTGCCCCTCTTTGCCATGTTCTAATTTTGAAGTTACAAAGACAACAACGGTCCGCCACGGCATGATCCAGTGTAAACAATCTAGCGCGGAGTCATACTGGTGCCTATGTGGCTCAAATACGGACAGTTATATCCCGAATTTGGAGAGTTCAGTGATCAGGGCCAATCCTTCCTAACAGCGTGGATTATGCCTCCTACCGTACGGACTTTCAGCCTCAGACGAAACCTGGCAAGCTAGAAGAAAGATATGCACCCCTTCGGTATTTCCCAGCCACGTAATTCACAGTGTATTAGGGAGGAGACAGAATACCAACAGGGTGGTGCCAGTGGGTGGTCTGTGTGAAACTGCTGCTGGAATCCAGACAAGGACAGAGAAGAGTGTCACGACAGAGCACGATGAGAGAGAGAAGGGAGTATATTACGAGTCGGAATATTCTAGCCCTTCCCCTGGTATCATCCAGATTCTTGAAAGGGCAAAGCCAATCAGACCCACTGTCTGTCTGCTCCTTATACAAAGGTAGTTGCTCCAAGCCGCAGCTCCGTAGGTCCGTAGACTGGCCACTCGCTTGACCATAGCAGTATGCACCGGAGCAATGTATCGATGTTTCTCTTAATTAATGCTGTTGGCAGAGGATCAAGATAAGATGTGGCAGAAGAGGATGATTTGATTATATGGTGGACATTAATCTCATAACAGCAACGGGCATTATTTACTCAACATGCACGAATTCCTCATTCAACAGACAGATCTGGGCAGTTTGCCATACTCAGTTTGGTTAACGACCCTAGTTATGCTCAAGTTTTTGCTTTGTTTCTAATCCATGAACGAATTCGCTAATAATTCAGAAGAGTCACTGCTGGGTATTGGACTGTACCTTCAGTTGGTGAAGACAGCTCACCCACCATTCTGTACATGTTGGGTTGATCAGCGGACTAGATCATCTCACGGAAAAAAAAACAACTTTTATTTCTGGATCAGAATGATGAACAGCAAAGTCGTTGGACTCCAGTAGATCAACAAATGGGGCAGAACAGTCCCACTTCCGAAATGGAGATTGGAAAATCCAGAAATGTCATGGCGAGTAAAGCAGAAAGATTCCAGAAGGTCGACATTCCAGGATAGAATCTAGTGGGGTTGCTCCATTTGTTCTTTCCTCGATGGTGGTCTATAAATATTAATTATTCACATGTTGGCAGTTTCCCCGAATAAAGACAGGTCTGTGTATTCAAAGGGAGTGAACAAAAAACGTCAGTTTAATGGTATGTCGAACCTCCCCCCCCCCCCCTTCCTCCTGAGCGTGGCAATGTGATCGCATTCCAACAAACGAGTGGGTGATTAGATTTCTAATTAAAAGAATATGGATAATACCAAAAGGAGTATTGGAGTTATTGGAACTGTGAATTCGCATGTTCATAAAAACAAAGATTGCAGCATCGAGGTACGTTGAAAGCAAAATAACCTCCAACCAATTCTGGTAATGGTGATTTGTGACGCGTTCTATTCCTTATAAAATTCGTAATTAACAGCTGATAATTAGTAGAGATCCTAACCACTTCCAACAATAGTTGGAAGACTAATTAGTAATTAGTGTAATTAGCACTATCCGATAATCGAATCTATCCAACTCGCTAACTGGAACAATACAACAACATTCATAGCAATGGGATGTGGTTTCTCGTCAAAAAGGTCAAAAAGGAATCTAATCGCTGTCTCAGCCCACACACGTCAGCGATAACAATACGTTCTGCTGTTCAATGCAGATGATCGAGAACAAAATATCCGATAAAACAATTGATCGATAAATCGATAAATGTACTTAAAACTTGCAGATTCACAAGATGAATATCGTGGTGTCCTATGGAAAATATTATAAAATATTTGGATTATGTCAATATATGCAAATATATATAGGTGAACAGTTCAGCTATATATTCTTATGGCAATTACCTGAACGTTTCCTGCTATCTTGATAGATTGTCGTGGCCGACGAACACAGTATAATTGCGGCAACGGCGTGTGTCTCCCACAGGAGGGCGTGTGTAAACGGCGAAAAACAACTGTGTTCACGGTGGGATGAAAGCGAAGAACTCTGCAATCCCGGTAATAACATTTTCTCTAGGATCACCGCACAAGTTTCAAGCTTAAGGCTACAAGGCTACTCACCACGTTTGGAGAGTGTGTCGATGCACAAACGGCATACCTGTTCTAATTAACCACGATCGTTTGCTCAAAGATATGTTGTATTAGACGGATCAGAAGATTGCTATGATGTCATATTAAACACTAATTTCAACAAAACACTCAATACATATGTGCTATTAGTATGCGGCACTGGTACCTGTAGTCCCGCTAATAACAGACTGTTAGTTGAATTCAACGATCATTAGCATTGAGACCTACTTCTTGATTCAGCACAAGTCCCTCTAAAACATTCCAATCATCCCCAAGGAACACCATATCACCGTATCACGATATAACGCGTAGCAAACACAATCGAAAAATTTATCAAACTATCCAAAGATCATGACGGCGTGTTGTAGCCGAGACCCGACACATCCGAGACCGAGATGAGGACCAGAGGGTTTCGAGACCGAGGATCGAGACGAGACGAGACCAGGCGCACAACTTCGAGACCGAGATCGAGCCCGAATGTATATAGTGTATAGGGCAACAGAAAAGTCCAAACTGTACGGTAGGCATATTCACCACATGCTCTATTTTTTTGACATGATAGAAACCTCGCCTCATTGAAAGGTGCTTTTTCTATGATCCACAATCAACAAGAAATCGGTGAACCACTGAGCTGAATCGGGTAGTGCCATGATGAACATGCACATTGCACGCACCGCACAACCCCATAAGCCCTCGTCGCCCCCCCAGTCGCCAAATTGGTCGGTGACGCCATGAACAAAAGTACCAACCTATCACATTTAAATAAAATGTCTAACTAGATTGAAAAGGACCCCGCCAGGATGCAGACTTACCTGCATGTCATTAACAAGTACTGCATATGGTACCGATACACAGTACATTTGACAATGGGACTTGCTATGTATGAGCCCCTCTCACCTCTTCAACTGGTCTACCTAATCTCTTTTTTGTCAAAAAACCTCAATTATTGATATCTATTAGTCTCTTGTATTCCAATTAGATTATTAGATGAATCGTAACCCGTAAGGTGGTCAGTTCTCAGCTAATAACGTGGCCACTAAATAACCCCAGTGAAAAACACTGCCACCCACTGGGCTAGGATAGTACTGGTAGCCTACTTAATTGCTAGAAAGTTCTTTAAAATACTTGATTGATTGACATAAAGATAACTACTCCATGACAAATTAGCCAATGGAAGCATTCATGTAATGTAAATAAGGGTAATGAGAACAAATTCCTATTCAGGGTGTGCAGTCGATGTCAGCTCAACTTTCGCGAAACTGGTACCAAGGTCATAAAGGTCCAACCACTCTGGAAAAAATCGAAACAAATTCATGTTCATGCACATAAGATATTGACAGTTCGTTTGACTACTGCATAAACCACATAATTTAATTACTAATTACTGCCCCTCATCCCCGTAATTAGTGATTGAATCACTAAATATTCCCTTTCCTTCTATTATATATTGTATATCTGATAGTCGTGCCAGTATCTTCTTATATCACAGTTTCGAAATGTGGTACATACGTAACGGGTCCATTTTATGGGCCTCCGTTCTTTTATATTCATTCATTTTCATCATGGTCAGGAGTGCAAATATATTAGATTGGATAAAAAAAAAGATGAATAGGCCTAACAATACGGCGTTGACAAATTGTGTGGCCACAGGATACTTTTAGGTTTGAACAGGAAAGGACAAATAACAATATTTTGCAAATTTGATTGGCTAAGGCCTATAATCCACTGTTAAATACAGGCATTCTTGGAGTGAACCAATACGAATGAATCAGTTACCAGAGTTTCTGAACCTTGCCTACTGTACTGTGCTACTGTGAGTGACTGCCACACGTTGAAGCTAGAAACAATACTGGTCCCTGGCTGTTTCCCCCTTTGACCAAGTAACTAAAGGCCCACTCCACTTGTAAGTTCATAGCAAAGCTCAACACATAATGCAGGATGCTTTTTTAGTTTAGTGAAAACGCATCCTCATCATGTGTTGAGCTTTGCTATGAAATAACAAGTGGGATGTGGGCCGTTTAAGTGCACAAATATGTTTGTGGTCTCGAGCGAGACGGAAGAATTTCCGAGACCAGGAGGGTTTGAGACGAGGAGGACCGAGATCGAGGAACACAGGGTGTCGAGACGGAGTCGAGACCGGACCAGGCAAAAAACAACTGGTATCGAAATAGGCTCGAGACAGCCGGTTTTCTCGAGACACTTACAAACACTGACTGACGGATATCCACAACAAGAACGCCAACTCGGCGTAGTGCTTAGTGAGTCCTTGCCTTTTTTCCTGACAGATCCCCTACTCACCGCTATTATCAAACCCTGCAAGATGTGTGTTGCCACCAACAAAACAAAACTTAACACCAAACGATCACCTGCAATATTTACTAAGCGCATTAGATGAGATTACTTGTGCTTTTGCCAAGGTAAAAAGTCATTAAGGGCATTGAAGTGAAATACTGAAAAAAAACACCTGGTAAGTAAGTATATTTTGAAAGAGTGACGGTAAAGTCACGAGTCATACCAGCGAGGTCCAACGTTTCCCATTCAGGGTGGGAAGCCCAAGCGACCGTAACACTGATCGCGCTGCGGGCAAGCCTAAATGATGAGGATCACTTAGTGAAAAGTCATCACTCATAAGTGACTGATGTGGTCAAAGCTGTGATAGATTGCATGAGGTGGCAGTTTCTTTTATCGGACGACCAACATCATTCAACAAATGTGAAAAAAAAATCTCGTCGTAGGGGTATATGGCGTGGGGAAAGGAGAAGTGCATACCGGCCCCTATATTTATAATCGCATCCCTCCAATACCCTGGACATGGCGATCATTGTGGGTACATTCAGTGTCAAATAGGTTTGTCTCACATGTGGTCATCTGTTCCATATGTTGTTAGCACTAATGTGACTGAGGGGTCAGTAATTGCCAGTCAATCGTTCCATTTGTACAGCAGAGTAGTTGTGGTCTTTCAAAGTGACTGTGGGTGTATCAATTTTCATATTTTTCAGGCAAAAGTGATGAGGGGTGCTTCATTTTGTTGACCGACCTAAGTGCAATGAACTCACCTTGTCTGGGGTACAAGGGGTGGGTCAGGCAATTGACAAGTGCATAAAGTTCCAATATTGTATCAGTAGCCATTTTACCAGTCCATCAAAGTTCTATTGCTATTTGTAGGGTCAAACGTGTTCACAAGGCACTTTCAAATCCCATTTTCTCTCCTACATTGGTGGGGTTGGGGAATGTCTCTCTATATGGCCCACCCCTGCAGCACCTCCCATAAACAAATATATTTGGCTGCACGGATATAATAATACAAATAGAGAAAGAACAGACAAGATCTTTTTAATTTCCTAGTATATTAAGCCCATGTTTGAGACATTTTCTGAATTATGTGGGCTCAGTTAGTTAATGTTGATCCAGTATGACTTCTGGCCATTGTTTTAACATGTTATTATGCCGGCAATCACTTTTCCCAAAATAGTCACATATATGACAGTCAACCCAGCAGAGAGGCACTGGGGAAGAAGAAGAGATACTTTTATAGACTCAAACCCATGCCCCATTTCTGCCTGGTGTACAGGGTTAATGCCCGTCACTTTTGCTCAATAGCAAAAAAGGCCACAAATGTTGTGCCCTTCCCCACTTCCAGAAGCTTCCTTGACCCCTTGCTTTTTCTTCCGTCCCAACTCACTACCCTCTCACTGCTTCTACACACCACCACCAGGTTATCCCCTCATTGGGCTTGTCTATGAATCACCGTTAATAATACCCAATGGTCAGTCCGGCCTGTCAAGTAATTCACAACCTGGAAGCGTGCTTTTCGCATTCCCATATAGGAAGTGTATAAACAATCAGATTAATCAGTGAACTGAGTGCACACAGGAGAAATAAATTGGATTACCCACTTCACTCCTCTTAGCATTGCCCAAGTGCCAGGTACATTTCAAACTGAATCTTCTGACAGGCAGTCTAAGTTTATTATGTGTTTTGTTTACTTCCACTCTTTGCAGGTCCACAACACAAGATTGAGAGATTAAATCCTTTGAGGATTGGGAATGTTTGCCAGTCAAACGGAAGCTTATTTTAGGATACACACACAATGAAGAAGTGGTTGAAGAGGAAATGGCTGGGCTTACATAGGTTGTTCTAAATGAAGTCAGAAGGACATTCCTGGTGTGCATTCTGCTGTAATAACTAGTAAATGGAAAAATTTGAAGATCATATCACCGTTTGCAATTAATGTAAAGAAACAAACTGTGGCATTCTTTCCCTCGGTAAATATGAAAAATTTATTACGCCTATGGAAAAAAATGCCAGTTTGTTCCCCCCCCCCCTCCCCTCCCACCCTCACACGATGTCGTATAGAAGTATACGCAAAAAGAGGCATTTCTGCCATGCAATTAGGAAATTTGTACTGAATGCAGTGATGCACAGGCTTCCAAACGGGCTACCTTTTTCAATTTCATAGGCTGGCCTATTGACACCTGGGGGAGGGAGGGGGGTGATGTTTGTAAGAAAGAAAGAGGCGGATCTGCCGTGCAATTCCCACGCCACCCGTATCAACACCAATGATCAGGGATGGTGGTACATACATACTACATATTAGGCGGTCACTGGTGCAGTCCAATATTCAGACATAGCCGGAATAATATAAAATGGACAATTGAAGAATTTGTACTGTCTTCACTGGGGGTATACTTGTGTGGGGGAGGGAAAGAGGGGAGGGTGGGGAGGGGAAGCAACCCCAGATTTCATGAAGAGAGCAACAACAACACTTCTGGTGGTCTCGAAAAATTAACACTAAATGAGAGGAGGTATTCGCAAAGAGAGGCGTTTCTGCTTTGCAATTAGGAATTTGTAAAAGCACAATGCAGTGATTGCAGGCTTAAATAGGGCTACATTCTTAATGTTCATTACGCTGCTATGAACACCTGGGGGGGGGGGAGGGGGTGCAGCAAGACCAAAATGCCCACCCCCACCCGTAGCAACACCACTTACTGATCAAGGAGGTCATAAGGCTGGTCACTGGTGCTAGTCCAATATTCAAACATATTCAGGAATGATAATGCAATGACAATCAAGAATTTGTACTGTCTTGTCTGGGGGACGATATTTGGTTTGCTAGTCACAATATCAAAATATCAGGAATAACAATAAAATGACAATTCAAGAATATTGTACGTCTTCATGGGGGAAAGATTTGTTCGGGTTTGGCTTTATGCTGTTATCACTCTGTAAATGAATCGTTGCATAGATATAAGGAGTGTCTATGGTGACTGGAATGCCTTGACCGGCACCAAAAACAAAAGGGTTAATCTTCACCATGTGTACAATCCACACACTTATTTTGAACTTAATAGATAAGTGCATTCATAGATATCCTGGCTGACGAGCAGAGAAGATGTCAAATGCAAAATTTATACACAGGTCAGTGTTGTAGCTGTCTTGACCTTCCACTTTCATTGAGATTGCGTGTGATAAAGAGAGTATCGTAGTATGGTAGTGTCATTGACTTTTTTTGTTTGTTCTTAACAAAGGAAGCGTCCGGCCAACACAAAAAAAGCATCCAAAAATCACCAGGTTCAAAAAGGTCAAATGAGGCAGCAGGTCGATAGGTGCAAATGAGGTCAAAGTTGGTCACCAGATGAGTTCCCCAGACGAACGAAACTTTCCTTACGACCAAGTCCCTCCAAAAATGTGTCGTTGCGAGATATATGACGATTTTAGCTGTCGTGACCATCCACACTCATTGAAATAGCTTGTGATAAGAGTATCGTAGTATGGTAGTGTCATTGACTGTTTTGGTTGTCTTAACAAGGACGCTCCCGCCAACACAAAAAAGCAGGCAAAAATCACCAGGTCAGAGTCTCAAATGTGGTCAGAAGGTCAAAGGTTACAAATGAGGGTCAAAGCGGTCACAGATGTATGTTACCGACGAACGAAACTTTCATTACGACAGTCCTCCAAAAATGGTTGTGCGAGATATATGACGATTTCTATGGTGGAATGAATGACCTGACATGACACCAACAACAATAGGGTTCAGCCTCACATACATGCTACCCACATACCCAATTTGAACTTGATAGATATCGCGGTCGTTAGATATCGTGCTGACAAGCTTTTGAACTTTGCCCTCTCTGGACCTGAATTGAAACTGAACGGGCACCCCAAAACATAGGGGTCATCCTCCCCATATGGGCACCCACATACTTAATTTGAACGTGATACTAGCTAGTTGCGTACGTTAGATATCGTGATGACAGGGGTGTCACACAAACACCACACACAACAAACACAACACACACAACACACAACACACACATACGCACGCGTGCATGACTGCATAGATTCATGTTGCCGTCGGAAGGAATAAAAAATGATGCCAATCGATATACGCTTGTTGACCCAGGTTCAAAGTGTGGATGACAGCGAATATCTATAATAAAAAAAAAATACAGTTTCAGTATATCCGTGGTGATCCAAAGATCAAAAAGAAGTAAGCATACCTGTGTAGATATTGTTGAAGTCAAGGAAACGCGCATCTATGCAACAAATTGGCTTCAAATGAATTGAATAATAGGTCGTTGATTTTTTGGTACTGCTTCACTCGCACATGACGGGCCTACTAGAACGGATTCACGGTGGATTAGAAATTTTTTTCCTTTCCTCTGCCTAAAATGCCGGGGTTACCTGCCGCGACTGTGTGTCTTGCAGCGGCCGCCCACAAAAGCCCAGAAAATAAATGGGAACACTGCAACGCTTGTATAAGAGACAAGACGGAAACGAGAGAGGTTGACATTGAGGTGCCTGTAACTCTACTAGACTCTACTAGACGAGAATAACAATAGATTCGTTGATAAGACGAACGTCACTACCTAATAATAGAAAATGGAAGAGGGGTTGAACTTGGGGTTCTGTAACTCTAGTAGTCGACCTTCTAAAATAGGTTGTACATACCTTGCTTATATAAAAGAAAATGTTAGAGACTAATTAATGTAACGAGAATGAAATGGGAGTAATCGAATCAAATAATTTATCATTGAATTGCCTAGTTGATTTGTTGGTAGGGCCGTTAATTGATGATTGGATTGTTGATTGACTATGTATATATGTTGGCTTGTTGGCAGGCTGGTCGGTTGTTTATGAATGGTTGTCGGCTGGATTGATTTGCTGCTCATTTGATTAGTTGGGTTGGTTTGCTGCTGATCGGCAGGTGGGGGTGGGGGTAGCTAGTAGGTAGCTAGGTAGGTAGCTAGATAGATAGGACTGTTGCTTGGTTGGTGGGGTGAGCCGTTATTGGTTGGTGGGTGACCTGGTTGGAAATTTATGGGTGGTTGGTTGGGTCGGTAAGTGGGGTGTGGGTGACTAATCATTGATGCGTCAGGAGAGTTGGTGGTTGGTTGGTTGGATGATATGATTCGTTTGGTTGGTGGTCTGTTAGTTGGGTGGTTGTTGGTTGGTTGGTTGGTTGGTTATGAGTTTGAATAACTATTTGTTTGGTCAGTAGAGTTGTTGGTGGTTGGTTGGTGGTTGGTGGGAGATGGTTCGTGGGCTGGTGATAGTTGCTTGGTTGAGTGATTGATTGAGTGATTTATTTAGGTTGGTGATTGTGTTGGATAGTGATTGGTTTGGTTGGTCGGTGAGTCGGTGGTGGTTGGTTGGTTGGTTGGTTGGATGGTTGGTTTGGATTAGTTGTTGGTTGGTTGGTGGTTGGTTGTTGTGTCGGACATAATGATTAGTGGTTCAGTAGAGTCGTTGGTTGGATTGTTGTTGGTTGGTTGATGGATTGTTGGTGGTTGGTTGGATGGTTCGTTTGATGGGTTGGTTGGTTTGGTTGGGGGTTGGTGGTTGAAATTATTTGATTGGTCGGTAGGTTGTTGTTGTTAGATGGTAGTGGGTTGGATGGTTGGTGGTGACTTGGGGATGTTTGGTTGGTTCGTTGGTTGGTTGGTTAGTGGGTTAGTCAGTGGCTGGTGGTTTTCTGGTTGATTTGTTGTTAGTTATTAGGCCGGCAGGTGTTGTCTGACGGTTGTTGGTCAGGTGGTTGTTCATGAAGGTCGGTTGTGTTCCGGGCACAAATTGATGAACAAGAAATCGATAACAATACTTAATGAATCTATCTATATTTATTGTTTTAGTTGATTGCCGGGATTCGGAATTCAGATGTTCCACCGGAGTGTGCATTTCCTGACAGTTTCCGGTGTGATAATGACTTAGACTGTCCGTTGGGGAAGATAAACAAATGTACATGTAAGTTTCTCCACAGATGGCATTGTATTCTTCATTTTGGACACTTTTGTATATAAATGGCCATGCAAACTATTAAACGCCATTCCCCCACTAATTTTAACGGCACTCAATACAATATGCAATAAGTATGCACACTGGTAATTGTTACTATTGTACTCTGTAGGCGGAGGAATTGAGATTAACATTTCTAGTCCGCTATAAAAGCCTGGTAGTGCCTGACAGCGTTATCTAGCATTGTGTCCTGAATCATTATTGGGCATTCCCAACAATCCCATCAATCCCAAAACAAAGTCTCGTACTCCCTCATCCCCCAATATTTAGTCGAAACGAATCATTTCAATGACAGTTTCCTGCTAATTGACAAACAGGCAAATGTGGGGGCGGCCATGTGATTCAACCCACAAGGTGTTCAGAGGTTGAAAGCAGCACCAACCCATGCCTCAGTTGGTAGTCGAAATGAGCATTAAAGACACGAAGCCAGAAGCTCTTGCCATTCTCATTCAAACGGTTAAAATATCACCCAGACAGGGAAAAAAATGGCCAGGTGGTATTTCTACCCAACTTTTTTAGAATTGTAAGAGTAAAATCTCTTCTCGAGAAGGGCCAGTTACGGTGATTCTACGGTAGTAATCAGTCAAGCAAACAATGTGTGGATCTCCGCGCCCACCATTCAATGGCGCACCGCTCAAATGAGTTCTGTTCCAACCGGGGCCACCCTAGTTTGCCTCCCTCCCCCATTCCAAAAACTCAAATCCTGTCATACCCCTCCCAATTTATTAACAGTATTTTTTCAAACAAAATATTTCTAACTTACTTTGTGATGGACTGGGGGTTTACCAATTACATCTTCTAACGAAAATTCCTGACATCTTTTGAAACAAATTAGGGGAGGGGATGTGCCCACGGGCCTCATAGGCACGAACGCAATGACAGTGATATGCCTTGATCAAAAGAATATGTTAACCTTTGGACAGTCCGAGTTTCTTTTTAGCCATTAAAGTATGTGAAAGCAGAGTGTTACATGCTTGCCGACGAGCTCCCCGATGCCATGGTAACTACTCTACAATTGATCTCAATATACTTTTACTAATAGCGGAATATGAGAACTCATGGCAGTAGCCTACAGAAACATTTCCTTCGAAACGAAATATAATATTTGCAACTCGGGCCAATATCAGACTTCCGTAGTAAAGTACGCAGCTTCGATTAAACGTTCTACTACCCAGCACGGCTGGACAGCTCTAAGTTTCAGACTGGTGGACGTGGGTCCTTTCGACTTCCGATAGTAAAGTACGCGTGGGAGGGGGGGGGGGGGGTGGGGGGAGGCCATGTCCTTTCCTCCTGAGGTACGCCCACCGCCCCAACTGTAAGTGGCACATAAACTGGTAAACACTCCCACCTTTGACAAATTATTACCCTTGCCGGTTGAGCGAAAAATGCCATGTACGTTATGGCTTTCAGTTCTTCCTCGAGTGAAGTAAGACTTGCGCCTCACGACAGCCAAATCTTAAGAGTTGCTTGAGAATTACCGCTGTTTGAACGATATGCTCTCATTCCAACGATCTTGTTGGAAATGTTATGAACATGTGAGAATAACGCGGTGTCGTAGAATTATAGACTTGTAATCGAAATACACAGAAAATAGGACCTAGAAACTGTTCACAGTTTTAGTTATAGATTCAAGAGTAGATCATACTGCTGCTATCGCTCTGGCGGCAAATTGAATCTGTTGTAGCGCTCTATACAATTTGGTAGACTCAAGTGCTGAGTTGTGTTTTTTTTTTTCCTTCTGCAAAACGAAAAATCTGACAAAACAAAAAAATTAGAAGGATCAGGAGTGTGAAAGTCAAGGAAGCGCGCATGTATGCAACAAATTGGTTTCATATATTTCGAATAATAGGTAAACGCGTGATTTGTTTAATAACGAAGATCGATTCAGATGGCATCAATCAGTGCTCAAGATAGTTGGTACTGCTTAACTTGAATGAGGGCCTACTAAACGGATTCACGGTGGATTAGAAACATTTCTTCGCCGCCTAAATGCCCCTGGGTTTACTCCCGGTACTCGTTTTGTAATGTTAAAATAATGGGGATGGAAAATGCCTAACGTTGTATAAGCCAATTGTAGGAAAACGAAAGAGGTGTCAAATGAGGGGCGGTAAAACTCTACAGACGAGAATGACAATAGTTTCTTTCTACGACGAACGTCCATAACAATAATAAAAAGCAGGAGAGGGTTTGAAACTGGGGTTTCTGTAACGCTATTAGTCAACAAATAATTGTACATACCTTGCTTCATATGGAAGAAAATGTTAAGAGATTATTGATGTAACGAAATGAAATGGGGTGGAATCGACAATTAGATTTATCCATTGACTTGCCAATTAATTTGTTATTAGGGCCGTTGATTGGTTGGTTGCTTGATTGCCATGTCATAGGTTGGCTCGTTGGGCAGCCGGTCGATGTTTATTTGATTGATTGGTCGGTTGTTTTAATTGACTAGTTTCTGCTGCTGGTTATTCTCAACTAGTTGATTAGAGGACTGTTGTTGGTTGGTTGGTTATAGGTTCTTTAGTTGTAGGCTGGCCGGCTGGCTGCAGGCCTGCTGGTTAATGGGCTTGATTGAATGATTGATTGATTGATTGATTGGCTTGAACATTTGATTGGCGGGCAAGCAATTTATTGGTTGATTGGGTGGTGATTGCGGATCATTGGATGATTTGTTGATTTGCTGATCGGCGCTGGTTGGGGTTGTTGGTAGGGGAGGTAAGGTAGGTATGTAGATCGGTAGGTATTAGGTAGGTAGATAGGCTGTTGCTTGGGTGGTTGATTGATCCCGTTAACTTTGGTTTGTTTGGTCGACAAGGTTGGTTGACTGATCAGTTGGCTGTCGGTTGGTTGACTGATTGGTCGGCAGGACACAAAATTCTGGTTGGTTGTGGGGTCGGTAGGTGGGTTGGCTTGTTGACTAATTATTTGATTGGTCAGTAAGTTGGGGGTTGGTCGTTGGTTGGTTCGTTTGGGTTGGATGGTTGTTGGTCAGCAGATATGGTTTGGTTCGTTGTTGTCCGTTGGTTTGGTTTGTGTTAGTTGTTTGGTTGGGTTGGTTGGTTGGTGGTTGGTAGGATGTTTGGATGTGGTGATTGATTGTTTTGGTTTGGTTGGCGGGTTGACTATTATTTGATTGGTCAGTAGAGTTGGTCGTTTGGGTTTTGTTGGATTGTTGGTTGGTTGGTTGGTTGAAGTTCGTTAGTTGGTAGGCTGGCCGGCTGGCTGGCAGGCTGCTGTATGATTTTGATTGAATGATGAATGGATTGATTGATTGATTGAACATTTGATTGGCTGGCAAGCAGATTTATTGGTTGATTGGGTGGTTGATTTGCGGATATTTGAGTATTGGTTTGATGGCTGATCGGCTGGTTGGGTGTTGGTAGGTAGGTAGGTAGGATAGGTAGATAGGTAGGTAGGTAGGTAGGTAGAGAGGACTGTGTTGCTTGGTTGGTTGATTGATCCGTTATTTGTTTTGGTCGACAAGGTTGGTTGACTGATCAGTTGGCTGGTCGGTTGGTGACTGATTGGTCGGCGGACAAAAGTTTGGTTGGTTGGTGGGGCGGTAGGGTGGGTTGGCTTGTTGACTAATTATTTGATGGGTCAGTAAAGTTGGTTGGTTGGTCGTTGTTGGTTCGTTGGTTGGATGGTTAGTTGGTCATGCAGAGTTGGTTGGTTCGTTGTTGGTCCCGTGTGTTGGTTTTTGGTTGTGGTTGGTGGTTGGTTGGTTGGTGGTAGGATGGTTGGATGGTTTGCTTGATGGTTGGTGTGGCGCTGGTTGACTAATTAGTTGATTGGTCAGAGAGTGGTCGTTGGGGTGTTGGATTGTTGGTTGCGTTGGTTGGTTGACTGGATATTGGTGGTGGTGAATGGTCGGTTGGTTGACTGATTGGTGGTTGTTTTCTGGTGATTTGTTGGTAATCGGCCGACTGGTTGTTGGTATGACGTTTGTTGGTCAGTTGGTTGGTCATGAAGGTGGTTGTGTTAAGCACCTATTGATTGAACAGAATCGATAACGAACATATAAGAACATTATCTATATTTATTGTCTTAGTTGATTGCGGGATTATTCGGAATTCAGATGTTCCAACGGAGTGTGCATTCCTGACGTTTCCGGGGTGATAATGACAATAGACGTCCGTTGGGGAAGATGAAACAAATGGGTTACATTGTAAGTGTTTTTTCAAAGCTGGCATTGTCATCCTCCATTTTCTGGACACTTTTGTATATGAATGGCCAGCAAAACTATTGAATGCCATTACTCGGGTTACTAGTATTCTGTAGTTAGAGGACATGGAGATAACATTTATAGTCCGCTGGAGAACAAACGTAGTGACTGACATCGGATCATAAGCATTGCGTCCTGAATCATTGCTTCCGGGCAAGTCCCTCTCCCAACATTCCCATCAATCCCAAAACAATGAGTCGAGTACTCCCTGATACCCCAATATTAGTTCGAAATCATTTTCAATGCAGTGTTCCGTGCTGAGTGACGCGAACAGACACTGTTGGAGGCTATTGTGTCCAACCACAACGGGGTTCAGAGTGAAAGCCGCACACTCATGCTCAGTGGTAGTCGAAAGAAAATTAAGCCATAGAGACCACCGAGGCAGACGCTGTCTTGCCATTTTTTACTGAAAATGGGTAAAATATTACATACGCCAGTGCGTAAAACAAATTGCCCAGGGTGGTATTCGTACCCAACTTTTTTTGAATGTAGGATAAATTTCTTCTCGGGAATGGCCATTTCCGGTGATATAGGGGTAGGTCTCAGTCAAGCGAACAATTGTGTGGATACTCCGACGCCAACCCTTAATGGCCGCAACCGATACATTTAGCTCTGTTCCACCTGGGTTCCCCCTGTTTTGCCCTTCCCATCCCCCCTACTTCCAAAACTCAAAACCTGCTCTACCACTCTCAACTATTAACAGATTTTTTTTTCAAACATATTCTAACTTCAAATTGTGTGGACTGGGGAGTGTTTCCAAAACATTTTCTAACGAAAATGCCTGAATCTTTGGAACAATGAGGGGAGGGGACTGGGCCCACGGGCCTCAATAGGCACGAACGCAACTGACAGGTTATAGCTTGATCAAATGAATATGATACCTTTGGACAGTACCGAGGTTTTTTTCAGCAGTGACGTATGGAAAGCAGAGGTGTTACCATGACTTGAACGACGAGATCCCGATGTAGGGAAGTACCTACTCTACAAAATATTGTCCTGACAAAACGAATATAATAGTTCCACATCGGGCCAATCAGACTTCCGTAGTACGCAGCTTCGAATTATAACAGAATTATAACACTCCGATCCTTTGACAAGTAATATCCTTACTGTGTTGAAGCGAAATGACATGTGTGTTATGGGCTTCCATCACGACAGCCAATCTTTATAGATTTGTGGGAGAATGACCGCGTTTGAACGTTATGCTTGTTGGGAATTGGGGGGAAAAATGTTATGACATGTGATGAATAACGGTGTGTGTGAATTATAGACTTGTATCGAAATACACAGAAAATAGGACCAAGACCTGTTCACGTTTTTTGTTATTAAATTTAATTAGATCTACTGCTGCTGGCGACAAATTAAATCTGTTGTAGCGCTCTCTACAGTTTGTTGGACTCAAGTTGCGGGGTTGTGTTGTTTTTTTTCTGCGGCAAAACGAACAAATCTGCCAAAACAAAAACATTGCGGAAAGTAGGCCAGCAAAACAGAAGAAAACAAACGAGGAAAAAAAAAAATTCTGCAAAACCAGACACTGGTGTCAGGGACTATGGCCCAGTACGATGGTAAGCAAATGAAAAAAATGCAAAGTGCACAACAATGAAAATGTATCTTTCAAACGTTTATCACAGAATTTTGTGTGGAACCTACAAAACAGTGTTAGTGATTGCGGGTTTAACACGTGGGGTGTATGAACAGTATTCATCAGTCGTTACTCATGCATGGGAATCGGGTTGATCCCTGATCGTCCTTCCAAAGTCTCAAGTTATACGTGGGTCTGTCTCCAGTCGGTGTTTCCATACGGAACAACACATGGTCGATATATGGCCCATTGTCTATTCCAGCGTACTGCCGATTTGGTGTTCCTGTGACGGACTATGCATTTCTGATATCTACGAATGTGACGGCAACGAAGACTGCCCCCGTCTGGAGAAGAAGATGAGTCCAACTGTACCACAAACACTAGATAAGATCTGTTTCATCCTGGTCGTTTTCCCATCGTTCCCATATTTGATGTGAACGGGGTATCCTCGATATGCTCTTTCCAGTGTTGTCGGTATGTGATGTTTGTAGTGCGGGTGGCGCTTTTGCTCAAGAAAAGAGTGATTTGGGTGCTGTAACTTCGACTGAAGTTCTTCTTTAGATGAGGGGTATCGAAACTACTCGCATTATTTTCAATAGCATTGATGCTTCATTTTCTCGAATATTAAGGCTGAATGGAACATTAAATTTGAGACTGTCAAAAATCGAAGGTTCAGGGTAAAGATCACCTGATCACTGGAAAGTCGACAGGGTTCTGTGGAAAATCTGGTAAATCTCGCGTCCAGAATGTCTCGGGTGCTCATTTTTTGAAGGTGGCAAAGTCGACATTGTCGTGTTAATGAACAAAGACTATACTCCAAATGACCTTAGTTCTTGAACATGGTAGGTGAAACAGCCTTGTTGGAGTTCGCACTCACGTGGCAGGAATGTTAATGATTTTCAATTTTGGAACATGAACGGTTTCGGGCTGGTGGTGCAGGACGACGACATAGTCCACTGTGGGTTCCAAGCCTGACCTTGGTTAGGAAAAAATCTATTATTAATTAAACTGAACAAGTTGACAAGGACATTAGTACTAGGACTAGATAAGTAAGTTTATATTAGGAACGACTTCCTACTATCCCAGGTCGGAAACGCTGGCAAGGATGGATCACGTTGATAGCCGATGCATGTTCGTTTCGTGCAGTAATACACATACCACATGTCAGGGTCGCCAGGGCATTGTAATCGGATTTTTATTCGGAACCTAGGCTCAGTTTAAGGCAGTCAACTCACTCTGCCGTTTTTGTTTTGCTAGGTAGAGCAAAGAGAAGGCTCTAATCAGTGAAGTGGTGGTAATTACTATGTGAAATCATTGAGCAGTGTCGATTTCAGTGAAACGTTAGCTAAATGCTGTCATATCCTCAACAAGATGAAACTAACCTAATACTCTTGAAACGCAGGCTGCCTCAATAGATTGCCAGTATCAGGGAAGGATTCAGGGTTTTTTATACTCCCGGGAATGGTATTTATGTGAATGCATCTTCACGCTACCCAGCTAACGGAGTTGTAGTAGAATGTTTTGCTCATAAAAGTTCCGATGACGTGAAATGGACTCCCGAAGTCCTGTCATGAAGGTTCCAAGTAACTATGAACACGGTTACGTTACTACTTTGTTCCTGGAATCTGTAACTTTGAGATCTTTCGTAGGATCCACATTTTTACGTTTCACGATCGTTACTAGTCCGTTCGAAAAGTAATTTTTCATGGCTTGGTAGAAAACTTCTCAGGCCATTCACAATATTACCTGGTTATAATTATCCAAATGAATACAAATCGATGTTCTAGCTGATGTTAATCCATATTATCGTTCAACCACGAAGGTTCTTGTGGTAGACCTGCCAACTTCAGGGACATCACTCGGCTCGCATCGTTGGTGGTACCGGAGCTGCCTTAGGAAGTTGGCCCTGGCAAGCGCTTCTCGAGTATCGTTCGTATCTTTGTGGAGACAGTTATCATTAACGAAGAAGCGGTGGTCACAGCTGCACATTGTGTCGGGTGAGCCAAATACTAATCAACTAAAGGCCACTCACGTCCCCCCCCCCCCCCCCCCCTATTTGCGCAGAACTAATGAACTTAGAAGAATAGGATATAGTCGAATATTACAAGTTTTGCCGCGAGTGTATCTTTGTAGTGTATTTCTTAGGACGGAAAACCTCTCATTCATTCGTGTTACCAATGATGAATGCTGATGGGATGCGTCGACTATACCTGTAAATGACGTGTTTTGTTCTGGACTACCACCATATTTAAAAAAAAAGTTTGAGGGCAATAACCGTTGACAACAACTGTCGTTATTTGTTCGGCGCGATTGGTGTTGAATACTTATTTAACAATACCACGAACAGTCTTATTCAGCAGTTTTTGCCCAAGACCTACCACGACTCCCCATAATGTCCGTTGAGAAGCCACACAATAAGTTAGTTTAGTGCGAAAAGGGTCAAAAAGACGGAATCTCATGAAAAGACCGCTGGAGCCACAAACCCCAAAAGAGAAGAACAACCCAGATACTTAGAGAATTCGCCCCACGGTTACTGAAAAATAAATCAAGACTGTTCTGAATGCATTCACATGCTGAGACAGAACAACCTCTTCAGAAAGGCTATTCCACTCATTAGAAATCTATGGGAGAAGAAATATTTACGAATGTCCAATCTACAGCGTTTACCACGAAGCTTGAGGCAATGACCCTATCGGTAGTTACTTGGAAAAACTCAAAGAAATAGCGGGAGGAAAGGCTCTCCAATCCTTGAACAATTTTAAAGACCTGAATCAAAACACCTAGAATTCGTCTCAGCTCCATCGAAGTGGCGTATCACGTAACAGCTGGGTGGTACATTAAATCACAGAGGACGAGATTCCAACACTAAACACATCTGTACTTGATTTAGGGTATGCACTAGGTTTGCATGTGCTCATATTGATTGCATTCGTTACGAGAGTGCGCGACCTGCCTGCATGTGCGGCCCTGTAGCCAATTCGGCGTAAGTTCCAATAGTTGCCCGCCTGAAATTCGGTGATTAGCAGGGTATGATTAGTTAACTGTGTTCCAATGTTACGGTCAACATGAGAGAACTAAAGCTACATTTGGGATCTTATTCAACTCAAAAAGTCAATCCATACATTTGTAATTTGGCGAGGAAGCCAATCCGTAACATTCATTACACTTCCAGTCTAGGCTACAAACTGTTAGAGACGCGAATGTCAGGGTGAGTGGTGTTAAGGGGTTATAGTAGAGTAAGTTCACCAGTTACTTCAGCAAGCTAGTAAGACCTACGAGTTATAATTGGCGAGTGCTTCGAACTTTCAAGTACAAACATTATTTAACATTTCCAAGTACAACATCCAAATCCCACCAGGTTATTGGTTTTATAATATGGCAGAGGCGACTTTAGAAAATATTTCTTCCAATCCTCGTGACGTTTTATGGCTAGACGGCTTTGTATACGCGATGACATATTGGCACTGTTAGGCTGACAAAAACTTCTTCAGAAATGTTCAAACTGTTTTGTTCATTTCGGAGATATATGCTGTCATCAGGTGAGCATGCGTATGAATTCTATGCTACAAACGGTTGAGTCGTCAATTGAGCCTACACAGCACGACAGTGAGAACAGCGAAAAATGTCCCGCATTGACGGATTATGTATAGGCATCAACCTGGTCTGAGTTGAGGGCAAGAGGCGTGGTCAGAAATCACCAAGACGGAGAAGTTGTCGGGACCAGTATCAAACCTTCCCTTGCCCTGTAGTATTATAAGTATTATATATTGTATAGAATATTGCTTGTTGTATAATACCACGCACTTAGTAGTCTATCCCTACGAATAGTCAGTCAGTCACTTTTTCAGTTTTGGGGAATAAATTTTCAAATAATTTTCAATTGAAATCTATTGGTAGGTAGTTATACAAGCATTGTCTTTTTCAAGAAGTAGATTGTTTGACACTGTGGCTCCTTGCTCCTTTCATACAGTGACCCAGGAATGCGAGGTAATTTAGACGCTGTTTCTCGGTGAGATCAGCATTTTTAACTCGACGAAGACGAGGGTCAGGAGACCCGTGGAACGGATTTTTGTTCACCCCCGGGTACCAGCCATTTGTCCTCGATAATGATATTGCTCTGCTTAAACTGGCCGAACCAGTGAAATTTGACGACTACATCCGTCCCGTCTGTCTACCAAACAGCAACATCGATGACGAGGTGGAGCATTATTCCAACTGCTATATTACAGGATGGGGTGCAACATATCAGTATGGTAAGCAGTGATGGGTTGTAACATGTCAGTATAGTAAGCGATGATAGGGTGCAACATATCAGTATGGTAAGCGTATATGTGGTGCAACCTGACAGTATAGTGAGCGGTGATGAGGTGATGATGAAACATAACAGTATGGTGAGAGGAGATGAGGTGCAACATAACAGTTTGGTAAGCGGAGTTGAAGTGCGGCATAAAGTATGGTAAGCAGAGATGGGATCCAACGTAACAGTATGGTAAGCGGAGATGGGGTGCAGCATAAAAGTATGGTAAGCGGTGATGCGGTGACGATGTGAAACAAATCAGTATGGCAAGCAGAGATGGGTTGAAACATATCAGTATGGCAAGCGGCGATAGAGCGCGAATATAACAGTATGGTAAGCGGAGATGGGGTGCAGCATAAAAGTATGGTAAGCAGAGATGGGATCCAACGTAACAGTATGGTAAGCGGAGATGGGGTGCAGCATAAAAGTATGGTAAGCAGAGATGGGATCCAACGTAACAGTATGGTAAGCGGAGATGGGGTGCAGCATAAAAGTATGGTAAGCAGAGATGGGATCCAACGTAACAGTATGGTAAGCGGAGATGGGGTGCAGCATAAAAGTATGGTAAGCAGAGATGGGATCCAACGTAACAGTATGGTAAGCGGAGATGGGGTGCAGCATAAAAGTATGGTAAGCAGAGATGGGATCCAACGTAACAGTATGGTAAGCGGAGATGGGGTGCAGCATAAAAGTATGGTAAGCAGAGATGGGATCCAACGTAACAGTATGGTAAGCGGAGATGGGGTGCAGCATAAAAGTATGGTAAGCAGAGATGGGATCCAACGTAACAGTATGGTAAGCGGAGATGGGGTGCAGCATAAAAGTATGGTAAGCAGAGATGGGATCCAACGTAACAGTATGGTAAGCGGAGATGGGGTGCAGCATAAAAGTATGGTAAGCAGAGATGGGATCCAACGTAACAGTATGGTAAGCGGAGATGGGGTGCAGCATAAAAGTATGGTAAGCAGAGATGGGATCCAACGTAACAGTATGGTAAGCGGAGATGGGGTGCAGCATAAAAGTATGGTAAGCAGAGATGGGATCCAACGTAACAGTATGGTAAGCGGAGATGGGGTGCAGCATAAAAGTATGGTAAGCAGAGATGGGATCCAACGTAACAGTATGGTAAGCGGAGATGGGGTGCAGCATAAAAGTATGGTAAGCAGAGATGGGATCCAACGTAACAGTATGGTAAGCGGAGATGGGGTGCAGCATAAAAGTATGGTAAGCAGAGATGGGATCCAACGTAACAGTATGGTAAGCGGAGATGGGGTGCAGCATAAAAGTATGGTAAGCAGAGATGGGATCCAACGTAACAGTATGGTAAGCGGAGATGGGGTGCAGCATAAAAGTATGGTAAGCAGAGATGGGATCCAACGTAACAGTATGGTAAGCGGAGATGGGGTGCAGCATAAAAGTATGGTAAGCAGAGATGGGATCCAACGTAACAGTATGGTAAGCGGAGATGGGGTGCAGCATAAAAGTATGGTAAGCAGAGATGGGATCCAACGTAACAGTATGGTAAGCGGAGATGGGGTGCAGCATAAAAGTATGGTAAGCAGAGATGGGATCCAACGTAACAGTATGGTAAGCGGAGATGGGGTGCAGCATAAAAGTATGGTAAGCAGAGATGGGATCCAACGTAACAGTATGGTAAGCGGAGATGGGGTGCAGCATAAAAGTATGGTAAGCAGAGATGGGATCCAACGTAACAGTATGGTAAGCGGAGATGGGGTGCAGCATAAAAGTATGGTAAGCAGAGATGGGATCCAACGTAACAGTATGGTAAGCGGAGATGGGGTGCAGCATAAAAGTATGGTAAGCAGAGATGGGATCCAACGTAACAGTATGGTAAGCGGAGATGGGGTGCAGCATAAAAGTATGGTAAGCAGAGATGGGATCCAACGTAACAGTATGGTAAGCGGAGATGGGGTGCAGCATAAAAGTATGGTAAGCAGAGATGGGATCCAACGTAACAGTATGGTAAGCGGAGATGGGGTGCAGCATAAAAGTATGGTAAGCAGAGATGGGATCCAACGTAACAGTATGGTAAGCGGAGATGGGGTGCAGCATAAAAGTATGGTAAGCAGAGATGGGATCCAACGTAACAGTATGGTAAGCGGAGATGGGGTGCAGCATAAAAGTATGGTAAGCAGAGATGGGATCCAACGTAACAGTATGGTAAGCGGAGATGGGGTGCAGCATAAAAGTATGGTAAGCAGAGATGGGATCCAACGTAACAGTATGGTAAGCGGAGATGGGGTGCAGCATAAAAGTATGGTAAGCAGAGATGGGATCCAACGTAACAGTATGGTAAGCGGAGATGGGGTGCAGCATAAAAGTATGGTAAGCAGAGATGGGATCCAACGTAACAGTATGGTAAGCGGAGATGGGGTGCAGCATAAAAGTATGGTAAGCAGAGATGGGATCCAACGTAACAGTATGGTAAGCGGAGATGGGGTGCAGCATAAAAGTATGGTAAGCAGAGATGGGATCCAACGTAACAGTATGGTAAGCGGAGATGGGGTGCAGCATAAAAGTATGGTAAGCAGAGATGGGATCCAACGTAACAGTATGGTAAGCGGAGATGGGGTGCAGCATAAAAGTATGGTAAGCAGAGATGGGATCCAACGTAACAGTATGGTAAGCGGAGATGGGGTGCAGCATAAAAGTATGGTAAGCAGAGATGGGATCCAACGTAACAGTATGGTAAGCGGAGATGGGGTGCAGCATAAAAGTATGGTATAGCGATGATACAGTGGCAGCATCAGTGATGGAGGGGGTGGCTTTGGATTCCTCAACGGGGACTTCAATGACTACGTTGAACCAACTCGCACATGCAGCCTACTGCTAAAGCGCCAACCTCGTACGCTGTCGATCATCGTACTACGAGATTTACAATTGAGAGGTGGTCACCCACATTTCTACAGTTCCTACACAGCGTGAGCAGAGCACGTGACTTTATTTGCTATTGATGCTAAAAAAAATGAATTTTATATTTAGGCACATTTGTATACTCAGATGTAGATGTGGATCGCTGACGCGCAACAACTCTTTTCAAGAGGATCATCAGTTTTCGTCAAAGAACACACACCAAATCCTCTTCGGCTTCAACAGATCGATACCACAATGAAGGGAAAACAAACATAGCCCTAAGGGATTATTCTGTTTGGGGTAGAACTCTCAACAACAGAGAATTACTTAAAGAAACAAAGTTGACACAACTCTCGCTGACGACATGGAACAATACAACCTGACCGTTATGGTTGTTCAAGAGACGCACATACTGGTTACTGGGTCGGAGAAATTACGATCGGACAGTTGTAAGAAATTTTCTATTATATTATACCATACTGGTGACAACATACATCACGGTGTAGTGATAATCGTTAGAGCAGATGTGATGGATCATTTAGAGTATCATTCTAAGCGACTACAGAAAACTGGAGAACTTGGCAGAAATCATGTTACGATATCGCCCTGCACCACATACCGAGGAGTGAATCAATCCTGAGAGCTTTTAAATGCCAGTTTAGCAACAGGGCAGTGCTAGCTATTGCTGGAGACTTTAATGCAAATACAGGGAGTAGACACAAGAATTATAGTCAAAATTTGGGAGTCAGAACAGGGCAAGTTTCGAAAAGGAAAACTGAACAGCAATGGGAATACCTCCTGAAACTATGCAATATAGACAGGAATCACTAACGATAAATACAACCTATGATCATGAAAGTGCTCACAGAACAACGTGAGTCTTTCCGGAAAGCAATACAGACAAATACTCAGTGAGAAATCAAGGTTACTACTTATTGATGGGGAATCAGAGAGTGAGACCACAAAGTGTTTACCCAAGATATGATATCCTATGCAAAAATCAATACGGACACCGATCACAGACTCGTTATAGTCAAATTGAATGTGAACTGGTACAAAAAGACACAGTCTACAAGGCAGCAGACTCCATAGACACATTAACAAGACTGAAAGCTGAAACTTATTATAGACAATATGAGGCGATTTTTTTAGCAGAACTTTACTGAGTATGAAGATGATACACAAGAGATGTCGGTACAAAAACAATGGGATAATACTGTAAATCTTGCCAGCTTGTAGAAGCTTTGGAAGAGGTGTTGGGTTGTAGACAAAACGATTACAAGGGAAAAAGTGATGAAATTAAACGATTGTCAAAAAAGTCACGAGTCCAAATAAATTGCAACTCACGACGAGGAAAAGAGAAGACAGTTACAGCTAAACATAAAACAACTGATCATACAGGTAATACTCATTCTGTTACCCAAACCAAACAAACCGAAAGGACTAGTCGGAAACCTACGGCCAATTAACTTATTGTCGGTGCTTTTTTAATTTTATCAGACGAGTGGGAGGAAAAATTGACATTGGAATACCAGTCACACAAGTCGTATACAGAGCGGGAAGGAGCACAACAGAACTGGTTAAACTGTGTTAAACACGTAGAAAAATGCATCACCTCAGGCAATTTTCAAATTATAGTAATATTACTAAACATGTGTAAAGCATTCGAAACTGTCAAAAGAAACACTGACCCAATATTTCAAAGAAATTCTAGAAGAAGGTGCTTACGCATGATGGTCATTTTGCTGAAAGATTTCATACTAAACGGAGAATTGGGGACAGGAAGTAGGTAATAATCTCCACGAGGAGATCACACACATGTGAAGCCGTTGACAGACAAATCACGCTTAGTACATCTTCAGAACAATTACTATCTAACCGGCTATGTATACGTAGTGCAACAATAGGCGAACGATACCGCTATACGTTGCAGATAGCGTCAGACAAACGTACTATATTTGACGCAATAGACGCTAAAGGTCAACGAGGCCAAAACAGAACAATACATCAAGAGAGGTGAGAATGACTGGAGACATTGTAATCAACGAGGGAGTAAACTGAACACCAGAACGGACGGAAATGTATCAAAACAAGGAACTTAAACAAGGAACTGTGAAGAAAACCCGAACAGGCAGCAGGGAGCGTCAAAATAACGGAAAGAACCTACTGAAGTGGCTAGGGTCACCTAATGAAACTTTCATATCCACACATGTGAAACAAGATATTAGAGAAGCACTAAGACCAGTAAAGAGTAAAGAGCCAAACTAGGGGACCCTCAGTTGGCAGAAATGGCTCAAAACAATGGAGAGATTTGGTGGCAGAAACATTTTGATGAAGGCGCAGTGCCGACCATTTGCCGATCAATTGCTGAACGTGGTCCTGGTATAACTGTTCAATTATTCAAACTCGCAATTGGATTATGGAATGAAACAGTCGATCATTTGCCCTTTCTTATCCCTTGACGAAGTCAGAGGAATCTATGCATCATGCCCAATGTTTATGTGTTGGTGTTGTGTGGTGTGCGTATGTGACGCCCAGCTGTGTACACGAAACGAACCGGAAGGATGCTAGTACATGACCATGAAAGTACAGGGGAAAAATGATTAAATTGTTTTGTAGTGTTAGGTAGGAGGTCATATGAGGTCACCAGAGGACAAAGTCTGAAAACATTATAAACACTATAAGCTTAGAATGGTTGGTTCAAGCAAGTTGATATTCAGTGTATAGCTTCATTATGTGGATTCAAGAACCCATTGTTTTTTTGGGTAAATCGATATGGTCATTTTTGGTCAAAAAATAGAAATTATGTGAAAATTAATATTTTAGCTGAATGTAGCTTGTAAACACGGTAACTCGACCCCACCTGGATGGACAAAGCTCATACATGATAAATACAGGAACTCTATTGTTTTGGGGTTGGGTCGGAGGTCATCTGAGGTCACCTGAGGTCAAGTCTGAAAACCTTGTAAACACTATAAGTCCAAAATGGTTGGTCAGATCGAGTTAAAATTCAGTGTATGTATCGCTCTCTTTTGAGAACACAGAGATCATATTGTTTTTTGTGTAGATCAGCGGTCACTTCGGTCAAAATAGAATTTTGTGTGACAAATCAATTTTTTAGTCAATTTAGCTTGTAAACATGTTACTCGATCCTATCCAGATAGATGGACTGATACCTTGTATGTTTTTTCCTCATAATGGAATGAGTAAACAATGAACCCTATTGTTCTGTTGTTGGGCCAGAGGTTATCTGAGTTCCCAGAGGTGAACTTAGTGTGTAGCTTTCCTATCAAGAGTACAAGACTCTATTGCTTGATCACGAAAGCGTCATTTTTGGAGGAAAATGCGGAATTTGTCAAGCTTCCATAATTGCCTCATATGAGCTGGTGCAATTTCCCATTTGTCCTCGTGCCTGGCCATTGGTTGACAGCAATGAGTCAAGGAATCACTAAGGCCTTTTGGCTTTCCTGGTTTTACTCGTTCCAGTCATGTTCTCTTCCTTCCTAGGGTGACAGTGGTGGGCCGTTAGTTTGCCAGGAGGCTGATGGAAGCTGGACACTTGTCGGAATTACCAGCTGGGGTTACGGTTGCGGAGATCCCCAGTCTCCGTGTTATGCTCGAGTTTCCCGGTACAAGGACTTGATCGAATCTGTCATCAACGAAAGTACGTAACTCTGATCTCAATCCCCGTGCTAACATTGTATCAACTTTGCTTCGTATACAATGCAATTAGTCAATATCATGGTTTTGCATTGAAGGGGCACATATCACGTCAGCTCTAATATTCTCTTTATCAGAAACCATATTTAAAACGTAACATCACCATCGTCTTTTCGGGTTATCCAATAAAAGGCCTGTTACGTTCACAATTAGTTATATGCCTATGTGTCAAAAGTCAAGGGAAGTGACATTGGTCGCTCGACATTGCACGTACGTGTGCAAAACAATTTTTTTCGGGAAACCCCGGACTGTCAAGTCTCCCACTTGAGGACCATCAAGGAAATCACACATAAGTAGAGCTACGACGGACAAATCAAAAGCAGTACACCCCCATGACCATGATAATGATAATCTCCCAGACGGCTAGGGTTTTTGTCACAGTACAACAGATCTTGAGCTTTACTTCGAAATGGCGTCAGCCTAATGAACCGAAGTGGAAATAACTATTGAGGGAACAAAGTGAATGCGAGAGAAGACATAAAGCGACGGATGTGGCATAAGAGCATTTTCTAAAATGTCAAAAATGATCACAAACCAATAAGTGGATCAATTGAAAATAGAATCTCCGAGGCATTACGAGCATTTTAGTATAACAACGATTGTGGACCCTACAATGGTGCCTCTAGAAACCGATATGAAATTATCAGTAGAAGTTCTACATACGTGAAATTGTCATACCTATAATCTCAACAATGAAATGTACTTAAAGAACCTAACCGGGAGCATTAAGCGTCACACTAAGAAAGTTATGACTGAAGTGGCTGGACAGCCTAATTAGATTCCTACTTGGATGTGTCTTGCATAATCTTCAACAGGAACTGTACAAAAGAACGAACAGAAGCCCATGAACGCGTCAAATAAGAAGAAATGATAATGTTATGGCAGTAAGGTCCGGCTATGGGGGAACGTTGGGTTTGGCTTGAATTTGTTATCAACAACAATATTCGCAATCCTCACCAACTGAAATTTGGCAACTGATACCTCTGCCATCTTTGGCATTTTTGAACGTGACTCTTGACTCTGTCCCAATCCCCGATGCTAACATTTGGGGAATCAAGTTGTTCGTACAGTGGCGAACAATTTTGGGAAATCCCCGGACCTGTCAAGTCTCCCACTAGGGAGAGAGACCATACATCAAGGAGATCACACATACGTGGGACCACCGATAGACAAACCATACCATCTTTTGGCACATATTTATGCTAATCTCTCAGACGGCTAGGGTTTCTTGTTAATAGCGCAACGATATTGACCATTACGTCGCGCAATAGCGTCGAGCTATGATGGGCCGAAGAATGCGTAAATAAATATAGTGAAGACTAAAACGACGGAAGTGGCAATAAAAGCATTCTAACATGTTCACAATGATTCACAAACCAATTGGAAATCCAATTGAAACGATAATCTCTGCGAGGTCTCAAGGCAATGTGTATTGTATAAAACGAATGGTGGCCTCTAAAATGTATCATCTTAAAAAAAAGTATATTCCATGGAATTTGATTAAGGAATATCTAAACATACGTGGAAATGGTCATCACATAAGTCAACAATGAACTGTAGCCACAGGGAGCCATTCGATCATAATAGGAAGTTTTATGACTAAGTGGCTGACCAACCCAATTGGATTCCTAGAACAAACACGGCGCTAAACATCTATCGAGAAGCACAGAACCGCGAAAATAGGATGCCACCGTGATGTGCTTTATCAACAGACCAATCAAGCCTTCGAACGAAACTAGGCTCCCTCCTCCCTCCTTTGTATAAAAATATCCATTCACAAGTGGCCAGATGGCCACAACTACGTAGGCGCGGACTGACACGACGATAAGCTGTCTCTCCCTGTTGAAGGCTCATCTATGATACCAGTTTATATCCTCTACTTTTGGGTGTCTAAACACCAGCGGCAAATGTTTCTCGCCCCATCAGGTCCAGGCTAACCAAAAAAAATGACTTGTCTGTGTGGCACAGAAAAAAGTATATGAATGGTCGGGGTTCCAATTTGATTTTTTTTTTTCTGTATCTGGTCCTACATTTGTGCTTGAAATTTTGGAATACAAAACTACTTTACAGGTAGGTTACTCTTAGTAGCGTGGAACCCAGGCGTTCACATTCTACAATCTACACGATCAAACATGTTTGTTAATGTTGCCTAAAAGGACAAACCATTTATAGTTTATCATTACTATCAACTTCTCGACTTGATGTCTGATCCGATGATTCTGATTGTGTGGCCTGAAATGTTGCCAATTGTTTCTAATGTTGATGGCCAATTGCTCGTTGGCAAAATACGATATAATCATAATTCAGTTGTGCTTTCCTTCGCTTTTCTCCATAGATCCGAGTGACCGTTGCGAACCTGGTCCACTTCGATTGCTCTTCACAGTTGCCTTACAATAGCACATTCACTAACCTCGCAGGATGTCGTGGAGGAATTTGTGTCTTTCGTTCTCGATTACACTACAACACGGAATGAGACTCATGCACCTACTGATCCCTGCGATTCTAAGTTGTCGAGCCACTATTTTTGTGGGATCTTTTTTAGGGAGTTGTCCGTATGGTGTCGTTTTGTGCCCTGCAGGGAGTACTACTGCAGAATACCGCGCCGATTCTTGTGTTGCTAGAGGACTATGTATGTTCATTCCTGCCGAATGGAAGTTCCTCACAAAATGAGTGGTGTACTGAAGTTATATCCTCCTATCCCTTCTTCTCTTTTTTCCTATGCCTATGCCTTTTTTCTTTTTTTTCTGTCTGGTAAACCGTCTCCACATCCTCAAGCATGTTTTTTTTGTTTTATTAAATGCACAATTACAAACCCGTGCCGCTGCTAATTGGTCGAAGAACATTTGCCCTTTCCCATGGGACCCACCTGAGATTTGTCTGAACTAAGGGGGTTGGGGTTTGGATAAGTATAGTATTCTGCTTTAGCTCCCTGGATTCTACAACACCCCTAGTTTTCCCTGGCACAGTCCATCACGTTGCCGGTTGTTCCGCGTTATTCGCCACTACGTGTATTCAACAAGCTGATATAAACGCCTATTGAACCTAATCCAAGTGGGTGTTAGTTTCCCGTGGAGGATTGCTCTCAGTGCGTTGTTCAAATCATATTATCAAATCATCCATATTCGAGAGTTTGCCAGAACGTAGTAACTTGATGTGATGCTGGCCCATTTGGGTGCTGCTCATGTTTCTCTTATTGTTCTTTCATTGTTTCGTCATCATTAGCCTTCGTTCGTATCCTCACGGGTATCGTCTCCTGTATTATCGAGATATAGACTAGAGCCCGAATAAACATAACGAACAAACATATGGGTGTCAACATATAGCAGTGTTGGATCACAAGGCAGTCCACTCCTCCTCAGACCCTCCAGGCCAAGAGTTACACATGTTCTGAACAGTAGGATAGCGTATCTGGGCAAACTTATCACAGGGTATCGAAAGGGTGTTTTCCCCGGTCAATATTAGAACGGCCTGGTCCGTCACAATTGCCGCGATCCTGACCGTGGGAGTGTGTACCCCGGAAAATCGGTGGAGCGGATATAGCACGGCATCCCCCCTCCCGCCCACAGATACCTGGGATAACCATGTTTTCAAATGCCTATCTTTACAACAACAACACCGCCATCACATCCATGTATTTCTAGCTTCTATTATAATTTCTTCTTGCCCCAAACTGCCATAGATACTTTATTACACTACCATCAATCCAATGTGGAACGTCATCATAAAACAACAGTAATTCACTGTTAAGAGTACTGAAAATTTGTATTTTGCGACCCAAAGCCAGAAACACCCGCGCCGACACATATCCAACCAAATCTGCCTTACTCCTTGGTTGACTGAAAACTGGCTGGCAAATCGGCTCCGGACAATACTGAACTCGTTCCGTAGGCGCTTGCAAACGCTGCAAACCAACCCTGGAACTGCGACTCCCGCTAGAGCTAGCGGTTTGTACAATGTGCTGAGGAAGGCTTTGTGCTATCTTGAGCTAAAGCTAAAACTATTAAAAAAGGGGAGGAGTCCTCTGTCATTTTCACTGGAGTGACTGACAAAACAAACAGCAAGAGGAACGATTTCGAAGACAGTACTTTGCAGCGATCGAGAGCGCCATTACGAAGATGGAAACTCGCTTGCAGTACAGATATTCGCAAATACGGGCAAATTGCCTGCATGGTGACAAGTGAACGCTGACACTATCGATAAATAAAAATCTAGAGCTGTCGGATGATCTGGAACTAGAACTGAAATTTTCCAATCGCCGTAGTACAGATGCCAGGGTGAGATCTCATTTGAGAGGATTCACCAATTTTAAGTAACATGAGCCATCAGACGCGGCAGATATTTCCCGCAGTAGAAGAACAACTACATCTTGTTCTAGTGTCACCTGACAGCAGTGTGCGGGCCCGAGCGTTTCTTCACTGCCATTCGGAGAATAAAAGACATGGCGTCTTTGCAACACAATGAGATATTCGCGTCTGGAGAGCCTCATGGTATGCGTCATCCACTCTGGACAATGCCAAAGAATCGTGTCCAATGCCAAACGCTTCGTGCTGAGCCGATGTAATGTAACAATTCACTTATACGCCAATATCTGGTCGCATCGATGTACCTTAGTAGTCAATACGTGGATACCATTACTTTCATAACATAATTTTGAGGTATGCTCCCATCCTAAAAAAAAGGCCTACTAACGATCTATGAATGCCAGAAAAGAGAGATGCTAACTTGGGTTGTATTTCACATGGTTTTCACTTATTACCGTTCACAATATCACTCACCCTACTACTCAGGCTCAGGGTTGAGGCTCGTGAATTCCCATAATATTCATAGAGAACCGAGGATTGCACTGTCGTCTTCTTTGTCCCAGGGCCGAAGAATTGTAATAAAAGCCGTGTTGCCACCCTATCTGTCAGTAACAATAGGTCTTACCGGAAGCATACGAATCATTGAGGATGCAACTCAGGAAGTCTTCCATGACTGTTTGATCATCATCATGTATGTGTTTTAGAACAAATGGAGAGTGGCGACTGAAACAGTGGGGCTTGTCCCCTCCCATGTAAAATACTCATATATGTGATTCTATTTTTGAAAGCTGGGTATTTCAATAAATGAGAAAACACAAATGATATCCACATTCCAAGGCTTAGTATGTGCAACATAAAACACTCGGAGAGTGCCGTTCCCGACTATCAGGGGGTTTGTAAATACCGACGAACTTATTCACGCCCTATGCCAACACATGGTTGTCGCTCCGCTCAGATAGTAACCGAATTCATCGTCCCATCTCGCATAAACGAATCGCCGCCATGGGTACATCAACGACAGAAGGAAGGCGGGTTAGCTCAGCCGTGATTGCAAATTCGAAACACATTCAAAGTCGGAGGAATTTTCCGCAATTTGTGTATGGCGCGTGTCAGGAATTGTTTCACGCCATCTACCTCCAGAGATGCACTAAAGAGAAAAGCGTGCTGTATAGTACAGGTGTAACAAGTCCTCGATGATCAGGGGTTATATTTGCAACGCACATTGATCGTGTCTTTATAAGCAACGGATCTATACTATTGATTACTTACGAAGACACGCACGCACGGAAAACGTAATTTGACCTGATTCCTCGCGTTTGTAAATCGCCGGCCCCTCCTCTCTCAATTCTTGTTTGTCCTTCTTTCCTCTCTCCTATTTTACCCCACCCATTCTCCGCTCTCCCCCCCCCCCCCTCTCTCTCTCTCTCCGCCCGTCTTACCCACTTTCCCACCCGAACTTGCCCTGGGAACTTCCCCAACGATTTCCGAACCGAACCATATAGGTAACCACTAATAGGTGATGGTTTGTTTCAGGCGTTCTCTCACTATTGTTTTTCATCCAGGCATGACTACTGCGGCGAGAACACCTTTACGTTGACCAACGAGAACTCAACGAAATTGGCTAATCCTTCCTATCCTATCGGCAACGTGGGAAACAGAGACTGTGTCTGGTTTCTCACGGGGATTCCTGGGCAGAACATCCTGGTCAAATTCCTTGATCTCCTCTTCGACCATCATACACAAACGCTATCTATCGGCCATGGGACTGATCCCGATAATCGATCGACAACAGTTGCAAAGGTGCTCAATGATACAGCTCCTGTGGTTATTGAAAATGACAAAGGTTGGGTTCGCTTCGAGACGAGTAACAGCGCGACCTACATTGGATTCGTCGTAGACGTATTCACGTATGATCCATCAATGTTAATCTTTCAGTCTGCACTTCTATATACCTTCTAATAGAAGCTCTGTCATATTAAAAGCGCACCTACGTTCCTCACCAACTTTTTCGAGACAGAGAAGTCGATTGTTTTGCTACAAGTATGTACATATTCGTTCCTCAATTTGAGCTTTGTTGACCCTGATGACGGTTGCTTCTGACTGGGTCATTTTTCTAACAAAATTTGCCATGTTTTTAGTTTACTTTGTCGACATCAATTGGAATATTCCTTTGGATACAAAAATGTTTATAGTCTTTTGATCTTCTTTTGAGCTTGAACAGGTTCGCCACCTCTTTGTTACTGGTATATAGGTCCCAGGTTCATCTATAATATACATCGATGTTAACTTTATCAATTTGACCTTGATGAACCTCCTGATGCTCACCTTATTAGTTACTCTATGTACCGAGTTCAATTTAGATGCTCCCAATATGTAGCAATTTGACTTTTCCTTCGAATTATCATGTAAATTCACCAATGTTGAGAAATTAATATGACTTATGCTTATGCCTATCTAGTTAGCATATGCCGTATCGATTCGTTTCTCAGCGAAGACCCCATTTTATGTGAAGTACTGTAACTAGTAACTTCATTTCTGCTCGAGGCTTCTGAATATTTGATAGACTTTTCCTTTATGCAGTGACGGATATCCTCCATTCAGTCTATTCCTCTAACATTACCATATTATTTTCGTGGAGCCTAATGAGTTTTAGTTTATTTAATGGACCATTCTTACAGATTCCTTCCCATGCAAGAACGACAGCATTATATGCAGCGGACGCTGTCTCCCGGGGCGAGCGGCTTTGTGATGGGATAGTAGACTGTCATGATGGGGAGGATGAGAACGACGACTGCCCAGGTGAATACTTGGAGCCTAGTGCTATTATAAGGCCTCTATTCTGAATGTCAATCAGTTCAGCATCAAATGTTGTATGTTTAAAATGTTGTGTGGCAGTACATGTGAGTCATTCCTTGTTATAATGCTGAGTTGAAGGACGAATGCGGGCTTGATTACATGGTTAATATATATAATATATATATATAATATATATATATTATATATATATATATAATATATATATATTATATATATATATATATATATAATATATATATATATATATATATCATGGAGAATGGAAAACTCTATCCATAGGTTTGCATCCCATTCAATACGAGTTCCTATGTGGGAGTTATTGGCATCAAAGTTTAGCCATTAGCAGAGAATTGGGATTTGCGCAATAACGATGCCGTTACACATGGACAACACGGAAAATTAGGTTATGTATTTCATTGTTTCATTTTGTTGAAATAAGTCAACGTTTAGCAGAAGTTATGTTGTCTCTATCTCACCAAAGTAGCCATTAACACCTACCAACCTCTCCCATAGACTAAATGCGAATCGGTATGACATCATTTATTATTGCATGATGGGATGCCTTTCGCTCTTGCGCGATACACATGCTTCAAAATACACAAACTTAAGTGAGTAAGTAAGTAAAACTTTATTGCTCCATAAATGCAAATTGCATCTCTCCACATAAAAGCAGTAACAAACACTAATATATAATAATAAGACGATATTCATATTTACATTGAAGCGTGAGGAGGTAAGATCACCAAAAATCGAAAGGCGCTACATCAACGGCCTAGGAAAGCCGGCTAGCGAGTTAAGTGCTGTTTTATACTTTAATTGCACTAGAAATAAAGAGAATAACGATACAGGTTAGTATTCAGGCGTGGAAGCCTCAGTCTGCCAATGCCCCCTGATTCCAATCTGCCTAGAATGGAGAAGATGGTGGAAGGTGGTGATTACAGTCATCCCAGAAAGATAACAGTTTGGACTGTGAAAGGGACTGGTAAACCAAGTCAACTGGAAGATGAGACTGCCTACTACACGCTCAGCTTTCTTAGTAACATCATCAATACGGTTCATTTTCTTCCTTGTTGACATCCACCCCAACAAATGAGACAATACCTCCGAACCCCACAGATCGCAGCATTATAAAATAGCTCCGAAATTTCAGAACGGACGCTGGATAGTGACATTTTCGAAGGCAGTACAATCTAGAATTCAATTTCTTAACGAGGATATTTTTCAGCACCGCTCTCAGATACCTCTGAGATGAAACACGTTCAACCTCTTGACCATCGATAATAACAGGGGTGGCGATGTAGACTTACGCCTCAAGTCAATCACCATTTCCTTAGTCTTGGAAATATTTAAATGCAAAAAAAATAGCCTGACAGTACTCAACAAATAATTGCAGTTGTTTTGAGGTATATCATGTCCTCATCTCTATGAATTAGACTAGCCATAACCGAATCATCAGCGAACTTGATGAGAGGGCATTCCTCCGACAATGACCTGCAATCAGACGTGTATACGGTGAAGAAAAATGGAGCCAATACAGTATCCTGCGGGGCCTCAGTATTCGAGATAGTAGTATCAGAACGGCAAGTGAAGGGAAGTTTAACGAACTGGGTCCGATTAGTAAGATATGTCATATTCCACTTGATTGAACCACTGGACTACCCCTCCCAGGATTTTGAACATAATTTCTGTGGTTGGATGGTATTGAAAGCGGATGAGAAATAGTAAAAAAACATTACTCTCGCGGTATTACAAGAATGTTCTCAGTGGGAGTACAGGCGATCAAGAATAAGAAGAATAGCATCCTCACAGCTACGAATGGAGCTGTACGCAAACTGCAGGGGGTTGAGAAAGGGTACAACAGTAGGTTTGAAGTGCTCCAAAAACAAGCGCTCACAGACTTCCATTGGTACTGCTGTGAGTGCAACGGGGCGAAGATCTTTCATACACGATATGCGTGGGGTTTTAGGAACAGGTATTATACACGACTGCTTCCACAACGACGGAATTTGTCCAAACATGGAAGATTGATTGGAAATGATAAAAAAAAATATTGGGCAGCTCTCTTGCACAATGTTTTAACACACGTGGTGAAGAGCAGTCTGGACCAGCAGCCTTAGAAGATTGTAATTTAGCAAACTGACGATATACATCATTCTCTGTTACCACAAAGTTGCAGTCAGCATCAGTCAACAGTTCATTTTATTTGCTACGTTCAGAAGTAAAATCTAAATTATCAAAACAGCTATAAAAAAAAAATCAAATCATTGGCATATTCAGTTGTGGCAGTAGGTAGTTGGCAAGACTGGCTTCTGTTGGTATATCCGCTCATCAGTCGCATTCCCTCCCAAGCACGCTTCATGTTATTGCACGTAAAGTATCCTTCGATCTTATCTCGGTAGGCGGCCTTCTCTGCTCTGATGACCCGATGAACTTGCATCAATCCCTCCTGATCTACTCTACCGAAAAGTCCCTTCTTCTTATTTATGACATGTTTAACTCTCTTTGTAATCCATGGTTGGTGGTTGGGGAAAACTCTTACTTTCTTTGTAGGCACGGCTACCTCCACACATACGTTTATATAGCTGGTATTCGTATTAGTTACTTCATTCACGTCATGGCAAGCATCCACACACATGTCCCAGTCTGTACAATCAAGCTCCGCTCTAAGCTGATTCAATAAATTGTTATTCCACTGTTGAACAGTGATTACGGTGGATTTCTCTCTCTGAGCAATAGGCAAGTACTCAGGCACCATGTTAAGGAGATTGTGATCGGCTCTTCCAAGTTTGGGTAACTGAAATGATAGGTATGCATCTTTAACGTTTGAGTATAGCAAATCCAAAGTAACGTCATTCCGGGTTGCGCACTTCACATGTTGATAGTACTGCTCTTCTTTATACTAGAGTGATCGCAATCTCCATTGATGATGGTAAAGGCATCAGGAGATAAAGTCTCAAATTCATGAATGACATTGCATAGTTCCATTGCAGCTACTTTAGACACGTTGCGGTTAGGTATATACACAGTGTCAATGAGTACGTTTGAAAATTCCCTCGGCAGGTTGTAGGGCCGGGTACTGATTGTTGAAATTTCGATGTTCTCAGAACAAGAATGGCGTTTAATGATGACATTGTTAGGGTGACACCATCTCTCATCAATGTACGTGCACACACCACCACCTTCGCTTTCCCGATAGGATAGATCGGTCCCCTCGCACGAATGTGAAACCATCAATAAACAAACGAGAGTCACTATGGTGATCCGTAGGCTAGGTCTTTTTCGGCAGAATGCTAGCGTTACGATATTCTTGCAAATACTTAACATTGGAGCAAAGTTCGTCCACTTTGTTACTGAGAGATTGCACATTACCCATAATATTGATGGCAAGTACGGCTTACATTTGAGTCTGCGTATCCGCTTCTTCACCTCTCCAGATTTACCCCGTTTCCTCTTGCGCATCTCCTTTGGCATGTCTGAGATATTGTGTAGGCTATGTATAGGCTGGTAACGTAAGGCGTTCAATTCAGCCGATGAGTAGGTGATCCTCCTTCCGATGAAACGAAATCGTTTCGTTCTCCCGAACATATGTTCCAATAGGACCCCACAGTCCAAAAAGCCAAACACTTAGATTCATTTTGCACTCAGCAAAACGAGAACACCTGGTATGGGAAAAAGAGAATGAACCAAAATATAAAAAAAACCGAAGTGCGAGATGTGTAGCCACTAGTGCCGCGCCACTACTACTAACTTGAAAGGACTATAACTCCGATCGGAAGTCCTATGAACTTGCGGTTTAAACTGACGCATTCAGTTTTTTATTATATCAGCCCCTTTATAATTCATCGTGCAGTTGTCCTTCAAACCAGAGTAACATACTCGATTTACATAAAATAGATATGAAAGTGACAGATAAACTCGTTTCCGACGCCTTTGCGAGCCAATGTAAATATTACATTAGGTTAACTTCGATGTTCCCTAATCATCACTAGACTAAGAGATTTCGTTTGGAATTATAAGACTGCTACTTCTACGACTATACGACGACGACGACGAAGACGACGACGACAACGACGACGACAATGACGACGACGACGACGAAGACTACTACACTACTGCTACTACTTCTAAAGTTTATTTCTTATTCGTCTCCAGTTGTGTGTCGGCTGGACCAGTTCCATGCGATAATGAACATATGTATCCCGATCACGTGGAAATGTGACGGGTTCGTCGACTGCGAATCGGGTGAAGACGAAGAACTGGAACAGTGTTTAAGTTAGTATCATCTTATTTCTTTTGTCTACATTTTCATATCCAGACTGCATTTGTATGTTATCCAAAAACACAAACAAACACAATTACGGGGGTATCATGCTTCAACTTTCTGCATATAAATTCTGGTATATTTTAAATAAGAGAGTTCCTGGCTAATTTTAGCTTGTGAAACGATAACTCGAACTGGATAAATCTACACATGCCTGGTATGTGAGTTTTTTGCTCCACTACAAGAGCGCATGGTTCAAAGCTCCACGGGTGTTGGTATAGCCCGGGGTCAATTTTGGTTTAAAAAATTGGAAAAATGTCTGTTAAATGGATTTTTCCATAGAATTTTGAAAAAAGAGAATCTTTATCTCCTGATGCGACAAAAACTTGCGACGAACAAATTACTATGGTGTCCTTACTTGTATGTGTAGCAGCGTTATGTAAATTTTAGATGAATTTAAACCCATCTAAATCCGAATAATTATGACCTATATTATTATTATCATTATTATTATCATTATTATTATCATTATTATTATCATTATTATTATCATTATTATTATCATTATTATTATCATTATTATTATCATTATTATTATCATTTTTGCTCTGTAGAAACAAGTTATTGGAACCCTTTTATCAACACTATTTGCTGAAGGTTAGCAAGTGAACACCTGTTACACAATTATGCATCGTTCAGGAACTTGACGTCTGTGTTCAGCACCTCAATGCATGCCAAAGTTGCTGGCAAAATGGGGTTCAGACAATTGTTTAATCACTGACATGACTCATTTAAGGAATAGGACGTAGCATCCTAAAGGGTGGTGAGATGAATCAGGGTGTTCCAGAGCAGATGACTATTGCCAACGAAACAATCAATTCGACGCTGGCTGACCGTATACAGTTGTCTTTTTTTCTCGAAAAACGGTTATTTCAGAGCAGATGATCATTGAAAATCAGTCAACTAATTTTCGACAATAGTTTCACAGGAAAAAAAGTTAATCAGAAACGCGATGACTAACCAGGAAGCCAAGAGGCTTAGTGATTCCTTGACTGCCTTCATCACATTTCACTCACTGATTACCTTGACCTGACAAGAAAATTGGATTACAGACTGATAATGACTGTGGGTGACTTATAGATAAATTTCAGCAAGGAATAGCATAGCATCAGACTTACCTCTCTGAGGCCTGATGACTTCTCTGACCTGACCCCAAAACGATAGGAAAACCTGTGCTCTTAGGGAACCACAGACCAAGCATGAGTATTTGTGTTACCAAGCCGAACTTGGTACAGTGTATGGAAAAGCACCATTTTCACAATTTTTCAATCTCCACAATAATACTCCCAGTCTTGCACTAACATTAATGAGGTTAGTTGTACTCCCTAATATAAAGAAAGCTGCATGCCAAATGTCCCCCTGAGTCAGACGGGCATGTGCGGGACTCATCGTGTAAAAAAAGATTTTCAGACTTTGACCGTTAATGACCTCGGGAGATTTTTGACCTGACCCCGAAACAATAGCGACCGTATTTATTATGGGGAACCCACATACGCAAGCTAAATTGCCCAAATATAAATTTCCACAATTTCCCATGTTTTCCCCAAAAAGACCCCTGGTCTCCCCATAAGAAACGACACACCATTTTTAATCTTGATTGACCAACGTTCCTGTCGTTTCTTCACAGATTTTCGACTTTGACCTCTAATGAACTCATATGACCGTTTTTACCCTACCCCAAAACCATAGGGACCTGTGCACATTATGGGGAATCCACATACCAGTAGGAGCTCCCTCCATCCAGGTGGGTCAGTTATTCTCTTCACAATCCAGGAGTCACACACACACACACACACCTACCTGTTGCGGTTCCTGTTAGAACTTTCTCGTTGCTTTCAGCATTCGAGACGAGAAGCAGAGAGAAAGACGCGAGAAAGAAGGCAATCTGCAGTTGCCGTCAGCGCGTTATGATGACTGCTATGGAAACATCGCCAATATTTCATGTACCTGGTGATTGCGGACTCGCAGTTGACACAAATTGTATCACAGGTTGTTGATATTGCCGATTGCACCATTGGCTACTGCAGGCAAACATTTAATGGTGGAGGTTACCTGCCCTGATCTGGTACGCCACTGTGTTTCTTTAGGTAGCATTAGCCCGCATCCTAACGGACGTCCTCCTGCCCACACTATGTTCAATTGTTATCGAGACCCAGACGAGACGGGGCCACGATGTACTCATGATCAGCGCAGATTCCCAGGTACCTCAGGGAGTGGGGGTAAGGCCCGGCCCTGGCTACTTGTCCGGAGGGGGTCGAATGATTGGAATAAGCTGGTGGATGCAGCTCGATGCATTCCAGGTTATGAGTTCATGAGTGCCGGAGTGAGTAATTGGTTCCGTCACAGTGTTCTCCTACTCCATCGTGCACTCGGAATATGAAATACCTATTACCTTTCCCTCCCTTCCCTCGGCTGTTGATAACCCTCTCCTACTTCTGCCCTCTTTCCGAATTGATACATTTATATATTTACGTAGGGTGGCAGGCTGGTGTCATACACTAGTTTATGCAGCGTATTGGCGGATACCTAGGATTTGACATCACATCTTGTGGACGGAGAAGCATTTTTCTCGGGCAACAAGACGCTTCATACTCTTGTGAAGGATTGGATACATGTGCAAAAAAAAAAAAAATCAAATGACACCATCAATCATCATTTCTGGAATAGTGTAGTCATGTTCCACGGTCAAACCTTGCCGTGTTATATTGCACTAAATTGCAACTGAAGGCACCTGACTTCTCAGTTCAAATGAATCATTCCTCAAACAACGAGACCTAAAAGTGCAATTAACAAAACAAGACCCACAAACTTCTGAAATTCGGCGGATGGGAGTAGGATCTACACTCAGGGTATGAATCCAATTACATACTGACATTCCGCTCAGGTACCGATCAGGTACATAATATAGTCAATGACAACACAAGAGAAAGAAAAGGGAAAAAAGTATGCGATGTGAAGGCAAATTACGAAATTGCGTATTCAATAATTTATTCGACAGCTGAAGTACTGGTAGCGACCGTGGGAATTACATCCATCAACTTCACATCTCCGAATTACCCGGACGATTACCCGAACAATTATGGGACATTGTGGAATTCACCACCCATGAGAACTTACAGTTGCTTCTCACCTTCGAAGACCTAATCACTGAGCGTGGCTATGATTTGTGTACGTCAGTGGACGAGAAATTCAAAACGGGCCAGCGCTCACGTGGTCGGGCGACATCGTACCACCAGCTGAGGGTTTTGTCAAGCGGCAACAGGTTGTGGGTTGCATTCATCACGGATAACTCTGTGACTAGGAAAGGATTTTTCGCCACCGTGCAAGTGTTCAACAGCTCGTTTCAAGGTAAGTTGTTCCCTCATTTGAGCGCAAGTTGGTAAATTTCATCCTAGAATACTAGGTAGTCCTCCTCTTTAGATTCCGGAATAACCACAATAATAATGGGTTGTTGGCTGCGTTACTACTGTCACTAAATGCCCGAAGTTCCAGTTTATCAAGAACCGAGAAACTATAGCAAAGCCGTTGACACTTTGGTTATAAAATGAACGACTGTGTGCCTGTTAAATCTTTGCTGCTTCATCATGGGAGCAGTTCGCTCACAGCTGGAAGTCGAATTATGTAACGCGTTCTCGTTCTCGAGCACTGCCAGTGGGAATCGTTTTATAGCCTTGGCAAGAATGTTCCTCCATTTTCCCTCCTGCCCAAATACTGTTGATTTTATATTCAATGCGGGTGATAAGGTAGAATGATGACAGTAAAGTCAGTCAAGAGATGAGTGGACCTCAAAATTCACAAAAGAGTTGAATTTCAATCGGTCTTCCCAGTGAGCAGTCTAGCAACATTTTTACCGAAATTCAACTTAGGAAAAGTGCTGATTGGCATAAATTCAAAATGGCACCCCCGGCCCGTTGGACAACTTAAAAGCCTAATATTACGAAATCATAGTATTTTCACACTATAAAGTATGTTATGAGTTGATAGACATATGGTACTGGAGAACCATTCGAAACACGCTGGGGTGTACTTGCGGCGTAATGAGGCCTATCAACGTAATACAACATTAGAATTCGCCCCAAATAATCCAAGCGAGATGCCTTGATTGTATATTTATTATTAACAGTTGCAACGTTGCAACGTTGTCTTGCGTGATATATCACACTCATTAATTTTGTGATCCAGCAATAGATAGGTACGCGAGTTAACACAGTGTTGTGTAAATTCCTCACAACATTTCAGAGCGCATGATGCTAACCACATAATGAATCTGCTTCGAGTAGTAATTGTATAGAGCCAATAATAAGGTATGACAATTCCGCCATGGACTCATCTTGGTTTGTCGATGAAATGTACCGAGCGTACTAGTCTTGTACGCCCTGGTACGGACATTGATCATATCAATACATCATCTCGCTGTCACTTGTAAATACCGTGTATGAGTATTTCCTAGCGGCAATATTACAAACAATATCAAATATCAAATCGATATTTGCCAGCTGAGGTTTCGTGGGCAGTGCACTTATTCAGTGATCATGTCACACGTAACTGACTAACGTGATAAGAGAGTTAGGGTCGTTCGCCGTATATAGTCGTATAGTATTGTATATATAGAATCGGGGTGCGAGTATCTCTTCGTTTTGATCTCATAAGTAGAGCGCAGCAGTGTTCTGTACACGCTGAAGACGTCCTAGAAGTAACTTGGCCATTCCGGACATCAGACCATTGCAATCATACAGACGTGAAGTGACAACCGAATGATTCAATTTCCTACAAGACATCTTTGTTAGAGATTACGTCAATCATTATTCACGTAAAACGGTCGGCACAGTAAAAATGGTGCCTTCGATTTCGAATATCAGATTCAGAACAGAATCTCAGATTAATCGTCGGTACAGGTCGAGATAAAGACGATCACTCAGTTTTGTCGCTACTAGTTAAACCATTTTTCCGACTTCAAACATTAGTATAGTTTATCACACATTGAGAAGTGATACGCTAATTAACACGCCGGTAAAAGTGGGTATTACATTTTGTGTCGTAGGCGTAACATTGATAATGAAAGCAATGGTCTCTGATTGATGTCCCCAAGAAAACGAGTATCCGTTCAGTCCAGTATTATTACTGACATCTGTGGCAAACCACATGCCGCTGGCGTGAGCATAGTACTTGCATTCCCCACCGCGACAGCCGGTATTCATCATTAAATTAAGGCAAGACGAAGACAAACCTAAGGCTCGCGGTGGACGCCGTAAATATTGACATGCAGGAGCGCGGTCAATGGAGTGCACTCTTCGATGGGCCGACTGAAATGTCATGCAATACAGGCCTCGATGTGACCCAAGAACATAGGTTCAGTTCTCATTATGGTACTGGGTATGAGCTTGATCCAAATAGGGTGGGGTCACGTTATTGCGTTCACAAGCACGAATTCGCTTTCTTCAATTTGTCACCAGAAACGGAGTGCTACTGGATGAACGTCGTTTTGAGCAGTGAATTCAAGTCGTCGTGGGCCCGCCTTCGCGAGGACGAACACAACGCCATCTTCCAGCCACTTTGAATGGGTATGACTCTGGATGAGCAATGAACATAATATCTGTTTGTGGTTACTCGAGGGTGCTGCCTCTCGCCGATTGGCCACACCTCCTCGAGGTGGTGTCCACAACCCCGAGTGCGGCAGACCAGGAGTATGTCCAGATAAAGCGGAAATCTGGATTGCGATTTCCAAACATCAAAAAAGTTACCGAAAATATTTAAAATAATTAGATAATTGGATAGGACTGTCTCAATCTGATAATTCAAAATTATACGACGTAACACTTCACCTTATAACATCCCTCTGACGTTTTCACTGTATCTTGTTTTTATAGCACTTAGCACCTCAACATATTTCAATATAGCATATTACCGAACCACTCCCCGAATAACAGAATTGCTATACGTAAGAGAATTTGTCGGTAGGCAAGATATAGGTGCTGAGCATGATCCTCAAAAATAACGAACTCATTCGAGCGCAGATCGGACAAGTGTCCCTATATGTTCGGAATCCAGTCGCAGAGATGAACATTGCTTCCATAAATAACAACAAAATAACACTCGCACCTTTGGAATACCGTCTCAGCCCATTACCTGATGTGTATCAGGAAGACACTCATTTGAACGTGGTTCGATTATTTCGAACAGAATTCACATGTGACGAGCAGATTGACTGCAACAACGGATCCTGCATACCAAGGACGGCTGCCTGCAATTACGAGCAAAACTGCGACACCGGTGTGGATGAAAGTGATGGACTATGTACAGTAAGATTATTTTAAACTGCACATTCATATAATTATTCTATTGTCCCGATGGAGCAGATGAGATGTTGTGGTCGTTTGCCATTTTACCTATATTTACTGTGGTAGTTGACATAGAACTGTTGTAGTGGTTCAGAAATATTCATGAGAGGTCCCCTATTGTGGGCCACTTATGGTACTCAGTGTTGGAGATATATGTGTGAGTGTGCGCGCGCTGGTGTTGGTGTGTCGCGAACTGGGGAAGCCCTCGTTTCAGTTCCCAATTCCATAGTCCAAAATTCCCGAGATGGGTCGGAACTGGGAAAGGTTTCCGGTTTTTATGCATGACCCAAAATCATGAAATGATGCGTCTCAGATATCCCCACTCCCGTCGGTAAAAGAACCTGATCCCAAGTTCCGGCGCCATGTTATCGATGCATGACATGTTGTGTGTGTTGATGTAGGTAGTATGTATGTATTGTATGATAGTATGGATGTATGTATGTATGTATGTATGTATGTATGTATGATTGTATGTATGGATGTATGTACTGTAGTATGATGTATGTGTCTATTGGATATTTCATACTTTCTTGCTAATATCTCAAGTTTAGAGTGGTTGAACTCTGCCTATGCTGGTCTGCACGAACACAAATCCCTCCGAATAATTAATAAAAAATACACACACAGTTTCGAGGATTTGTCCTCGTTTCGGAAAATTTCTCAGTATATTTCAAGATATTTGTGCCAATGGTTGAATATTTCAATTTGGTTACTGGTAAATAAGGAAAATTACAACTTTCTCCATGCAATCAGCGGAATTTGCCAAAAATATGGATTTCATTAGGAAAACCATTGGGATTCCCCTATATCAAGATGGGAAGGGCCTGAATGATTCAATTTACAAATGGCCAGAATGTCAGGCGATAAAAGTCAATCTGCAAGACAGACGTTAAGGCGCTACGAGACCATGCCAACGTTTGGCTAAACAGGTGTTATGAACATTGTACCAAACCCGGCCAACGAGGCAATAGGAAAAGGCCAAGTACGATGAAATTTCAGAGAATTAACCAAAGGTACAATCCAGAACGGACACTCTTTCTGAAAGAACGATCAAGCCAGAAAGTATTCGCCCAGTTTCAATGGTTACGAGTAAAATTAAATAGGATTACCTTTCATCGGCTTTTTTTTACAGCAAAGTCAGGGACTGAGATTATCAGACGATCGCTAATACAATGAGGAAAACAAAAAAAATGGTCTTTAATGAAGGATAAATAGTACTAGTTATGGGACATTCAGAAATATCCAACATGGTCTTCCTCGCATATGGACTTTTACTTTAAGAAAAAGTAATATATCAGAGCTCCCCTATATATGGGCGAGAACAAGAGGAGTCACAGGTCTATCATGGAGATGCACATTACTAGTTATAGAACATTTAGAATATTTCCATTATGGTCTTTCTACCAGATGGAATTATCGAGGAGGATCCATTCATACCCATAACACTATCACAGCACCGAATTACACCAGCAACTACCCCAACGACTATGGCATTATTTGGCTATTTTCGACCCGGCAACAGGGTAACCCGGTTTACTCTCGTTTGACTGATTTCCACCGGAGATGTATCTCTGAAGACCTGTACGTCGGGGACAGCAATTTCTCCTCATATGTTGAGCTCTACTGACGTGGTCGGGTGGCCCTGTTGAAAACCAAACCAGAGTCCTTACATCCGCAAACACCATTGGGGGTCTCATTTTTCACCATGGAAACGGTAAATGCTCCGGGATTCTCGGGAACAGTCAATATTTTCAAAGATTCAGAGACAGGTGCGTCCTCCCAACAGTGTTGACCAAGCTCTGATTTCGGACACGAAGTTACGTGTCCATGGATCTTTAATTTTATATGTTAGGTTCCAAGATATATATATATATATATATATTATATATATAATATATATATATAATATATATATATATATATATATTATATATAATATTATATATTAATATATATATTATATAAACAGGGAGATGAAAACCGTGTATTGGTCGTTTGAAAAATGATAGTGCGATAAGAATGATACTGTTGACCAACGAAAATATTTAATCTGTATATTTCGACCTCTCCTCGGGTCTTCTTCAGCGGAATATGTAATATAAACAAAAATCAGTGAACCCCCCCCCTCACCGTTATTCAAACAAATATCCAATCAAAAAATACGCATTGGTTGACTTATGACAACCAAAAACTAGCGCGTGGTGTGTAAAAAAGGCTTATTTGTCGCTGAGTTCCAGAAGTGCGCCTTAGCAACTACAGGAGACTGCGGAATGCGCTTACAACGCGCTACCAGAACTCCCCGACTGGGACAGAGATACGCAATTAAAAAGAAAATAATGGAAAAAAAGGCTTCTTCCTCTAATAACGCGTGAATCAGCAGTGTATAAAAAAGAGCGAGTGGTATGACAGACAAAAGGGCCCGTTGAGGGGGTAACTACGAAACTGGAAGCGAGTATTACAAAGAGTAAAGAAATTGGAAACAAGACGGATTGACCAGTGAGGCTCAAATAAGCGGAAGCGAACTACCATAGCTGTCCGCCCAAGTACTGAGAGCCCCCCCCCCAACGGCTAAAAATTGCGCAATCATGAAAAGAAAATAAAAAATTGAGTAATCCTGAAGCGAAATTACTCAACCAGAAAGGAAACGACTTGTGGAATAGCGACCCCCACTAGTGCATAGTAATTACAATTGAGATGGGTGGTACAAAGGAGAGGAACCACGATCTCTCTGGTCAACCCACAGGATATGGACTTAAGTCGCTTGATTACTTTATTTCATAAGTTTCCGTCCTTAGCACTAGCGAAAACACCCTTAAGGACAAAAAACTTCATTTATCAACTATAGTATGATTTGGAGACTGAAATGTTGTCCCACAGGAAGTCTTTGGTCATGTTTCCTAATTGCGTTGCTTGTGATTGTTCAATCTTCTGCGGAATTTGTCGGATGTTTCGCCAACATTACAGCCATCCTCGCAAATCGTGCATGGTAATAATGTACACAAGGTTGGAACGGAAAAAAAGAGTACAATCATAATTCCCAGGATAGAGGGGCACTGTCCCTCGGGCGGATGAGGGTATTCACTATCCGTGATTAGTCCCGCGCCAAACCTGGCATGTGAGCGCGTTACAATTACAATTGCCAGTAGACGGGTTGGTACTGTACTTCTAAACATGTTCTTTTAGGTTCTTTGTTGGGGAAATGCAGACCAAGAGGGGCTTAGAGAATACTTGGTCTTCAGGGCGCATTTCCGATAACGATTTCCATGTCTCCTATTTTCTTCAGTAGCACTAACAAGAAGGGGGAATACAGGAAACCATCCAGGAATTTTATTCAATGGTTGTTTCTTTTAGAGAATAGACTAGCCCTGTCCGACTTCAGCGATTTCCTTATTTGCTTGTCAATTAATAGCCATGGGTAACCCTTCTCTACGAAGAAAAACTGAGAGTAGGTCGCAGCTGGTTCTCGAAATCATTTGGGTCCCAACATATACGTTATAACGTTTCTAATTTGGCTGGTACAACCAACTGACTTCCGTACTATGCTGTGGAATTGGAAGCTATTGTAAGTAGGAAGTCATGGCGGTCTGTCTGTTTATGATACCACACTCGTAGTCAGCTTACCGTTTTTCAGTTTGTACCAGAAACATCTAGAATGACAATTCCGTGCGAGGACCACATCATACGTGAACTTTATTTGGGTGGATGGTATTAGACATTCTATGAAATTGCAAAGATTCTTCCCCATGTGACCATAAAGGAAAAATATCATCATATATCTTAGGTAGATAAGGGGCTGTAAAGGAGGTGGTTCCGTTAACAGACGAGTTTCTACATACCCATGAAGGATGTGGCATAGGCTGGTGCCCATTTTAGTCCATAGCTGTCCCGTTGATCTGCAAGTAAGCATTGCCCATCGAATGATAAAACATTGTGTTTTAGAACAAAGGAAATTAATGTTGCAATGTCATCTGGCTGGTTCCGTCAGGAGTAGACAACGTTGCGGGAGAAAGAAAGGGGAAAAACTGCGACAAGCGTCAACGATTCATCATGTGGGATATTGGTGTTTAGAGATTTAACGTCAAGAGACACCAACGACGTGTCATTTGGTAGAGGGGGGACTTCCGCTATTCTTTGCAAAAATTGTGTAGTGTCTTGAGGAAACTGGGATGTTGTGAAGCAAGGTTGTAACTCCGAATCCACAAAACCCGACAGATGCTCTGTCAAAGTACCAGAACAAGAGACAATTGGGCGGAACGGTGGCAATATATTGTTAGCCTTAGCAGTCTGAATGACAACCCCAGGAGTGATTGGATGGGTGTTATTAGTTATCAAGGCTTCTTCTTTGCAACCTGTTCAAGCTTGTGCAGTTTTGGCAAAGCATACAATGTACCTGGCTTAAAACTAGGAATTAGATTATGAACAGCATTTTGAGTTTCAATGCTTACGTTATTAAGCAGTTCCTCTGAGTCCTCTTATTAAGCAGTTCCTCCAGTCTTCTTTGCTGGGACTATCGTTCTGCCCAACACCTAGAGGCGTTGATTTCATTGAAGCTTACAGTGATAATGAAGATTTTTGTCGCAGAGTTCGCCTTCATGAATACTTCACAACTCAAGATGAGCCAAGAGTATTATCCCATTTTTTCATTTGAAACGTCAAACGCGACAATACTTGCTAGCATTTAGTTATGGTGGCGCACCTCTCATTCTTTTCGACAGAGTTCAGTTGCGACGGTCACTTCGACTGCATGGATTGCGTGTGCCTTCCATTGATCGGGGACTGCAATTCTGAGTAACTGTAATAACAGTCTCGATGAAGAATGTATCAAGTGTGAGATAATTCCTTCTCAAATTATAAACCTCTTCGATATTCCTTCCTATGGATTGCCGCCTACATATTTGCGATATTCGTTTCCTGTTAATGCTTCTTGATTACAAATTTCATATAGGTAGTGTAAACGCAGGATTCTAATGGATGGATTATTAACAATTACAGTCAGTTGGTCCAGTTTGTATATCACAACAAAATATTGTAGATCTTTGATCACCGGATCAAAATAGCGTAAAGTTGCACGGATATGAATATAAAACAAAATATTCTCGATTTTTCTTGTCTCTTCTCTTCGAGGGGTTGTGAGAAAATACCTCAATTCAACGACTCCACTGGGTCCCAAACAGTCTTGATTCAAAATCCTGAGTAGGGTTGAACCTGGGAGGTACAATTTTTGGTAGGTCTCTCGAATGTTGCTTTTTTCCTCAAAAGCAGCCCCAAAACCCTGACAGATGGTGGACGCACCGTCTACAAGACTTCCTGACAAAAATCCTCTCACTGAAGAGTTGCAACTAACCTCCTACTTACTTATCATATCACAATAAGTGGTAATCAGGTTTGAAGGCTCAACAGGGGCGCAGCCATATGGAATACACAGTAACATTGTCGATGATATGTGAGATTATAAGATGATTTCGTTGAGAAGTACAAAATTGGCGATAATTTTGAAGCCCAGATTTCAGACGTGATTCCTGGCAAGGCAAGGTTATGGAGCTATTGTTTCAACTGAAGAGGCAATGGCAGCCTAATGCTTGTAACTATTTGGAGAGGATTTTTTTTTTCCGTGCGAGCTACACTGAGTAACAACCAATTGCATTTGTATGTGTGTCATCATATCAGCAACATACATTTTTCGTTAATCTAACTTCCGATTGCAGGATACTGTGAAGACGGATTCTAGGTAGAGCAACCGGATATGAAAAGCGCAAGTATGTGTTAATGTAGTATCACCGCAAGAGTGCAATCGCCTTCCAGCATGGGTATGGGGGACATTTCTCATCTAGGCTATAGGTAGGGCGCCTGATGCCAAAAGTAGGTTGTACGTGCCTCGCACGTAGACATAGCAAACTTACACAAGTATTACGTGTTGGAATAGTGTTAGCGCCATATTCTACACTTCAGCATAGGCGCGTTATCGTTGGAGAACCGGGGCTAGGCAAAGTTGGAAAGGAAGAGCAACGGGGTTGCCAGATGCTCAACCCAATGGCGTGAGGGTGGGGTGAAGGGTCGAATATTGGCTAAGTATTCATAGTTCACGGATTCACAAACCGGTTCAGTTTTGCTGAATATGAGTGGGTGTTTACTTATAGGGCCTAGCTTGTAGGATATTCCTTTCCAACAGTCATCCAGGAGGCTACGAATGTCAGCTTGGAATCCCCGAACTGGCCTGACGAGTACCTGCATAATTTCAACAAGACATGGGTATTTCGAACCAACAACGAAAGCCGTTTGATGTTAACGTTTGACGAGGTCAGCACCGAGCGCGGGTTCGACTTCGTCATGGTGGGCAACGGGTACGACACAGGGCAGGAGGTTGTGTTGTTTCTGGCTAAAGGGGGAGAGCCCAACTCACCCCACCTAAAAGTGTTGTCGACGGGTAATGCCCTGTGGCTCTCTTTCGAGACTGATTTTTCGATTGCCTCCAAGGGATTTAGGATCACAATAGAAGCAGTTGCCTCCGGACAGGCAGGTGAGTACAATGTTTGTCGTTTAGTCGTCGTCGTAGCAGTAGTTATAGTAGTAGTAGTAGTAGTAGTTTTTAATGTGTGTACCACACCAACTGTACTTACTTTACAGATGCTGCTATGCTACTACTAACAGTACTAGTAACAGTATTTCGTCTGCTGCTGCCACTAGTAGCATGGTCCATCCTCAATTTGCGCACCTAGCACTCTGACTGCAATAATTTCCTTTGTATGACTCCGATCCTAATGATAATATAACCATTGGAATCACCTCCTCACGCTCTTCAAAATGATACCTAAACGGGCCATATCCGGTGAATATTCAGAAAACTATGTGAAGATAACAAAATCAGTAATTTTATTTGAACCCTACCTCAATTTGCACATTTGTCGGACCTGCCACTAATTCAGACTTTTTTCAGGAAGAGTAAATAACAGTACAAGAAGATACTCAATTTTCTACTGAAAAATTGCGATTTGACTAAAGAAGAACGATGGAAACAGTCACGAAGACTAAAAACAATTTGCCGATTTCCGGAGTTAGGCTACCAGCTTAGGCTACGAATTTAGTGTGGCTAGGTATAGGACCGGTGCGCAAATTGAGGGTAGTTGCCGATATTACTACAACTACTACATCCACTACCTCTACAACATGAATGGATAGAATTTTGCTATAAGGCCATTGCTATATTACTGCCTAGCTATGCCAATACTTTCCTGCCTTCCATACCTGGGTTGTGTACGCTGCTCTTGCTTAGGATTTCCCTCAGTGTGTGTCTGTTATAGAATGCATACCTTGTGTGTCCTATTGCTGTTTATTGATTCGTTCTTCTGTCAGCTCCGAGAGCCGTGTGGGTTACATCTTAATCCGTTGGTAGTATTCATTGTATTCGTCGTTCGTTACTAGCTGTTGCTTGGGTATTTCAGCCTCAGGGGAATGGGATTGAAAGTCAGGATCGTGAAATATGGATTGATCTTCACAAGTCGGGGTTGAGCCTTAAGGAAGTTCCGAGGAGACCAGGAAGGATAGGTTCGGTGTCACAAATGTGTTATTGTCTGAGTTGGAAGCGGAATTGAGGGCGCGTGAACATCAAATTCATTGATTGTTGAAGTGGGCAGTTGGAGCGAACGTTTCCGGTTGTCGGTGCGGAGGAAAGGGGTGAACCGAATAGCGATGTAGTTGATGGAAGGGGTGGTAGTTGCACTAGTAGTAGGGGGATAGCATAAGGTTGTGACTAAGGAGAAAGAGTTGGATGCCTACTAGTGGGGAATTCTATTGTCAAGTTTGTAGATCGTAAACTTTTTTCACGAACGATAAGCTGCTAATTGAGAAGTGTTCAGAGGAGGGCTACGAGATTAATTCACTGTTTGTGAGATTTGCCGTATGAAGAAAGATTAGAGCATCTTGATCTGACTCCAATGGAGCTATGGCAAATTCGGTGTGGTTCGATTCAGGTTTACCTGATTGTGCATGTCTTCGATGACCGTCCATTCCACTACCTCTTTGAATTTTCTAATGGATCATTGTCTCAAACTTCCTAGTGAACGTTGCAGATTAGACATCCGGAAGTGTTCCTTTTCGCAAAAAAAAATTCGCAAAAAGTGATTGATTAGGACTCAGCTCCTCCTAACCCTTCCCTACTGAACTAAGCTACTACTATGCCATAAAGGCATCTCCTTATTCCGTGTTTTGGAAGAGGATAAACTGTTCACTGGTACCAAAAAATCATATAGATGCAGCAGACCGCGTATTATGGACCTTGAACGGTTTCAAAAGAGGGATAATCCTCGGAACCAATTTAAACTGAAGGTGAAATTCTATAAATATGGATGCGGTGTGCAGCAAGACTCGATTAAAGCCAAATGCACGCGCACATGGGCGGTTCCATTGGGCAGGATTTACCCCAAATAAAATAGAACGAGCCCTGCTCAGGCAAAAATTTTACCAATTTTACCAATGCGGGGTTTATGCACCCAATGAATTCCATTGGATTACTTATTGTACAGAATACTTTCTTCTTAAGTACCAACCTCTCTCGCAAGGTTATTTTCACATCAATACCGCACACCACATGGAATCTTTTATTGGAGTCTCGGATTGCGGCCCCTGGCGAATGGTTCGTTGTTAAATAAGAGGTTCTTCATTTTCAGAGTTAGACTGTGCAGAAGCATTCAACTGCTCGAGCGATGTCTGTCTTCCCGCGGTTGCTGTCTGTGATAGGTTCAACAACTGCGCGAACGGTACTGATGAAACTCTGCAGGCATGCTCAGGTAAGTACACAATCATCCTGACACAAGTACTGCCTTAAGGAGTATTTGTCTCAGCAGAGCTGCCGGCGTCCCCCGTGTGCCCCTCCCCAAGCATCGATTATATAGAGCAGCGGCGTCACTCTCTAGCGCCCGCAGCGGACTGATCAGGCTGGGCGCGCCGCGGGCCCCGCGTGGTCTGCTGAAGCAGTGGTGCGCGATTTCCGATCGTACTTTACGCTAACACTGTGACTACCTGGTACCCCTAAGGGCGATGTGACTACCCTATCGCGTAACTGAGAGGACGGCCTCGCCCTCCTCTCGTTTTCTTCTATTACAAACTTTGTAGTTTCTTAGGGAATCCATACTTCTCATAAATAACCTGTCTTGGCCTAAACGACTTGGGTTTTTTCTCTTTTTTCATTCTCAGAAGTAATTTGAAAACTTGAACTGAAGAAATCAAACAAACCGCTTACATGTCTTCTGTCGTCCTCTCACCGAGTATGCCTGGTCGGCTCGAAATTCCTACGGGAAAGAACTCAAAAATTGGAAATGACTCAGCGCCAGGCTGCTCGCTTTGTTTGCAATGATTATTCTCAGACCAGTAGAGTCACCACTATCTTGACTGGCCTTCTCCAAAATACAGGAGAACTGTCAGCAGACTTTGCACTTACACAAGGCTAGACTACAGCTCCCCCCCCCCCCCCCCGTGCTGGCTGATGATTTCCTTCGGCCAGTCCAGCGCCTATTGCGGCACTCTCATTCCAACTCATACCAAGTCATGGCTACCGAGCAAAGGCTGCTACAAGTACTCATTCTGGCCAAGAACAAGCTACCTCACCACATAACTGCTATTACCAATCCTAGCAGCTTCGAAACCCAGGCCACGACTTATTGGAGGAACTGAGACTGGTGTCCTTTTATTATTTATTGACGAAGTCAAAGGATCTATGCAGTCATGAGAATGTGTATGTGTGTGTGTGTATGTATGTGACGCCTAGATACTTCGCGGCCCACTTGGATGTATGAAGTTCATACTTGGAATATGGATTCCTCATAATGAGGGCATGATCTATTGTTTTGAGGTCAGGTCAACGGTCATCTGCGGTCAAGAGGGGTCAATGTCTGGAAAACTTGTTGACACGATGAGTCCAGAATGCCTGGTCCAATCAGGTTGAAATTCGGTATGCTACTTCCTTATGGAAGTACAGGAACCCTTCTGTTTTTGTTGCAGACCGGGTCAGTTTGGGGAAAACATTGTCGAAATTTGATCACTTGACAAATTTCAGCTCGTTAAATGATAACTCGATCCCACCTGGATGAATGAAGCTCGTACTTAGTATGTGGGTTCCCCATATTGAGTACATGGTCCCTAGTGTTTTGGAGTCAAGTAAAGGTCATCCGAGGTCAGAATTTTAGAAGCTTGTTAACACGATAAATTCAGAATGCCTGGTCTGATCGAATTGGAATTTGGTATGCAGCTTTCTTGTGGGAGCGTACAAGAATCCTGTTGCTTCTGGTGTAGACCAGGGATCATGTTTTCTCTTTTCTCTTCTTCTTCGGTAAAAATTTGAAAATTGTGAAAGTTTTAATAACTTGGCGAACTTTCACTTGTTAACACGATAGCTCGATCCCACCTGGATGAATGAAGCTCATGATCCCTATTGTTTTGTGGTCAGGTCGCAGGTCATCTGAGGTGAGGAGAGTTCAAAGTCTTAAAATCTTGTGAACACGATAAGTCCAAAATGCCTGTCCCGATCAGGCTTTCTTATGTTTGTTTCTGGTGTAGACCGGTGCCAGTTGGGGGGAAATGGGAATTGATATTTTAGCCCGGATGGATGGAGTTCAGACTTGGTAGTACTACATTATCCCTACTGTAAATAGCGTACTAGCGAGCCTGGATCCGCCGTCCTCTCGGCTCCACGGAAACCTCGAAAACTAATCAGTAGGCCGCGGAAGCATCTCTTTTAAAAGAGCTCAGCCGTCACGCTTCTCTGCTCTCTGGTCACTGGGTGGCTAACCCCCGCTGGGCGCACGTCCTGCAGCCGTGCCGCATGCGCGCTTGGGGCTGCCGATCAGCCTCGGCACTAACAAGTACCTGGCTGGTACTCTTTGGGCGGCGGTTGTGAGTATACCTGTGTGTGTTTATGTATGTATGTCTTAATTTATTTTTATTTCATACATTTTTATTTTGGTTTCTTCTCAGGCCCGTGCAACTGCTCCAATTCGTCGTGTCTTCCGAAGGGCGCTCTTTGCGACGGTTTTCAACATTGCCCAAGCAACATCGATGAAGAGAACTGCTCAGGTGAATGTTGCAGAATTAACTACGGTCAATTCCCGGATACCAACAACCACCTTTAGACCCGATTTCTTCTTTGTAAAGATATTGCTGTCGGGGTATCAAATGCGACCTCTTTTGTAATCTAGCTAACACTTCTGTAAGAAGGAACGTCCACATTTTTGTATGTTTCACATGCAGTCTAGGACACCACTTCTGTAACTAGATTACAAAATGTGTTGCATCAGTAAAGAATTCAACCAATTACAAGAGTGACCAACACAGCCTCGGTCAGTATTAGAGCAAAACATGTTCGGGGTCTTCTCTCAATTTTCTGATAGAATTCAATATTTATATAGCGCGTAATCAGTCATAGACTGCTCTAATCCCTTACAATAAATCACTAATTACCCAGCGAGTCTCAGCATTACGTTTAAATGTAACATAGGTGAGTCTCTAGGTCACGAAAGTGATGTGAAATAGAATTCCAGAGCACAGGAGCAGCCACCTGAAGTCGCCTACCACCATAGAACTTTGAATGCCTCATCGGGACACGGAGCAATGACCCTCCGCCAGACCTGAGGTTGCGCGCGGGAAAATATCCAGTGATGGTATCAACCGCATATATCCAGGGCAGCCTGGTGGAGAATCATGTATGGCAACATCGGGAGTTTATACTGAATTCGGTGACATAATGGAAGCCAGTGATATGGTCATCGCGTTTGTATCTTGTGACAATACGCGCGAAAGTGTTCTGTACACGCTGAAGATTTCCCAGAAGTAACTGCTGCAATCCTGACAACAAGCTATTGCAATAGTCCAAATTTTCTGACGTCATTTCCGTTTGGGAACGAGTTCACTTACCTGCTAATTCGGTTGTTGGTTTTTTTCGCGTAAATGGCACAAATATCATTGGATTCCTCTGCAAAATTCTGCGCAGTGCCAGCGTTGTGACTAATATCCTAAGGAGTATTGGTGTAAGTAGGATGGAATTTCTCCATAAGATTATCTCATGGGAAAACGGAAGTATTCTCCGGGTTCAAATTCCAGACCAGGCTTCAATCAGGGCGTACCTTCCGGAACTAATATTCCACAATCCCCAGCTAATCATTTTTGCAATTACGACATTCTAATTGGTCGATTGTCTAGCTCTAACCATTTGTTATTTTTGCAGGTCAAAGTAACTCAACAACAGGTAGTTACTGGTTATGTTGCGTGAATTTGATTAAACTTAGGATTTAGTAAAACTCGTGAACACACACACACACGCACACACCAACGGATAGACGATTATTGGGTGTTCAGCGATATAATCAGAGATTTGGTATCTCCAGAGAGATTTCTTGTTTCTTCAATCTGGGGGGTCGACTTTTGTATCAACTCAAGATTAAGCTGAATAACAAACAGGGCGATATTTAGCTGAAGTTTGAGTCCCCACTATTTATTCCCCGAAAAAAAGTTCTTTAAATAACAGGCAGCTGGTCAGAGTAACACAACATATCAAGCGGGAACTTTCTGATTCCTTGACGAAGTCAGAGGAATCGAATGCGAAAAGTGGCCAAACTGCCGACGAATACGGCTACGTAAATGAGCAAAATAATCTCTGGAACGGAATGGGTGTTTATGTGGGCTTAGTTGGGCTGAAGTGCATCAACGGTCACGTGGAAATGCAAAAAGTGCACCAAGGGGCCAGGTAAAAACGCGAAATAATTTTAAAATGCGCTCCATTGCAACAGATTACATACGAGACCACCTCGAAATGTAAACATTTTCCAAGAGAGAGAGGCCCCCCCCCCCCGAGGCGTTCTGGTAGGCGTTGGAAGTTTTCGCCCACGGCTGACGGAGTGTATGAATCGAGGATCAGAAAGAAACTGGACGGATGAGGCCACCGAAGGCATACACCAATCGTTATCCTTCCTTCTTTATTGGCAAGCAGTTAGGATTTTTAATTTGTCTTATACTCGATAAATATTATTGCCTTTGGTTTTCACCTTGTGGGTTTAGTTTTATCCACGTTATACAACACAATTGTAATATCATAACGTTTTACACATAGACTTACACGCATTTCACACGCATCTTACACGCATTTTACACCACATGGGGGTCTTGTGTTTTCTTGCCATTCTGCTCGTGTTTGTATTTTAGGTTTTCTACATTTTCAATTGTCCTATATTTCGTATGTCTCATATATCTCATGCATGCATGTAATTTCCAATTCTGGGTGAAATAAAGTTTATCTATCTATCTATCTATCTATCTATCTATCTATCATCTATCTATCTATCATCTATCTATCTATCTATCTATCTATCTATCTATCTATTTTTTTCTGTTGACTGCCCCCAAAATGTGGAAAACTGTACACGCCTCGCGCACAATTGTAGTACCGTGCCGTATCTGGTAGTCCTATGACCATGAATTGCAAGGAAATTACTTAAGCAACTTTTCTTTCAGATTTGGGCTTTTTCATTCTTATGACATGCTATGGGAATTCCTCGGGATGAAGTTTCTCAAGAGAGAGGGAGACACGACTTCCCCTGAACAATCTTCCGCCTCAAAGTCCGCCGTGATGCTTCAGCCCCCACTAAGAATAACTTTTTCGCCACTGCATGATCCGAGGAATTTCATATTCAGGCATTTGAGCAGGATAAGCAAATCATCCCAACCTGATGGTGGAGCTCCGCTTAAATTGTGACACGAAGCCTCCCTATAAATGATCAAGAGCCCCAGCGCCCCTGCCCTAATTGAACGATCCTGGCCTGAAAATGACTACAACACCTCAATCAGTGTATAATATTTGGGTTTCATTCGCCATGAGCCATGATCAATGATTTCAAGATTCATTCAATTCTCACATAGGCTACTCCCACTACGAATTTCAATCCATTTTTTCACTCTCTTCCTAGACACGGATTGTGGCACGAGGGCCACTGGCCAGGTTTCTTCCCGAATCGTTGGCGGCGTTGCCGCTCAGCCGGGAGAGTGGCCATGGCAAGCGAGCATCCATGAACTCTCCTATTCGGACCACATATGTGGAGGACACTATTGAACAGACGCTGGGTCCTCACGGCTGCCCACTGCTTTGAGTGAGTAAAATACATTGTAGATGTAAGGAAGCTCCGTCCGATTTGGTCATTTGCGCCATTATGCTTCGGACAATGATATGCCGCTATGCTTCGGCCTTGCGTGTGTCGTGTGCACCAAGAATCCCATCCCGGCCATCTTCATCCACCGAGTGACCAGCAGCTCTCGATGAGACTTCGTGGACTTTATATACCTCGGACCGTCCCCATCATGAATATTAAGATAATATATTATATTAATGGAGTGAAAAATCTACACAAGATGTCAGCAACTCGATTGCAATTGTGCATACATCTTGACACATTATAGAGGAATCAAATTCACACTTCAACGAGTCAAATTGATCCACACGTGTAGGCTTTTAACACGTTAAAGATGCTGCACCCCAGCCGCTCAGCCTACTATACCCGCCTGCAGTGTAGTAGGCCATGTGCTGGTAGTTCAAAAGGTGACTAAATCTAGACTTTTGTAAGCCGCCCGTGTTATCTACATAATTTGGGGGGGGGGGGGGGTTCGTACTTTCAGATGTGGCGAATAAGAATATTGATGTCTTCCGGGATGATTCTTGCACAATCTCAAGTTATATGCAAATTAGATCAACAAGTGTTAGGCCTGAATTTCATCGGAAAAAGGTGCGTATTCCATTTTTGTAAATACTAAAATCTACCGATTCTCAACTTGTTTACTTGTCAACTTGTTTTAGCAGACCGCGATTGCGTATATCGTCATATATTTAACTCAATCGTACAATCGTGTATATATCGTTGAATCCATCAATATCATGAGTCGATCAGCCCGGCCTGTTTGTGCAAACATACACGCATTACGATTGTTCTAACTTCTACTCGAGACGCAGCAATTATAGTAGACGGTTGAGTCTCGTCTATTCGGCATGCTCAGTGACTAATCTCCTCTATGTATCACGATCTGTGCACCGTTTATCTTATCGCTCCCTCAAAACTGTTAATGTTGATGTCCTTGAAATGCGACTTGATTTCTTCAGGTAACGTAGTCACGGGTCTCCCAACTGGTTTAGCGGAATGCCCCATTGCTTCTTTTAGAGCAGTCTTCGCTGGAACATCCTCCGTGACCAAAAAATCTTAATATCTGTGTGCTACGATGAGGACCGACCAAGGAATTCGGTTGGTTTCATCATCATGGGGTATCCCATTGTTTTCAGTCCATCTGATGTTGAGAGAGTAGCCTTTTTTTTTCTAAGTGTGAAATTTTGTAATCAAGTTATTTTGTTGTACCCCACAATTGACGGATTATTCTGCTAATGAGTATTTTGTTCCCCAGCAAACTTCCTAAACATTTACATTTCTTACAACTTTTAAACAAAATTTCCATTTCTCGTGATTGAAAACTTCTCAGTTTTTGTGCTGTTGATTCCCAGATTCCTTCATGTTAGTTTTCCAGTCAATCGTTCTTCAAAATCTTGATCTATAGCATGTATTACAATAATGATTACTAAATTCTTGAAAACTGAAAACTGGTAAAACGAAAAAATGTGTTTTCCCCTTACATTTTTTCAATTTCGATAATGATCGCCTGATTTTGAGTGGATATGTGTTTCGTGACTATTCAGAGTGTGTAGAATTTTACGATGTTCAGCCACTATGGCAACGAGCAGCACAGCAACAGTATAATGCAAATGGCGAACTTGCTAGGATATCTTATCTACGGGACCGATGAGATAATATTGGTTTCGGGATTTGGACCCCTCCCCCTCCCGTTTATATACATTTCGGTTCACACGCAATTCCGAGAGCAATGTATACGTGCATTTACTGCGCCGGCTTGTATCGCATAGACGCAATCTGCCACTCGTTGTGGTCGAACTAATTGCATAGGGATTATCATAGTACCATACTGACTTCACTCCTGCTTCTGTCCAGGCCCTATCCAGTCATGTTCTACAAATGCTACGTTCCATTTAACTCGTGTATATCGTAATCACGACATTCCCATTCGTGAATCGCGTTCCGTCCAGTGAAAAGGTCGTGAAATCGGAATTCAAGAATGGGGCCCCCTTCCTGCCCAAAATTGAAATATTGTTGAGATATGAAAGAATGGGAGACCTTTTATAACTATTGATATTTGTTATGGAGATACCTATTGATATAACGAGAATCAATAACAAATATCGAAATTGATACTCTTACGAAAACTCAACAGAAGCATTAAACGCATTGAGTATTGGTTACGCAGAAAAACATCAATCGCCGGAGTTCGGTGATCAGCTTTTGCCTGAAATTTCCCCTCATATAGAATAAGTTTGCACCAATTGTGGTATTTTTTTAATGTTCGCTCCTTCAATATTTGTTATGGGGATACATATTGATATTAACGAGAATCAATAACAAATATCGAAATTAATACTCTTACGAAACTTAACGGTAAGCACTAACACATTGAGTATTGCTTACGCAGAAAAACATCAATCGCCGGAGTTCGGTGATCAGCTTTTGCCTGAAATTTCCCCTCATATAGAATAAGTTTGCACCAATTGTGGTATTTTCTTTTTAATGTTTTCTCCTTCAGATTTGGACGTCTCAATTATTCGTAAGGATGGGGTATTTTCAATTGGGTTCAAAAGTTCCAACCCAGTTTTGTCGAATGTTCCTCCACTTTGGATTACTCCGTGAGAGTCGGAGTAGACCTTCCCAGTTAACGACTGTATGACTCGATATATGTGCAAATGGAACGCAATTTCCCAGTCGTGATAACGGTTATCAACGCAATACACTATATCGCAAATAATGGAGGGCGTTTCGAGCAACTTCGTCCAGAAGTTAGGCGCACTAAATTTGCACAGTCGCAATTATTGTATCGATTTTATCATGGAGCTAATATTTTAACACGTTCAAGCAACTAAGGTCTGTGTTAATCAAGCGAAAGAGTACCTTGCCTCGGAAAAGAAAAAAATAGGTACAGGAAATAAAATTGCTTCGACGACTGCTCCGTCACGGAATATCAGTCTTCATAAAAAAAAAAAAAAAAAAAAAAAAAAAAAAAATGTTGTAGACAACCTAAAGAGCTGGTTGTCCAAGTTACAGAACTAAAATATTCGATGGAATTCGGAGTGCCACAAAGTAAGTCAATGAAGCGTTTTACTCCATCAGGACATATCGTACCCATAATGCAATGAGCGACTGTATTTGCGATGAGGTCTATTGGAATGCAGCATTTCGCGCATATGCAAACTTGAAGCCGGTGAGGCACAATCTTATGTGACCGTAGAATTAGTTTCCACATATATCAACATAGTTACAGAACTAAAATATTCGATGGAATTCGGAGTGCCACAAAGTAAGTCAATGGAAGCGTTTTACTCCATCAGGACATATCGTACCCATAATGCAATGAGCGACTGTACAACGATATCGTGTCGTTCAACGATCCAATTTTTTGGTTGGGGACCAAAACACCAGGCCATGTCATGAGGCGGCGGAAAACCCTGATACTGTGAAAAAGGACCTAATTCGCTATGTGTCCAAACCATTCCGATGGGAATAGCTTCCTACTTTGATAATCACATATTTTCATTTTATCGTTGAGCTGAACGATTTATCGTACGACTTTTTATCGTCATATGACGTCATTTAGGAATATAGTTTATCTCAAATTCTTCCGATTTTGAGAAGGATATTGTGATTTTGCTCTAGTACTTATGACATTTATTCCCACACAGACTCTCCTCTCCTGGTTCTGCCTGAATTAAAAAAAAATCGTGTAGCAATACGATGAAAAAAACGTTATACTGTGACCGGTCTTTAATACAATACACGGTCTCATGCCCTATTCGGTTAATATAACATCTCCACGGCCACAACAAGTTCCAATTGGAACGAACAAGACGCAGTATTATCCCACAAACAGATAATACAATAGCTCCCATGTGGTCTTGTCCAATCAAACACCAGTGCGTGCAGAAAGCCAGTTATGTGATGGAACGGGTCAGGCAAATTGCGAAAACAGTTGTATCAATACGGGTTGTGTTTCTCTAACGTTTGAACGAATTGTTCTGAAACGCTCGATTTGAGTTCATTGGCCAGATTCTTAATTTAAAGAAGCATAAATATACGGTACATACGATGGTCTAATGATTGCACATCTCGCAGATAGCGAATTGGGAGCTCTCTGTCATAGAAATGAAATGTTGTGGAATGTTCCCACGGTATTGCATCCATGTAGTAGGTAACATAACGCAACTCTACAAGGGGAATGTGTACTTTGCAGAAATAGGCCTACCTACATTATACCAAATGTTCGCCGCCCTAATATATTACATATCTACCGACAGCTACAACAGCGGCGTCTCAAATTACAAGATCATCCTCGGGGACCACAATCTCGAGGCTTTCGACGAGGATCAGCGGAGTTACTCTGTCGAGAGCGTTTTCGACCACCCATATTTCGACAGTTACTCCCTGGTCAACGACATTACCCTGTTAAAACTGAAGTCAGATGTCGAATCCAGCGAGTTTATCCAGCCTGCCTGCCTGCCCTCAAAGGATTGGCCTGCCGGGACAGACACGTGGATCACCGGGTGGGGTGCGCAGGAGAATGGTGAGTGAGGGTAGACACGGGAGGGGTGGAACCAAGCCCCGGACATGCTGTACTGAAGCTCCTATACAACACCGAAGTCAGTGTGGAACCCTCTTGCTAACCTGTGACAGCGCCCTCAATTATAGTAGTGCTATAGTGACATGTGATTCGGGCGACATGGTTCGTATTTCGTCAGAAAATTGGAATATGTTCCGTTTGACAGCCTCCTTTAATTCGAGCTCCACATTATTAAGCTCTAGTTCACTCCGTGATGTCATATTTTACGCCTAGATGGTGATTCTGCCAGACGCAATCGATTCGTATTCCCGAATTAATCTGTTGCTTCTGTGCTTCCGTAATAGATCGTCTGATTTCCCGCGTTTTCTGAAACAGGGTAACACTCACTGAAGAAGTTGCAGAATCTTGCACTATGATATATCATCTTACTATGGAGCAACGACGGTATTTTCGGGGGTCTCTGTTCGAAGAAAATTCGCAGATTGAGAGTAAACAAACCGACTGTGTTTTACGATGTTACACATAATAGGGTGCCGCCTCACTTCGAGTTTGTGTTCTCTGACGGAAATTTGGACAGGGCACACAATACGCGCTCTGATGTCCTCTCCAGTTAATATAATAGCTCCATGGTGGGAACACGTACGCACATGAACAGTCGACCGGTAGCCTAACTCCCCGAGATTTACCCAGTGTCATAAAATCTGTCCTATCTAGCTAAACATATTTCTAAACACTATTTTGCCGTCGCTTTTAGTTACACTCGGAGGTTTTGGCGTGTAAAGGTACTCCAAATGAGTCGTTTAGACGATGTCATCATAGCCATATCCCCGACCTATTCATCGAGTAATTTTGAACACATTTTTTCGAGTGCATTGTTCAGCATTTAGTGGCACAATACGAATACGTTGAGGAATAATTATGGTTGTTCAATAGATATCATGGATAAATATCTAAAGTTGAAACAAATACCGATAACGTGAACATGAGTTGGCCCCCGTTAAAGTTCTTCACTCCCAATAGACTACGCTACCAACACACTTATCTACTATACTCATTTGCATATTCACCACGAAAGTTATGTATTTCTCAGAGGACAGTAACTACCTTTCATTTTCTACGGAATATGATAAGTACGGTACTTTGAGAGTGCGATTTGTGGGTTATATAGCGGCTTTTGGGGGGACTGTCAAGTTTCGTGACAGGTTTAGTGGGAAGTTTCGTGACGGTCCGTGTGGTGTATCAACTTTTCTTAGAAGGTGGTACAATTAAATATATGTCGGCGAATATGACTACGTGAATAAAAACGTTATCAAGACATTGAGAATGGCCTCAAGGCGACCAAAATAACATGTCGGGGACTTTCGGGAACGTGGAACCCATCAAAGCTAACACCAATAGCGAATTATTAAGATAGGTCCGCGGAACCCGAAAATTATGCTTAAAATCGGGAAGCCTCTTTCGATTTTGGGTGCCCCAATCTGGTCCTTACGATTGCCATAATGGTTATACTAGAATGCTTATTCTCGGGCTGATTTGAGGCTCAGAAAGGCCTACAGCGTTGTTTTTCCTCCCTCCCCCTCTCAACGATCTAGTAGGATCGAGCCGAGTGTGAAGTATGAAGTGTGACTCGACGAGCCGAATCAAATGAACCATGTCCCGATTTGCTCAATAACCAACCAAGAGCGCGCCTGTGATTCCACGAGTATGGGCCTACGAACAAAGGGAATGCGTTCAATTCACGGGGCGCTCATATGGTTCCCAAAGTTACTTATAGCTCAGTCACGGCCTCTGCGACCGGTGAAGCTGGGGCCGGGGGTTCAATTTCTAGTCGGTCCATGCGAATGTTGCATTCCATTTACCTCGTTGATATCGTATTCACGACTTTCCCACGCGTGAATTGCGTTCCAGTGGAAAAACAGCAACCTTCTAAAAAGTTTTTTTTTTTTTTTTTCCAAACAGTTTTCTGTTTTTGTTAAACTCCAGAACGAAGGAGATTGGCTGTTTGTTTTTTTTATATTGAAATCGGATCTACAAAACTCCCAGCAATTGGCTAGCCAAGTTACATACGCGTGTATACTGTGTGCAGCTTTGCCCAGTCTTACTCTCTTCTGTACTCTATGACTTCGAACGCACGCAAAGTGATTCCCGTTCATCATGACCCTGTCAATTGTCATTTCTTGTTAATAAATTATTTTTCTTGGAGTTTCCAAATGATCAGCCATTTGGTTTGACTAACTTTATACCTTATGTCTTGCATGTGTCATGTCACTGCCCAACTTGGGCATTTAGTCTACATTTTTTATGGGTCCACTCAGGTAAATCTATACCAGGGAGTTTATGAGCCTATTCATTGTTTCTTTGGCATGGATCGGATAGGGGCTACCCTCAGGAATGGTCTAGGATTTGACTGCAGTTGATACTGTAGTTGGAACCCATTTCAATGAACTGGGGCTGATGGGAATAAGCCTGATAGTAAATGCAGTCCTATGTATTTCCTCGCAATACACCACAGTCGCAGTGACCCTGGCTGGCAGGCTCCAAACCCACAACCTCCTGAGAAGAGAGCCCGAACCATTTGTCTTTATTCACAAATCTCATCATATTTGCTCAAGTGTACATAAGTCATCTCAGGTAATGAAGGGATACTGTTGAAGATGAATGCAATGCATACACTGATCACGGGGCGGGGTTCACCGAGGATGTCAAGCACACCACGAAGAATTCGTTTCGGATTATATTCAGTCATCGAGTGACATCGGTCAATACATTAGGTTCATCCTGTTGTCTGTGGTGATGTTGGCTTGTCATCTTGGGAGGGTCGAGTACTAGATTGGCACTGCTGCAGTACTGCTAGCTGGTTCGTTCTGCACTCTGCTGCACCTCTGCCTGAGGAATAGAGCATCGTCAATCACTCCGGGTGGTGAATGTAATCCTGTGTTCTAGATAGATAGAATAACATAAGCAGACATGGTTCATATTTAATTACTTCTGGCAGAATGACTTGTGGCTTGACTTGACTTGGGACAATTTGACTTGTGACTTGACTTGACATGCAAGAAAATGAGGCGACTTGTGAATTGACTTGACTTGACGGGAAATGATCGACTTGTGACTTGACTTGATGATGATTGACTTGTGACTTGACTTGACGAAAAGTGACTTGTCAACAACTCTGAGATACATAGTCTCCTATCAGGGGGATACATGAAACTCTGGCAATGTACCAAAATTGCATGGTTTGCCTTGTTTTTCAACAGGCTTTTGATATGAAAAATTAACTTTCTACTTGTCCTGCATGTCCTTCACATCTAAACAACATAGCGTCTGTTGACGCCGTGCACTCAGACGGGCTAGTAACATCGCAGTCTTCAATGTTAAATCCTTGAGAGATAGACGAAATGCTGGAGAGAGTTTTCTCAATTGATTCAAGACAATTCGTACACCCCATATTCTGTTATAACGGGGTAGCGGAGGTTTAAGATTGAAACAAACCCTCCGAAGAAATGAATGATTAGCGGATGGGCTCCAATGGTATAACCACCATCCAGTACGACACAGGAAGATACTGCTGCCCTCGCTGTTTTCAGAACACTGTATCCTCCAGAAGCTAATGACTCTGTGAAGAAGTCTAGAATATGACAGTGGTCTGCAATGGACTGATTTTCCATTACTACAAAAACACATCCACTTCCTGACAAATATTAATATTGCTTTGTTCTGGAGGACCTCCATCCTGCCATCATTTTGTCGGTAGCTGGAGCAGAAACTCCAGCCTTCTGGATGGATTGCCGGGTAACCTGCATGCCAGAAGAGAAAGACGTTCGTATAAGGGATGTTGATGGCTAGTTATAGGGGGCTGTGGCAATATTGGTTCCTTCACAGGCATTTTCAGCAGCAAAGGATACCATGGCTGTGTAGGCCAATTGGGCACAATTATGATAACCTCAGCCTTGTCAATTTCAACCTTCTGTACGAAACGCAGAACAAAGTGAGAGGGAGGGAAAGCATAGAACAATCAATCTCGCCATTCCACGGAGAAAGCATCAGTGGTCACTGCCCCTGGATCAGGTTTCCAGGATACATATCTCCTCAATTGTGTGTTTTTTCTTGTAGCAAAAAGTTCGATCTCTGGAGTGCCCAACAATTCACAAACCTGTGTGAATGCCTTATATTGAGTTTCTATTCAAGATTATCATTGAATTCCCTTGACTTCTCATCTGAGATTACATTTCCACAGCCATGTAAGTAAACCCCAGAAATCCAGATGTTTCGTACAATACACCAATTCCACATGGCTTCAGCCATCTCATTGCAAGCTGTGGAAATGATGCCTCCCATGTGATTGGACATATGCAACAGCAGTTGTATTATCCATTCTCAATTGCACATGGGTAATTGTTTGTGTTTTACAAGAGCCTGCAAGCAAGGAATGCTACAAGCATCTCCGAATAATTTATTTCATTTCTCAGCACAAATTTTGTTCTACAGTGTTCCATTCGTTGCACCCCAACCTTAGCCTGATCATCACTTGTGATAGTCATGTCGGCCTCGCTATGTCAATATCTCTATAGGAACCATCGACCTGGCTTGTCCACCGAGCAATCTCCTGTTTAGCCCGCAGTGATAATTCCATATATCTGTCATAATGGCCATGATCCAACCTCGAAGCCTCGATTTTATTCTTCTCTCTCTCTCCCTGTTGTGTAGCCTACCGTATCGAACGACTGGAAAGGGAAAGTCGCCACCATTTCACCCAAAACCGAGGCCACATACCCAATTGTGTGTCGATCATGACTGAGCAAATTCCTGTAAGGATTCAGAATTTCTTCTCTTCTCTCTCCAGCAAGCCTGACCTTCTGGAATTAGCTCAAATCTAAAGATTCTTATTGTGAGTCAGGATAAACAACCGACTCAGTTGGGTGGATGATAAATCCTAACTCTCAACAGGTTTCAGTTACTTAAGTAACTGCTGAGTGAGCTTGTTCTTGGTTTCTGATATCACCAATATATGTTAGTACTGTTATCCCCAATCTTCTGAGGTAGGAAAGTGGTGGTTCCAACAATTTTGTGGATAGCCGTGGCCCTGATGTGAGCCCATTTGGCAAAGACATGTGTCGCCGAACCTTATCTTACCAAACAAATTGCAAGTACTCCCTATGCTTTCCCAAGCTTTATTAATTTGAACTGAATAACAGCATCTTTTTCAAATCAAGTGATGTCATGTAACAGCCTATGAACATTTACGATTGAGAGTTGTCTCCAAAGTATTCATTTGAAATGGTAATAACTGACATGTTCATTCAGAACTGACCAGTCTAAAATCATTCGGAGACCACCGTCTTTCTTTGGCCGAGTGGCCGAGAGGAATACAAGACCGCTATTACATTGCAATTAGGTCAAAGGTCGTCTGTGGTCAACAGAGGGTAAAAACTGAATACCTTGCAAAGGCGAGTCCAGAATGATTGCTCGCATTGAGTTGAAATTTAGTGCGTATTTTTATGAGGGTCCCTTTGAATGAAAAATGGGAAAATTGTAAAATAAACTATTGATAGAATTGTTTCAGCTTGCAACATAATAAACGGATAGCCTGGGCGAATGAAAGTCAACCCTTTTACCTGAGGTAAAAAAGATGTCTACGGTTTCCAGGCTTCCAGTACTTATCAAGCGTATCTTGCTGATGCTTTTCCGCCATCAAATAGTTCACACTGGCTGCCAAATTGTCTGGCACAGCACCCCTACTGAGTCCTTGTTTGCAAAACGAGCTGCAAACCTCAAGTTATCTGAAGTAGGCATCCCTCCCGAATGCTGGTCACCTTGAGCGTCAGGCTCTGAGCCTAGGTCATATTGTGACTGTGAGTCATCTCGCCCCTCATCGACATCGTCAGTGATTTGAAATTGAAAACCTTCCATTAACTGTTACGAACAATCCGTCCGAACGACTTCCAGTTCCATCACATTATTTCATTACCGCTGGCCGGTTCGTTCAGGCTAATCGCCGATTGGTTGAAGTGTCATCCTGCACAAATGAGTGAATGAGGCTGATAACGAGTTGAACAAAGTAAAATAAACATCGATCAAGCTAAAATTTTGCATACTACTTCTTCGTGCGAAGTATCAAGAACCCTATACTGTTTTTTCCTCAGTTTCCGTTATTCGCATAACTGTCCGATTTCTCTGCAGTCCAGAAATGATGGAATCTATGAAAACTCCACAATAGCCGTGAATGCTATGATTTCACGACTGCCTTTATACAATATATATAAACTGGATTAGGGATTCGTTCTGTCATTACGAGAATTCTCACATAGAAGCACTGCCAAAGAGGCATGTGATTCGTAACTGACAATAAGTGCAGTATCGAAGCCTCGATTCATTCATACCTATACATCGATACCTGTCTCCGAAATGTACTCAATACTCGGCTGGTAATGGCACTGGCCGAATTGCTATATAGTTCGAAAAGGTATCATAACAGTAACCCAGTAACACCATCAAAACAAACGATTGGTCGTTCAGGTGCTCTATACGAATTTGTGGAAAAACGGTTCACAAGCAGAAGGAAGACAGTCGTTCTCTGACCATAACCTCCGTTACTGGCATAACTGTCTGATTTCTATTGTTTCGGGGTCAGGTAAGGGTCAACTAGGGTCAACGCGGTCAATGTCTGAAAACCTTGTAAACACGATCTCTGTGCTGGCATTCACTGTAGAGCTTCTTTACGAGGGCAACAAGACCCCCCCCCCCTCAATCCCTGTGTTTGTAGTGTGGATCTGGATCACTTTTGTGGAGAACGGGTAAACGTATGGAACATTAATATTTAGGCAAATTCGAAGTTGTATACACAATAGTTCCTTCAAGATGGAATTATGAAGCTCATGTATTTTCCCCGTGATAGGTATTGTTTGGGGTTGGGTCAAAAGTCATCCACGGTCAACATCTGTAAACTGTTCAAAGAAGAAAAATCTAGAATGGTGGCCTAATGGAAATGGAGTTCGATGTAACTTCCATGAGGCATTGAGGAATACAATAACGCTATTACATTGCAATTAGGTCAAAGGTCGTCTGTGGTCAACAGAGGGTAAAAACTGAATACCTTGCAAAGGCGAGTCCAGAATGATTGCTCGAATTGAGTTGAAATTTAGTGCGTATTTTTATGAGGGTCCCTTTGAATGAAAAATGGGAAAATTGTAAAATAAAACTATTGATAGAATTGTTTCAGCTTGCAAACATAATAAACGGATAGCCTGGGCGAATGAAAGTAATATGTGTGTGCAAGTTTTCCGTACGACGTTCATGAACCCAATGGTTTTCTATCAGGATGAACGTCTTCCTTAATACCTATAGCTTGATCAGACTGAAATGACCCCGAATGTTTTTCGAGAATGAATATCGTCTGGTGCAATTAGCCTGTTTTCGAAATACAGTCCTCTTTTAGACACTTTGGAGTTGGCTTAGCTCATTATATATTTGAATGACCTACTGTTTTCAGATATTCCCTACCCGAAATGACAAACCTGCCGAATCGGACTTATCCCGATTGTAAAGCATCACTGTAATTTGACCTTGCCGTAATTCGAGTAATTTCACGGAATTTTCCCAAAGTAGTCTCGTTATTTTTTTCAAAGCATGGTAGGCCTGTTGCTCTCCGGATTAGCGAGTAGGTTTGGATGCTCTTTGAATATCGCGTTACACTCCTAAAAATGTTGTGTAAATCGACCACAATACTATGTAACTAGCACACCTATCCCGTGTTGTGCAATAAATTACACAACATATGTAGAGATTATGTAAAAAAAATACACGAATTGTGCAGATTATACACAATGATTGTGTTATTTCTTACACAGCACCGGGATAGATGTGCTAGTTACATAAAACAAAACTTTGAGTTTGTATATGCAGATTCTATAAACGAGGGTACCAATTAATGGAACATGGCATTTTTGGCCTGAAATTAAAGAATCTGGCTTCATGTTGTCAAATTATTGATTTTACTCAATTCCTATTAAGTTACTCAAAACTGGCCTTACAATGTGTGTTCGAACATGATTGCTATACATACATCCTCAGAATGACCCACAAATGAGAAATAACTGTTTCACGTGTAAACGGGACACCGTGGTGTCCCATTTACACGTGAAACACAACATTTTCACTGTATTTCTCTGAGTATGTGTATATATAATTATTCGTTTATGGATTCATCTAGTTCATTTGGGCACTCTAGGTGATCAATCAAAGTGATTGCCCAATAATACAGTTTGGCTAGTTTGAGATGGAATAATAAAAGTTGACAAAATTTCACATGTAAATGGGACACCAAGTATGATCACACAGCATTTTTGAATTTCGAAAAAATAAATTATATTTTTGTAACTGTTGTGGGTTGAATGCCATGCCAAATTGGTCTCTCAACTCAGAATGGTAGAAAAATATGTTTAAGAAATCGTTCTATCATGACAGCAAAAATGTAAACAATTTGGTAATTTGTCATGGGACACCAAGGCATAGGTCAAATCCCCAAGTGGCCATATTTTTGTTGTTGGAAGGAATTTCGTGTTGTGACCTCAAAAAGTGTGACCTTGTAAAAGCTTTAATCAACTGATAAGCAATGAAAAAAATGTATATCTGTTGGCCCATCACCCTCATTATGAAAAATATTCTAGGGAGAAGAGTAAAAATGCTTCACGTGTAAACGGAACACCAAAATTTACACATGACCCCATCGGTACTGTTGAGCGTGCTACATCTAAAACAGGGTACTCTTCATAATACATAGTTTATGGCAATGATTAGCATGTTTATCAACTGCTTTTGGGAAGAAATGAGGGGCTTGAATCTGAAAATAGAATAATATGTACAATTGCAATAATGTCGAAAAATGTCAAATTTTTGTTTTAAAGAAGGCATATTTTGGGTGTTTTCTTTTGTAAAAAAAGCTATTCTGAATGAATTGCAGAAGTTAACAATACATGTACTAAAATATCATAATTGTGACCAACTAACATATGTTTATTGACCAGGTGATTAAACCACACTGCAGTCGCCTTTCAGGGTGTTTATATCCCTGTACCCTATAAATAAACACAGCCATATCAATATGAGGATTTTCAGCAAAGAGGAGCGTTTAGGTCGCGTGATTTCAAGGGTAATAGCGTAGATCGAGGCTACAGGTCATGCAGTCGCTATATTTCACATGTTGTAGAAGTGTTCCATTATCTTCCTATGCGTATCTTCTTCCTATGCGTCTAACAATCTCGGCTACAGGTCGAGCCATTCAGGACGGTGTGCACAGTGCACTCGCGTGTGTTTCGTGGTTGGGCGCGCACCGGCGAGGCCCCGCATTCTCTTCTCAAATAGTTTAACCTACGAGCAGGCGTGAAGGATTCCTGCTCTCGGAATCGACAGTGAGCGTCGTTCCCCCCCCGACGACGGACGTGGATTGATTTCTCGCACTTTCCTGCATGTGATAGGAGTGATGTGCGAAGAGCGACGAGTGTGGCTTCAGCGAAATTCGATCCTGGTATGAAATAGTTTACAGACATAGTTTGCAGACAATCAACAACCACTCGGTGAACCCCCTCCCACGCAAGCCCGTCATCTATGCCTCACTAATATGCCAGTTACATTCATGTTCGCATTCTATGGCAGTGTCATAATATATGCTCATTATATGCAGTGCTACAGACATCCACTCACGTTGAATCTTTCCTCTTATTAGGTACTTATTACGACCCGAGGCTCCAGGAGATCAACGTACCTTCCCCATCGATCAGACAAGTGCAACCAGGAGACCTGGTACGATGTTATGTCCTATGATTGCTGTAGGTTCTGCGCTGGACTGACGGAGGGTGGAAAGGACTCCTGCCAGGTGAGACTTGCTTTCAATGCGCTACATTCTTGAGTACAATGGATGTAAAAGCAACTTGTTCCCATCATTTCGTCGGAAATGTTATAATGACCCATATATGGTTCCTTGAATTGCGACGAGTTTACCTCGCAATAAGAGTTGATTTTGCACTGTTCAGTGGGGTAACACGTGACGTTCCGAGTTGGCCTTTCTGCAAGCTTGTCCCCGTAATTGTTTTTCGCGGGTACAACGTGGCGTGCTCAGGGTCGAAAGTTGTTGCTAACTGCCGACCAATGAATAACGTAACGATGCGCGTGTTCCGCCATCAGCCAAAAGCTGCGTTTGACTGTCGATTTTTTATGCACGCATCCAAAGTAACAAGAAAATTGAGAGTATAAGAGAGAGTGTAGTAAAGGCCTGGAGTGCGGAACAAGCCTCGCCGGCCTCGAGCATTCTATACTAAAGCGCCTATAGTTCAGTTCCCTCCCTCGTGCTGGGGTTAGGTCGGAGGTCTTCCGACGTCGCCAGTATGAAAACATTGTGAGCACGACAAGTCAAATTTCAATAAACGTTCGATAACGTTCGCGGTATGCTGGTATATTTACCCGTGAACTTTACAAATTACGATTACCTAATGACAGTCTAACCGACGTACCGTGTGCAGACAGAGAATCTGATGTGCTTGGCCATAGATCAGCTACCCTTTTCTCCTCAGCCAATATGTGAAACGTAGCGGCGTACGCGTGCCACCGGTCATCGTGGCGGGCCGTTCGATGAAGACGAAATTGTAAAACGGCACCCGGTCACGCGCAGGGGAATGTGGGTTATCTGATCTGCTTCGCCCTATGACCCACCAGAATCTGCGCGCGAGGCCTACGAACAAGCAAAGACCCAATGGTGGCCGACCCATATTCTAGGGCACTCGACCGACTCGCCTAACCACTAATGGCATTTTTGTTTTTCTCAAATTTTCTCGCAGGGCGACAGCGGCGGACCCGTGGTTGTCGAGAGCAGCAACGGTACCTTCGAGGTGATCGTATCACAAGCTGGGGCTATGGCTGCGCCGAACCTAATCAACCCGGGTCTCACAAGGTCCACGAATACCTCAGCTGGATCCACAACACTATGACATCAAACATGCCTTGATTGTAAACATCAGAAAGTGGGACCCGGGGCGTAAACCTGTAATTGTAATTGTTCTTTTTTTCTAATCTGTAATTTTTCAAATATGTTTAATTGGTTAATATTTGGGCCTCGTGTTGGATAAGTTCTTCAATAACCGAGTCTTTTACCCATCATTCATGAATGTAAATGTGAACAAATAAAATAGATAAATAAATGAACCACAATCCATGAATGCCTTTTTCCGTCATGTATTGTGCAATCAAGCACTTACCGGAGTACTGTGGCTCTGTGTGCCAGCAATGTGTGTGATCATTTTGGTGTAAGACGTATACATGCAGTTTTAATATACATCTGACCATTAGTATTTCCATATTTCAATGGATGTAGCCTCTGAGTTATACATGAGGGAGCATACATGCACTGTTCACCTATGTTCTTATCATATTGTTTCATTTGATAGTATACATTTTTTTTGTAGAGTGAATATTTTTCAAATAATTAGGCATAAGGAACAGGAGATCCACGTTCAAGGATTGGGAATATGTAGCCAGAAAATTCAGAGCGCTAAACAAGCTATTTCGGGGCCACCTGGGGGTTGGGTTGGGGTGTAATCCCCCCCCCCCACCCTACAAAGTGCACGCTCCGCGCCCCCGCGTTATCCTGAATTAAATTGGGAATAGATGTTTCAAATATCTCGGCCAGCCTACATTTAGTTCCTTGTGAAAAACTAGGTGTTCGTTTCGAAATTGAACCTATTACGATTCGAATGGCGTGATAGTCGGGGTAACCAGAACAATTTTCCCATACCTGCATAATAAATCATTGTAAGTTACGTTAAAGTTTATGCTGTCAATTACGAGAGAGAAAAGGCCCCAGCCTATTATTTTTCGTAACTTACTAACCTAGATCTGTGATTTTCTGTTTCCGTACCATTCTTCACTCGATAATGATATATTTGAATGAGCTTTACTCAAGTAAATATTCCACGCTGCAAATATTTTTGTATATATCATATAGGGCTATAACGATTCGAACATAATAAACACAACTCCGCAACTCGTACATCTTGAACATACATATACCAGAGTTCTAATCATGTCTTTGGTAGGTCGGGTCAGCGTGTTTGACTAGTCATTTCCCAGCTTGCCGGCATGTTTTGGGTGGTGGTCCGCATCAAATCTTATGGGCTTAACTGAAAATCGAATCGCTTTTTTATTTCCAATCATGACAAAACAATTAGTATCACAGCTGGTTTGGAGAAAGAGAACGTGTTTATAAGACATTCTCCCTTTCGAAGAGCAACAAACTTCTGACTATATGAAAACAAAAAATAAAATTCGGGTCCTAACAACTGACCTGAAATGAGTATCGCGAAAATTCCGAGGTTAGTATGATCTATCATTTCCCCGACTCCAGTCAAGGAATTGTATATATGTTTAGTCATTGTGTATGTGTATGCAGTGTAATCATAGTAGTCGGCGCCTTGCTTGCAAAAGATTACTTTCTCCTTCAAATTCTTGTAATAGCCCGAGTGAATAGTAGAGTCGCTTTCGAGGTTGACTTTTTTTTTTATCTTTTTGTGACTTCGTCGAGAATTTGTTCTCTTTTTATTATTTCATTTATCTGCTTGGCCGTCTCGCTTGCAGAGACGATTTTTCCCTCCTAAAATTCTTGTAATCGTCGGATGAATAGTAACGTCATCTCATGGTGACTTTTCAATCTTTCCAAAAATGTGTCTGCGAACATCAGACTATGTCGATAGAGAGGACGATATGGTGGATAATTGAAATACCTAGGAATTGCCAGAATGTGACGATATCTGAAAATAGGGCGCTGTGTAAATAGTTCTAGGTGAGGACCAAGTAACTGACGCCTTTTTAATCGGTCAGGTCTGGGTGGAAGAATGTTCACTACCGTAACCTATAGTGTGTGTGTATTGCTCCCATAAGGCACATTGCTGAACGAGCGAAATGTATCTGAGGTCAACAGAGGTCAAAGACGGAAATTTCCCATCACGTAAATCCTTTCACAATGCATAGTTCGTTATGTTGAAGTTTTTTTGTGACTTCTTATAAGAACGTACAAAAAATGATATGTACTTATAGCGAGAATGATGAAAAATAAGAAATGCACGTAATAATCTATATGTTAGGATCACGACATACTCACATGACTTCGTCCAATTGCGTTGGAATCAGGTGTAGAGCCTAGAGTTATATACCCTCATGTTATTATATGGTCGCTTTGGTCCCTATACGTCACAGGACATCACTTACGAACAACATGAACCTATTATATTAAGGCTACGATTTGCTTGAAAGCTGAAACCAAATATATTTGAGAATTGTTTTGAGTAATTTTCCTTGTGATAAATACATTGGCCATGTATTTTTGAAAGGTCAAAGGTCACATTAGATATTTTTGTATTTCATTCTTAGTTTTATCAAGTTAAACTATGGACAGGGGAATTCTCGTGAGATAAAACTGGAGTGTATTTAGTAGTAATTCAGGATCATTGCTGATAAAAATAAATTGTGAAATTTGACATTTTTTTATAATATCATCCTTGTAACGTAAACAGAAAGTCGACAACAAGCTTAAACAAATATACCATAGTATACCCATACATATTCAAGATGTGTTTTCAAGTTCCCATTTATAGTTTGGGGGGAACTTTACAGTTATAGAACCAAATAAAAGAGCAATACAGAACAAAAATGTTTTGTTATGAACTTGTTTTCAAAAAGAACGTCCTAGTAGAGTCTCATTCTCGCTCTCCAAGTATTTTGTACTTCATCCCCCAGAGATGTGAATCTCGACAGTCCGAAAACGTTCGTTATTGAACATTTGTTCCCTTCGCGTTTCCTGACATCCATGTGCGTTCGACTAAATAGACATACAATGACAATCAAGGTGACCTGTCTTTTCTAATTAGCATACTATACGTTAGGTCGGCTTGATTTGTATGAAAGTCCGCTTTCGATATGATGGTTGTCAGAAGAAACTGCCTAATGAATACAACCCTCTAATCTGGGTTGCGAGAAATGACAAGATACGTGCCAAGCGAACCATGCCCACGGAGTAATGGACACTAATTTAGGTGTGTGTGTGCGTGTGTTGCCCACAGCGAATTAAATTAAACCCTATTCTCTATAATGCGATTTTTCTGATTTGAAGTGATTTCCGCTTATCTCTGAAATGGCCCGTTTTGATGAGAATTAGTGTCATGACTGCATGAGTAAGGAATTAAAGAGACCTATATGTTGATTTAGCCTATTATGACAGCATACCTCATTAGGCCTATTATTATCAAGAGAGATCGGATATTGTATGGACATTGTACTCTTGAATATACTCTGACAATTCCAAACACGATGGCTGGGATCGGTTGATGACACTGAACTGCTGAAAGCATAGAACCGGAAAAACCGATGCGAATAAACCGATGCGTCGACTTGAGTATAGGCAAACGTGCGAAATCATTCATGATGGGCACTTTGTGCTACCAGTTAATGGAGCAAGCCAGGAAAATTACGATATTCCTCCATTTGTGGAGGTGGATCGCCACCGAATCCTGATATTTTGTCCGATTCGAAATTCCGATTTTTCTAACTCGAATGAAGCCGTTTTCCCGATCGCGTAACTAGCCTACCATGATAAACAGTGAAGGTTATGCCTCCATGGATAGATAGATAGATAATTTATTCAGCCAACGTATAAAAATACAATGGAAATTGGGCGATGGCAAGACTGTGTACAAACATGAAACGATTAGAGACATATAAGAAATATGTAGGAACAATAAGTAGAGCAGCAGGATTTGAAAAACTAAAACTATAAAACGAACTAAAAAGTATTGCATTGACCGGTTGAATAGGAAAAATGTCCCCTAAATACTGACACTTGTAAAATTGATAAGACGATTCAAGAACTTAAAATGGATAAGACCAATCAAAAAATCTAAAATACCATTAAAGAGAGGTATAGCACCAAATTAACGTGCATGGGCTGCATTATAAATCCTAGCGGCAGATGGTTGAAAACTGTTCATGAGTCTCTGAGAACCTCTGAAATTTCTCAGTCTTACACTGGAAGGCAAGAACTGGAAATACTTTGTGGCTGGGTGGGAGAAACATCTTCAGAATTTTGCTGGTGCGTTGTAAGGCCGGTTCCCGAAAGAGAGAATGGAGGGTGGGCAAGGGCAGACGAATTATACGTTCGGAGTCTTAATGACAGATTGCAATCTCCTAATGTCAATCTGAGTAGTGCGATCAAACCAAGCTTAAATGTTAGTAGTTAAAACGTTATCAATGATAGAACGATAAAGTTGACTAAAATGACTCTGTGTGTGTCTGTATGGAACGCATATTGGGGCCAAAAACTAAAATAATGGTACTATTTGGGGTCACCGGTCACATCTGGGTTTTACGTATGTACACCTTAAAACCATGTTCCAGTCGACAATGCTTAGCTTGGTCAGGTCAGGATCAGTGAAACAAAACACTGAGCCTTCTGGCTTCCTGGTTAATGAAGGTCACATGCTTAATAATAATGGCATGAAGTGATTCCTTTTAATTGTAAACATTAATATGAAAACCGCGCGATCGCTTTTAAGGCAAATTGTGTGAGTGTGACTCACTCACTGACTGCTCAAGTAGTAGTTGTGGCTCTACAACTTGGGCATACGCAGTGGGCGCAGGAAACCTGGTGTCCAAGGGAAGGGGTGCCCCCTCCTTTTGGGCAAATGTTTTTTTTTTGGAGGAATAAGTGCAAACATGTTGCTATGTTCGACACAATATTATATCTAACTATATACTAATGCTCGAAGTTCTTTATTCCCCATGACTGCCGATAGAGAGGGCGCGCGCCTTTTGCGCCCGCTTCAAATCCGCCCCTGGGGAGATGAGACCCACAGCTAAGCTCTATTTCATTATAATTATGCCCCCGTAATTATATTGTATGAGCTATGAATGCTGCGCTTGTCATCGGGGTTTGAACTGACGTCTTAGTCCGTCGTCGGCGTTACTAGGACAAGTTTTCTAGCTCGGCTCAGTAGGTCAAATTAACTGAGGCCTCCTTTCGTCTCTGGTCAGAGGTGAAGGGGTCTTCTCATCAGCTCGCACTTGCACGAACAGGTCCATGTATATTTATACTGGTGTGTACGCCGATTTCCTGTGTGCACGGCTACATGATTCAATATGAATGGAGATCCAATATATGTTTTAGCAGAGCTTATAGGTTCCACGGAGCAAAGGTCCGTTGAAGAGAGGAAAGATTGCGGAAACGACCATTTTGCACTGGATACTCAATCAGTACTGGTATTTATCATTATTGACTTCAACTTTATCATTACAAGCAGAATAACAGAATAACAGCAAGACAACAACGATTTGAGTAGCCTACTCTCGATCATTGCAGAGCATTATGGGAGTCTACCAAACGAAACTCCTGACAAGTACGTTATATAACATCAGATATATAGAAACCGATACGAAGAACAAGAATAAAGGACGAAACGTAAACTGGTTTTGAAAGAAAAATCATTGAACATATGCGAGAGACTGCTGCTCCGACCAATTTCGTTTCGCCTTGTGAACACCAACTCGACCCACCTGGATGGGTCAAGTTCATGATGTTACGCTGAGTACATGAACCCTGTTTTGGGGTCAGGTCAAACGTTAGCATAATAATAAGTAGGCGTGGCCTAAAGTGATTCTCTTTCCAATGTTAATAATTATATATAATAATATAATTATTGAATAATTATTAGTACTCTTATATATAAACCGTGTGACCGTGTGATTCGCTTCTAATGCAACTTGTGTGAGTGTGACTCACTCACTGACTGCTCAAGTAGTAGTTGTGGCTCTACAACTTGGGCATACGCAGCGGGCAGAAAAGCCGAGGTGTTTTAATATGCATATATATATATATATATATATATTATATTATATATATATATATAATATATATATATATTATATATATATATATATAATATATATATATAATATAATATATATATATATCTATATATATATATATATATATATATATATATATATATATATAGATATATATATATATATAATATAATATATATAATATAATATAATATAATATATATAATATAATATAATATAATATAATATATATATATATATAATATAATAATCCTATCACATGCCTCTCAGTTCCTTATTATCACCGATCCACCTCACAGACATATCCCCCTCTACCAACGCGTCGATCACTCCGGTCATCAGCGGATAAGTCTGTTCTTGTATCGAGACCCTCCTGAAAGAGAGATCGGCACGCAGGCCTTTTACTCATTTGCTTCTGAGCGGTGAACAATGCCATCAAATATCCGACGTGCGTGTTCTGCTCATACATTCAAGTCTTTGTTAAGACATATTTTTTCAAGCAAGTTCATGATTGACTATTGTTGATTCTGTCGTTCTGTACAGCGCATCGAGCTTCGGGATTGTGCGTTTTATAAGTATCAGTTGTAATGATAATAATAATAATCATAGCTCCATGGTAATTATGCATGTTTCTGAGCACGTGTCAAACGTTTCCATGAATGCTGATTATAAGGTGATCGTGACCCAAGGCGAACCCTCGATTAACGCATTAGATAACGTGGTGTGGTAGTCTGATCTGATGCAAATGCGTTCATTGCCATAATTCAATAGGGTATAGGTAACGGAGAACAATAGAGATAAACAAAAAACTGACTCACTTGACTTCTAATACTAATTACTAAAACTAGAGAGGTGTGCATAAAGAATATCCCTCGTTTAGAACATCTGGTGCACGACGATTACCTGATACGGTTGTCATTAAAGCACTTCAGTATTTTAATTTCGTGACTGTTAAGGCGTTTTATACTTTAATGTATTCAGGTATTAAAAACAAACGCATATCTAGTAACCTTTACATGTTGTTTAGCATTCATTCTGACGCGTTTCAGACGGTCCCATAATTAAAACGACTCGACCCCAATTTCCCCCACCGCCCACTTCAATCCTGCTATATAGCGCTGTAGACGGTTACTATTCCTCAATATCCATCAACGATAAGATAATATAAATGGGATTTTGTTTAGAGTAGTGACAGTTCAAGAAAAATACGCCGCGATGACAGCGCTAACAAACAAGGAGGCAAATCACAAATACTTCTGAGAGAAGGTCCCGCTGCGAACAACCGGAAGGTCCAACTCTGTTAATCGTCCATACATAAAGACAAATTATAGTAAATTGGCATATTTCCCCAAAGTTGCATAACTCCTATATGACCAAAGGAATTTGAATTAGATCACGCAAAATATCATGAATAGGGTAACGTATATTATGTGTTAAGGGGTAAATAGGGATAAGGCCATTAGCAATTAAAATTACTTTCTTCAGAGGATTGGTATTCAAAAGATAATTAGATGACTCATTGAATACGAATAATGGAGACGTGAATGCGCTAGAGGAAGATATGTTCTTCCCATTTAACTTTCTTTGTAATTTCTGCACCGAATGACGTAAGATAGAAAACAGGGGGGGTGACTGGAAAGTTCGCGAGAATCACAAATAACCCTGAATATTCGAGCACAGTGTCAGGTGTAGATTTGAAAAAAACGACTACGCTGGCGCTAATTGGCATGAGACAATGTTGTACTGTAAGTGATGCAGTTATCCCCTCCCCGCCTTGACTCAACCCAACCTCCTTCGGTTCTCACACCATCCCAGGTGTTGTGGTAAGAAATTACACACATTGTGTACATGTTGTTAAAAAATCACCATTGTGCAGATTATAAGTGCATTTTTTGTTTTTTGTTTGTCTGGTACTGCTGGGTTACTGAGCCTGTCATCTTCACGCTATACGTACGCTACTACTATACCACTGCTACTCACAATTACTAATTATTATTATTACTACTGCTACACTACTACTACTACTACTACTACTACTACACTACTACTACTACTGCTATACATTGGCTACTACTATTACTATTATTACTACTATTACTACACTACTATTACTACTACTACTACGACTACACTACTACTACTACTCTACTACTACTACTACTACTATTACTGGATATTATATTGTACTCTCCTACTACTACTACTACTACTACTCCACTACTACCACTGCTACTACACATTACTTAATTTCTTTTATATTATTACGGCTACACTACTATACTATACTACACTATTACTACTACTATACTACTGCTCCCCATTGCTACTACTATTACATTAGTATACTATTACTACTACTAGATTACTACTACTACTAATACCAATACTACTACTACTACTACTACTACTACTATACACTACTACTTTACTGATATTATTTATTAAACTACTTACATACTTACTACTACTTACTACTACTACACTACTACTACCAATCTTATACTATACTATTTTCTACGAAGCGCTGCTACTACATACTACTACTCTACTGCCTACTACTACAACTGTGCTTACTACTACTACCACTACTACTATATTGATTATATTATTAATATTATTATTATTATTATTATACTACTACTCTACTACTAGTTTAAGTGGAAATGATGAATGAACAAGGGTAAGGGAAGGGAAAAATCCTTCATGAGAGACCCCAAGCACAGATCCCAAAAGCGAAGAACAACCCAGGCTCAAAGAACTTCGCCACAATCTTGAAAAATAAACAAGACTGTTCTTGAACGCATTCACACTCTTAGACAAACAACATTTTCAGGAGGCTATTCCACTCATTCTACGCTCTGGGAGAAGAAATATTCCGAATGTCCAATCTCCAACGTTTGCCACGAGCTTGGAGACAAGGGCCCCATTGGTGGTAACTTTGAAACTCAAAGAAATAGTGAAGTTAAAGGCCCTCGAAACCATAACATTTTAAAAACTGATCAAATCACCACTACTTCGTCTCAGTTCCATCGAAGTTAAACCGGACGCCATTAAGCCTTTCTTCGTTACGGTAAATCTCTAAACTGATGCATTAATCTAGTGCCCCCGCTGAACGTTTTTTCATACCTTACTTCTTGTCCTTTCGAGAATATGGTTCCATACTTGGACAGAATACTCCAGGTGAGTCCTCACCACTGCTAAACAACCTGACAACAATTCTTTATAATCGAGGAACTGAGTGACGCTAATCAAACCAAGAATTCAGTTACCTTTCCTCGCAGCTTCAGCACACTGCTTAGAAGGTTTCAAAGAAGAATCAAATGAACACCGCGATCCTTTTCTGACTTCACCTGTTGAATATTTTTTGCCCTATTCAACTTGAAAAAAGCGTTGCGATTGCGGAAACCAACATGCACAACTTTGCACTTATCGTCATTTGAAAAGCATTTGCAATCGAAAGATCATTTGGAGACTATATCAAGATCCTTTGGACAATTGCAACACAATCGTTCGAACAACCTCCGATACAACTTGGTATCGTCTGCAACTTTTTTAACTCTCGAATGCACCGAATATTCCAGATCGTCAATATACGCCAAAAAAGTATGGCCCCAAGAACCGATCATTGGGGAACACCATAGTGACCTTTCGCCAAGGAGATGAACGCCATGATGACAACTCGTTTTTCCCTCTCGAGAAGCATCTGACGAATCTACTCAAGGACATTCCCCTAATTGCCAAAACGTTTCAATTAAAGCAAGAGACGATCATGAGGAACCTTATCGAAGCTTTTTGGAAGTCTAGGAAAAAAAACAAAAAAAAAAATTCCAACAAGTCAACCCAGCACTGCCGTTGTCAACTGCAATCTTTCATAACTACTACTACTACTGCTACTTCTACTACTTCTACCACGACACTACTACTACTACTACTAACTATTACTACTACTACTACTACTACTACTCACTACTACTGCTCCACGACTACTTCTTCTTACTACTACTACTACTACTACTACTACTACTACTACTACTACTACTACTACTACTACTACTACTAACTACTACACTCCGATAGTCTACTACCCTCGATAGTCTCCTAGGCTGAGCTCAGTTCTCTAAAGTACAATAGACGGTCCCTCTCTTCAAACTGCACAAGTGAATCCCCTACGCCCACACGTTTTTTTTTACGTTTTCTGTATTTCTTCTTCCTGTCTTTTTGCCTACCATTTAGTGCTCTTCGATGTGGTTGTCCGTCCGTGTTTACTGATGCCGAGCCTATTTGAGCTAATAATATGGAAGTTGAATCTTACCACGTTTGTATTCTTCTGCCATTTGGTACTTCACAACAGCGAGTTTTTTCCCCGGGTACATACCCAATCACGCTGTCAAACTTCCGTGGTCCAGTCTGAATACCGGCTCCGGAAACCCACGATAGACCAAATGAAGTTCCATGAATCCATTTCAATTGGTGTGTGTCTTCATTTTGTTCATTTTCCTTAGAAATAAATGAAAGTTGTAAAAATCATTGAAAAAAAAACCCTGAATTCATCAAATTCTTTAGAGTCAAATTCCAAAAATCATCGAATTTGTTAATCGTGTCTCAATATGATTGAATTTTCCTTCAGAATGTTCTTCAGTGTCACGAGAAATTATGTAATTGGCACAGTTGGAAGTGTACCGGCTTCACGGGGAGATCGGAGTTCGAATCAATGACGCGTCATATCAAGGATTTTAAATATGGGCGCCGGTAAACATGTTGCTTTCCGCTGGGCCTGGGCGCTCAGCACAAGGAGTTGGAGCGGGGACAGACGGGGGTAGGCAATTTGCAAGTTGCCGTTTGTGTTGGCCCCCTCACCCCCACATTAAGGTACTGCCAAAGAGGCATTGCCCCATTCTGTGTACCTCGGTGAGGATTTGCAACTAGAAAACCTGCAGTATCCAGGTCTGCACCCTTTTCGACCTTGAATAGATTCGATCCTCCGCTCGGGGCAAGTATATCATTAATTTATTTAATACCCCACCAAATTTCTGCGTTATTGGCACCGCCCAACCATGCCCGTATTATTTAGTCCATTGCACCCTGATGATAATTGCGTGGAGCTGTTTGTTCAACATTTCAAAAGAAACGAATCCTGTATACAGACGACAGTAGGCCTGCAATGGATCAATATGAACTAAAATGCGTCAGCATCCATCTGGATTCAACCACATGCAATCAGATGCAATCATATGACCACAGTGATTGGCAGTTGTATTGTGTAGGAAATCAAGGAAGCAATGGAACTTTCTATTAGGGATTAGGGTATGGATTACGGTCACAATCAATCAATACAGAAATACTTTTTTGGAATATTCGCAGTGACCTTAAGACAATTCATTTACAAATTACAGAAGTAAATAGGATGAAATCCTGTGAACTGGCATGAAGGTTATCCTATGCAAACATAACGCTGTTACAACCGATAGGCCTAATGATATAATAACCGATAAGAATCATTGACCGTATATCATTATCGGTAGTAACATACCGCATTTAACTGTGTATAGGCTACACGTAACTCTGCACGAGCTGTCCTTACAGGTGTTGTTCTATACGGGTCGATCAAAGCGCCTCGAAAGTCAGGGGTGATGACGATCATTTGTCTTGTCCGTGACCGTCAACTCTTTGCGTATAAATTATGGCGCTCCTTTCAGCAGACGATCCTGTCCGAAATGTTATCTTCTGTCGTCACGAGGCGCTTTGAGTTGGAGCCCGCAGTCAGGACGGCCTCGAATCTCTTGGTTGGCGCAGTTTCGAGGGCACCTCATCGAGAGTCAAAGGATGGGTGCGGCTCGGGTCTGGTCGTTTGCCCTGGGGAGGCCGAGCAGTTGGAAACAGCGGGTGGTTGCGGCTAGGTGTCCTCCAGGCATGTACCTCCATAAATGAGTGGCTGAGTGTTTATAGAATATTATCATATACCGTACCAGTCCGGTGCACTCTGTATATAATTTGGAGTATATAAAACATCATGTGTTGTTCTAGCGAAGCAAATGTTAAGAGCACTTTATAAACCCAATACGCCCAGCTCATGGACTCCTTGACCATTTCGACTCGACTCCACACACCTGTTATAATGATTCCGTTGGTCCGGTCCACTACAGCCTCGAACCCCGTCATTCGGGGAGATGAGTGTCTAATGATCATGTCGGCCTACCACAGATACCCGCTGCTGTTTTCAATACATCACTGAACGTGCTGTGAAATCGAATCGCTTTGCACCGCTTACTAACAAAAGTGTTGACATTACGAACGAAACATTCGTGGCACGAATGTTGCGATTACTTCCGTCCGGACTGTCTTATTCCCCATGCCGTATATAAGAGGACAAAATGCGCCAGTCGAACGAACCACTAAGTGTACGATCAAGTACAGTTCCTCTGGTGTGTCCATGGACTGTTCCCGGCTTACAATAAATATCGCAAGAGGGATCCACATGACGCAGTAAATTACGCACACCAGGAAAAGTCGGAACGCGGATTTGACCTCGCGAATGCGAGCTTCTTGACACAAAAACCGCTCCTGACCCATCTTCACAAGACGAGCCGGCGTCCGATGCCTGCATAACGCCGATTTCGCGGAGGTGTCTTCTGACGATGAGGAATTTTCTGCCATGACAAACCGCTAGGAAGGTTAGGTTGACCCCGCGTGGGCGCTGAAGAACATCGTGAACACCTTGGAGGGGAAAGCCGTCGCTGCGTTGCATCTGAAGGCTACGGTCGGATCTGGCTTCTCCTCTTTTGTGAGCCACGCGAGACCTGTAACACTAAGCCGACCAGGTAGCCATAGAGTAAAATTGTGACGGACACCCGCCGCACCCGCGTGGGGGTTATGATGGCCTCGGCGCTGAGAGGCCTGGTGATGGTGATGTACCGCTCGATCGTGACTGCCATAATGCCACATCAATACGTGCAGCGAGGAGGACCCATCTAGCTCCCGAGATATAACACGTGGGGTGCGATATTATCACACCGATGTCGTTCAGCAGCTGTAGAGGGGAGCATACGAGTTGGTGAAGAGACAGACGACAAAGCGGCCGTCAGTAATCGAAGCGGTTTGCAGATGCGGGGGTGCTTGGAGAGGATGACGAAATTCGATGCCAGTATAACGACAGACCGAGTGCCATAAAAAACTAATAACAGTGATCCAGAACGAAATGGTTATACTACTGACCGTCATCCCCATGTTAATCCATCTGCGGTCGAAACATTCATTGTTGCTGTATCCAGAACTTTTTGAGCGATCATTCGATCACCACTTCTTTAGACGGATAAATTGTAACTGAATCAGCACTACACTAACTGAATAATACTAACATCACCAGAATGGTGTATTCGTCTTAATTATTCCGACTGGGTGGAACTACTTCTGTGTGTTCACAATTTATTATTGACCACAATCTTGCCCTAATATGTTTTGGCCGCGTCGATCTCCGATTTGCATATTATCTTATGAACCTGTTGATGCCTCGGAGGCTCTCATGTAGCCATCATTGATTTGTTATGAAGGACAATTTGCTCTAAGTTTCGGACTACTACCATAATGTTATATGTGCTGGGACATCACGCGCTCAAATAGAAAATGCCAAGTATGCACACACAAAATACAATTGTAAAGGATCAGTGCTCCCCAAGAGTAGATGAGTTTGACGGGTTGATTTCCTCACCCATTGACTCCGCCTCCATACACACACACTGTAAAGAAAAAAAAAATACTGTGGGGGGGGGGAGATTTACAGTAAATTACTGGCAGCCGAATTGCCAGTAATTTACTGTAAATGTTACAATAGACTACTGTGAAATTTACAATGAATGATATTACTGTGAATTTACTGTGAAATTTACAGTAGTTTACGGTAAAATTTACAATAAAGTCGGCAACGCTGCTGCCAATAATTGACTGTAATTCCTACCCGAAATTGTTTTACATTGCACACTCAACCCCCAATCCACTGTCAAACTGTTAGCAATTAGTGACCCTGTGAAGCCCCGAATCAGTCACAGGTGAGGCACTTATATTCGAAGTAGCTCGAAAACGTTGGATGTGACAATTTAGGAACACCTCCTACAAATTGGCCTCGACGCTTCGGAGCATCAAGCATACTTCCCTTCCCACGGCTCGTTTTCTTCTGGCATGCTTCAGCATGTCAGGTCTTCCTTTTCAACTTCACTGTACTGACTAAGGTCGGACCGCCTATTATTGATGTGGCGACTACTCCACTTATGATGGGCCTACATACACTGAGCAGTCGTCAAAAACCGTCCAATGGTACGAACATGACCGACGAATGAACACCGGCCACATTCAACTATCCTCTTCTTTCTCTTTGGTTCCTCATTACCGTGTAAACAAGGTTCTGCAAAATTTGATGACCGCAATGGCCCTACATTAATTTCCTTTCGTTCTCTTCATATCTGTAACCTGGCCTACACATGCCTATTTTCACTTTGATAATTGTTTGCGCTTGGACACACCTAGAAAGTTAAATTCGATTCACTTTCATCAGTAACATACTTGCCTGGTTTGAATTCGATAAATGTTTGCGTTCCCCGGATATCACACCCAGCAATGATTTCTAGGATTGGATCTCCTAATGGTTGTAACCGTCACACGCCAGCGGGACTGACTGACTGCGTAGGTAAAGTTTCCCTTAAAATACGGGGGGAGCGAGGGTCATTAAAAAAAATAGATAGTGACTAACTGTTATTCGGCTGTACATGCTGGAATATCGCTCAGTATAGCACGGCGTATCAGTCAGGGCAAATCCGCGAAATTATAATAAATAGTGAAAGAAGAACACTCTTTAGTTGTTGACACGTTGTTTAGGTTTAAGGACAGATCGTGACAGAATTAAAGATATGAAGCGTAAAAAAAAATAGGTGCTGTTGTAGAGTGCGACGAACGGCGTGCGTGCGACAACGCCCCTCCCCCCCCCTCCCCCTCCCCCTCCCCCTCCCCCTCCCCTCCCCCTCCCCCTCCAGGCAAATTATTGCGCCGGCTCTAATACAAATGCAGGGATGTCAGTTTATGATTTACGCTTGCTACACTTGATAGGCCTGGGCCATGTGGTGAGTGGTCGAGTGACAGGGCATCATGTCTCACAAGAGGCAGTGAATGGACTTAACTATAGACATGTTATTGTTGATACCGACGTCTTCAGGTGGTTGGTCATTTTGGCCCAGAACCATTCCAGATTGGACTGCATCTAGTCTCACTATTCAGAAATTAAGTGGTCCTGGGGTGCTTTTCTGGTAATGGTGTAAATTCTCCATTATCATCTTCACTCTGACTCTTCAATAAGCTTGTGCCTGTTGTGTGCTGTCCCCCTAATTGCCAGTGATAACCACTAGTTGGTGTTTGCATATGACCACCAGACAGACAAGAAGACAAGACAATGCAGAGGCTCAAAGACCCCGAAAAAGTACCCGTAAGTTGCACGGAAGTTATACAGCAATATGTAGGGAGAATAATTCAGTGGCCCTCAACTGAAAATGGGTTTCGAAGTCTTCATATCCCGATTTTTTTTAAATCGCTGAAAACGAAAACTATTCCAAACGAAATCTTGGTGGATTCTCAATGACGGGAAAACAAGCTGGAGTTTATCTGGTTGGGGGTGCTATGGTGATGTAGTACACTTGGCGGCTTGAAGGCTTGGGATTGTAGCCTACGCAGATTGAGGCTTATTGACGCTGAAATTCTACATGCACTTTTGGCGTGCTTCAATTTAATATGTATCGGGCGCCCTCTATATGAACTCGTCTTTTTTTTAAACAACGTTAGTTCAATTCGACACAATTTATTTAAAATATTGCTTATACGATTCTTTTTCGATTCTACGGAAAGTCTTTGGAACGTCGGTTTTAGACTGATAAATTTAGATTTTTCTCATCAGTTTGTCTTTCAAGACTACCGAATACTGGCCAGACCAGACCACAACCAGACCGAGTGTCCAAGCCGGGGGCCATTCCCTGAAAAGTGTTACATTTCTCAGCTACTTATTGAAATATTTATCGCGCTAAATTCAGTATATTTCTGCAATAACGCGAGTGGCTACCGACATGACGTGTACAGGGCACCAGCGGCGTATTTGGGGGAGGGGGCACTAAACTGTTGACAATTTTTTTGTCAATGCGAGCTATTGCCAAGATGTCGTGGGCACAGACCTTTCCAGTCCGGCCCGGTATTCTACGAGAAAATGGCTTATTACTTCATTCAACTATTGCCACACAAACATGACACGTTTACACAGCCTTTGTATGTTACACTCATATCACCAACGACATACGCGCTTCTCATTACAGGAATTGTTAGACATTGACCAATCAAATTGCCAATGGACTCACTTTTACTACAAGCTCAAACTCTACTTTCTCGTTACTTTTCTTTCAGTTGGCTCTTCTTCAAGTAATCTGACTATTCACCCTTACACATTTAGGCTAACTTCACCTATCTATTAGGCTAACTAGGGGAGTTCGAGCAGCCGCAGAAGGGCGGTTTCAACAGAGAGGTCAATTAGCAACCAGGAGAAGGCACGTTCACCGTAGGTTTTAGTGCGAATTCTGGGTTGTGAGAACAGTTCTGCGTGGAAGAACGAAGATTGCGAACAGGAACATTAGGCTTACAAGATATTTTTAGATAGGCTGGTGAACACCTGTTGTGAATCTTAAACATGATAAACAGAACCTTGAAGGAAACTCGAGCGCCAACTGGGAGCCAATGAAGATTGCGCAGGACGGAGTGATATCTGCCTGGTCTTATTACAAGTACAAATGCTGGAGTTTACCAAGTTCGGACAAAGAGAGTCCAGTAAGTGGGCTTTTACAGAAGTCTAAACGGGATGATACAAAAGCCATGAGCTAGCTTTTCAGCCGAATGCTGGTCAAGATATTTCCGCAACTGTCCAATTTTGGGAATACCATACCAGCCGGATTGGCACATGTTGCAGATATGTGATTTGAGCTCAAGGTGATGATCAACTGTAACTCCAAGGTTTCTGGCAGAATTGATAGGCTGAATAAGTGAATTCCCACGCGCAGTGGGGAAAGTGGTTGGTACTCACGGTGTCTGGGGGTGATATGAATGACTTGGGTCTTGGAGACATTTATTTTGAGGCCTATTTACAGCAGCCCAGTGTATGACAGCTGATACGTATTCTTCAAGTCTACTGATAGCAGATGATCGATCAGATGAGTGATAGGAAAGGTACAACTGCGTATCATCAGCATATATCAGGTGGTCAACATGGTGTGAACGGAGATTCTGATAGGCTGGTGTAGAAAAGTACCGGAGGGACTCGAGGACTGATCCTTGGGACACCAGACGCAGGCACAGCTCCTTCAAGAGAAAGATGAAAACTCATTGTTCATGCTTCACTTGGGGAAGAATTGTGTAGAGTGGGTATTCAGTGACACTCTACATCCAAAATATTCCGGGTTCGAATTCCAGCGGTCACCGGACGATTTTCCCTAAGTGGCTGTACTTAACAGTTGCGATGGGCGAAGTCTTGGTCTTCACTTCATGAGTTCCGCTGTGATACAGAGGATTTTCTGGAGTTATTGGGATTTGTTTACGGGATATTTGCAATAAGTCTCGTCTGTCGGCTGTGAGCAGTCACGTTGAACTTGAACTACTGCTCCTCCAGGTTCCGAGAAAGTGGTCGGGTCCTGGAATTCACTGCTAGTCCTTTCGGGATGGGACGTAAAATGGCGGTCCCCGGAGCCAGGTTTGGATTGGTTACACCATTGCCTCGATATCACATCTGAGGCACTACTCGAAAGAGAAGGCGAGTTATCGCCGGTGCTCATCCACGATCAATACGGCCAGGTTCCTAGATGAGCCTTGGTTGCTTCCTGAACCCGTAGAAATCAAATCAATCACTCCTGATTTCCTTCTCTTCTTCGAGGCATTGCATTAAGCGCTATATAAGCACTACTTTATTATCTAACTTCAACCCTGATTTTGCAGCATTTTTAAAATCGCAAAACATCTTGCAAGCGATAACTTAGTCCACGGGCGGCGATTTGTGTTGCGACTGGGCGGGGGGTGCGGACACTATGAATACCATCTAAAGCGGAGCGCCCCACCACGGTTGGCCGTAGCGTACAAAAAAATTTTTGTTGACAGACCCCCTAGATTGCAGGAAACGGCACTTCCCATGCCTTATGGGAGAGTCAGCAGCATTCCTACATTGATACAAAATTTTTATCTCAGGAAAGGTTCTCCAAAAACTTATCGCCTTAGGATCAATTTTAAGGTTTTGGCGTTGGGTGCTGTGACATTCTGAAATACGATGCAAGTCAGGTTTCAGTCATGAAAGATCAATCGAAATGGGCAATGTCACAAGACCACTACGTTTGCGCGAATCGCGAGATTTCGCAGGATCCAATTTGACCAACGATCGACATTGCACGACCCCCTCTCTGACCTATCACTTACGATAGGGCAGGCCTGAGTTTTTCACTCAAAGATTACGGCCCCCGTTCTTATCTTCTTTGCGGACCACAGGCGCATGGGGGGACATTTCTACTTGGAGCCCGACTTGTGGTCAAATGAGAATAACACAGAAGTAAACCGCAACTGCGCGGGAAACGCGCGCGAAAATTTCACAATTTTGGACATTCCATCTAACAGACAGGCAATCTTTGGATATAAACTTGTCTTCCCCAAAACTTTTAATCACGTCTTTGCACGAAATTGTGGCGTTTCCTGGCCGAATCTTAGAGGCTAGTTTATGGGGTTTCTAACCCTCATCACCGGCTGTGCCTGCCCCCTTGTATGTGCATCGTGCACGCAACCAACTTCAAAAAAGGGTGGCACCCACAAATGATGCCGAATACCCTATTTTAAATTTGCAGATAGACCATATTTTGCCAAAATAAATCACAGGTCCCGCAGGTGGTAGACTTAGGCCCGTCGCCCCCAGCATTCCCCCCTCTCCCCTTCAAACAACAAAGTTTTACCTTTTGTGCAATTCCATCAAACATTCAGGCAATATTTGACTTCACTTTTGGACAGCCTCTTCTTCACTTGAATTTTGAATCATGCATTTCTGACAACGCTTTGTGGCGTTCCCTGGTGCATTTTCGATGCGCACCGTGTGCCTCTCATAGTGATAGTATGTTGCACAGCTAGTGTCAGCTCAACTTTCAACAAGTGGCCGCACCATACATAGATCAAAATCACAGATCCGCCATGTGGTAGACCACCCCCCCGTCTTCTCAACCCCCTTCACCTCAAGATAGCGATTTGTTTGACAACATCCATTGAAGGAGAGACACACCAAGCTGGTGAAGACAGTCTTAAGTAAAACAAACCGGGGGAAAAAAAAAAAAAAAAAAAAAAACTGCTTGGAGGAGAACCCTTCTTCCATTGGTAATTTTAATTGATAATGTTAGGGAAACCCATATGTCTGCAAGAAGGCAGATGTCTGAACAGTACCGGCACATGAAATACCCACGCGCAGCGCGCAAAAATTTCGATAATGAGCAGCAGAATTCACTCACTTGATCATTTAGGTCATCATGCATTTGTTTAAACATGGTTGCTGATGGATATGTCGGTAAGTGTCCATGACATAGCAGCTGGCTCTAATATTGGGGGGGGGGGGGGGACAGAATGGGCATTGCGGGCCCCCCCCCCAACCCAAATATTGGGGGGGACGCCGTTCCCCCCCCCCCCCCCATGATCGCCGCCCTTGACTGTATCTACAATCGATAAAAAAAAAAAAAAAGAATTTCGAAGAACTATAGCGACAGTGGAGCCTTTGGAAAATATTTTTTTTGCCTGTTTTTCTTTTACCGAATTATATTAACAAATAGGCCTACAGTAGCTGAATAAGTCGAAATTTGGAACCATACCAGTAACCAGTAAGTTAATAAAGACGTTCCTGCGCTTCACGATGTCTGAAAACCAGCTGAATGGGCTATCACACCCGTACATTAATAAGGACATGGAACGGAATCTGACCATGTAATCGATGGATTGAGGAACGGAATGGGCGCTGGTGTTATCTAATTCCGCTTGCCGACTTGTCTGGTTTTTCAAACTTGAATCATCCCAGTTTTCACTGGAACTATAAAAAAGATCATTATAGTCACACAAGAACTAGAAGGGTAAGACTAAAACTATGAGACTCTGAAGCTCAACCTAAAACCATAACCTAAGATAGGTACAAAAATCCAGGATTAGACATTGGCGCTTTATAGTTGTAGGCGATTGTTTTTCAAGAACGATTAACCTAAAAGGTATGAATTTATGAGTATAAATCATACCTCAGAAGTTAACCTAGGCCTATGTTGACCCAAACTGTCTGTGAGGATGCTCGAATTCTGAGAGAAAATCCATAGAAAGGGGGACACCCCTCCCCTTATCTCTTGTCCTCCAGGACGGCGATCAATTACCATGATGCCCCCCCAACATGCCCCCCCCCCCCCCACACGCACACCCCAACGTCACCCAAAATCCTACCTACGTCTACGCCCACTGCAGATAACAAGTCATGGGTACCCCGGAACGATCATCCGAACTGCCGAGATTATCAATTTGTACCGCGCCCTCTATTTTGTCATTGTTGACAAATACTGCAAATGAGAGAAAGCAAAGCACCCCCTCCATTTCAATTCAACGGCACTTGGAAATGTTTAAACCCATGAAAAGGGGTAGGCCTTAAATGCCCACCCACTCCACATGACAAAGTCTTTTCTGTACTGTGGTGGACAGGTCCTGCGTCAATACCCTCGGTCTTCCTGTTTTCATGTCACAGGCTGGTGATAGCCCCACCAACCCGGAAAATTCCGGGTAGCCTTCCTTTTACAGGTTGGATGATCCTGTCAATCTGGTGCGCTGTAAAGGGCCGCAATTGTCCGTGGGGCTACTCTCATACTGGTACCGGCAGGGTGGGGGATCCGTACCGAAACGGTACGGGTTGTCGCAATTCCAATTCAGAAAAAATCCCTTCAAAAATGATATTTGAAAACTCATGCTGTGAATATTCCCACATGAGTCATAACGAAACACTACTGTCCATACCCACAAAAAAAAAATATATGTTGAGTGAGCTTAAGTGAGAAATGTTCATAGATTGTTCCGACAAAGTAATTCCATCCGAGTTCACAAGCGTTACGGTACTATAGATCTTGAACTACAATATGTAGCCATGTAGTGATATTATTAGCTAATAACGACTGTCGAGTTGACGGTAATCTTCAAAATAATTGAGAACAGTTAATTAGCCCAATCGATCCGTTTATAATTGGGAATGTTTTGTACAAACACATTTCAAATATAGTTCCCGCTCAGTAAGTAATTCGTACAAGAAGTCAATATCAGGGAATCGAAGGATTCTGGATTCCCAATGGCATCTACTCCCGTTGAGCAAAGTCTTTTCCGCATGTCGTTAGAGCAGTGAGCTGAAAAGGAAATGCGTTTCTCGAAGCAATCATGTTTCGATGTTTACTTTTTCTCACATAAGGAGACCCCCCCCCCTCCCCCTCCAAAAATGAAGCCGCGGTCTCTTAACACCATATATAAAATATAATGGAGTAAAGTTAAGAGTAAATACACTCAAAATGCTAACATTTTATTTTATTTTAATGTGTATCAATTTACTGAGGTTCGGTTCTCGGTTTCATATTCTTTAAAGAAAGAAGCACACCAGTTTAACATAGGGGTCAGTAACACAGCAGCATATGCCGTGATTATGTTCGAACGGAGAACGTCCCGTGGTGACTGCTTGCTCTGCGACTGAAACACCGGAATGTGTTTAACTTGTTTCTTCATAGCAACATATACCGTTGTATATATTGCTGCTGGCATGTTACTGCATTTTGCTGGCTACGGCGCTGCATGGCTGCTTGCTGCTGCTGTAAGCTTTATGTCTATTCCTCACATTAATGTGTTTGGACGGTAAGAAACTTATGGAAGTGTGAGAAGAGTGTCCTAGAAATTACGGCACTTTTGATCTACACCTTATGTTATATATCACTCTCAACGCGTTTTGTAATCATTAATTATCATTTTCAAAGTTTGGTCAAGCACCGCGCGTTCAGGAATTGATCCCGTTCTGCCTTGGAAGAATTTACTAAGCATCGTCTATTGTAGCGAATCGCGAATTACTGACTGTTCGTTTGCTTGAACAACCACGATTCATAAATGTAGTGTCTAATTTACCACCAGGCATCACTATACGATATCAGAGCAATAGCATAAGCCAAGGTCCTAGTGTTTCCCTTTGCGCGCCACTGAACGACTGGGGTCGTTTCTTGGTTAATGTCTTTTTAATGGGACTGTAAATTTGGCGTAAACAACGGAATATCTACGTCAAGTGACAACCCTTCGTGCCAAGAATGAGCTCTCTACATCTTTCCGTTGAACAGTTGTCATGCTCACAAACCTTTCAGACTTGACCACTGGTTTGACTTCCAGTAACTTTGGAAGTCACCCAAGAACAATATGGATCAAGAGATAATTGGTTAGTATATAGCCTAGCTTCCCACTTCTTTACTACCCCAACAGCCGATATTGAACTCGTCCACTTTTTGCTCACAGCTATTTCCCCACATTCCCCTCCACACAGCTAAATCTTCACTGGAGCAAACTAACATTCCGGCTCAGGAACTTTGGAATCTTTTTTGTAAACTGGTAAAGCTAATGGGCCCCACACTCTGAAAAAATGTAAGTAGAAACAACACAAACTTGTTGTCACTAGTGCAACCTGCGACCCACCCTTAAATATGTCATCAAACACCTTAGATTAGTAAGTGTTCTTTTTCAATCACGCTTTATCAACAGCAGAAATACATGATTACATAAGAAGAAAAACATCTGGGAGTCAATGGCACTACGTTTTAAAAATTCGCGTCTTCCTGTTTGTTAGTTTGTTATACGCAATTGACTACCACAAACGTTTTTTTTAACGTTTTACAAACATTTTATGTGATTGATATTTCCTTCTAGTCAGTTTCCATGTAGCCAGTTGATGTCTAAGCATTAGCTACTCCTGTAGTAATTAATTGCCATAACACTGTCCATATTTTGCAATCGTACACTGTTTTGCGGATGTCATGTAACTTTATATTCTTTTTTCTCTCGTATTCATCTTCGTCAGTTAATGACTCACCGATAGTAACTCATAAAATCCTGTTTTCATGTAGTCAGTTGGCTGACTAGCCGTTTAGGGTCCAATCGACCAACACAAAATGGTCAGATGTTTGGCAATGGTATAATGATTTGCAACGTTTCGAATGTAATTTTTGTATATTCCAGTTTCCACCTGGTTCATGTTTAGTCACATCATGACTAACTGTCTAACCGTCAGTTATTAAATGACGAGCACAACTGTGATTTATGTTTTGTTTTTTGACTTGATATTTATTATGGCGGATCTATAACCACGACCAGTATATCTATAGGAATTCCTGTTCGCTCTTTTGTTCTTGATCCAAGAACAAGAGGAACGACAGGAATTCCTTATAGATATATGTGTTTGATAGAATATTCGCTTGCTCTGCATAGGAGTCCCAGTACAGCATGTCCGGCTTGGCCCGCCTCGCCGAAAAACAGGACGAACGGCCATAGCGGGGCGATGTCGTCGTATTCTCACGATTGTGAAACAATATCATTGATACCCTTTCTACTTTGAATTAGTATTGCTTCTTAACATATGGTTACACAATATTATTCTCCTGTCGGCGTCATGAAGGGGGGGGGGGTGTAAGCGTGTGCCCCTAATCATATTTTGGACGCGACAAAAATTATGCTGAAATAGGGATTTGACAATCTTCATTTGTAGGGGTGGGGTGTAATATGGGAAAATACGACTAGAAAAGCACACATGCTTCTAACTACACCCCTCCTATACTTAGTCTCCTTCCCCATATTGCGGTCACCAAAACAAGTTTCACACACACACACACAACCGTCGAATTCTCGATCGATAGAACCCCCCCCCCCCCCCCCCACCCCCACCGCCCCCCCCCCATCATGAAATTGCTGCTTGGGAAGTCCTGGCGCCGCCCCTGATACGATTCACGTATAGTATTCACGTATAGTATTCACGTATAGTCTTCCAGCAGACTGTTACTCAACCCGCACTATATGCAACCGACTGCGATTGCAATACGATACGATCAATGAACCACCACCCGAATCAGTTGTCATAATGTTAATAAGACGATCGACAAACCACCTTAAAAACATGAACATTTGCTGTAGCGGGAAAGATGGAGCGCTCGTTTTGACCTCATGGAGCTAAGCGAATTCAGGTGATTTGGATTCAGGTTATCAAAACTTCCTATTTGTTCGATGGCCTTTCCCAAGTCCCACTTCTTAGAATTTTCTAAGTTCCACTAATAGGGGTCATCGTCTCAATCTACGGTGCAATGTTGCACGGTTAGATATTCGGTGTCGAGTTTTGTTTGTTTTCTCCGAAGATGATTAATGATGGAGGCAGCCGAAGCCTAACCTTAAAGTATTGACTTTTGGTCTAAGAGTGGTTTAATGCCTTCCCAAGAACACTCTTTCTTGGTTTTCCCGAACTGTGTGCGCGTACTTCAGAGTTCCGTTCTTCGTCTTTTTATTTTATTTTTTCAGTTGTAGTGGTTCATGAGGGTTCTTCCGTCCTGACCCTTTTCTCACGTAAACCTAAAGCAAAACTAAATAATACATTCAACTGCCTCATTTAACTCCAGCAAAATGTACCTAACCGTCTATATGCAAAACGATTGAGATGAACGATACGATATACGTGCACCCCATTAGTTGTAGTTTGCTATTTGTCTATATTTCCTGAGAAAGGAACCCCCCACAGATTTTGCAGATCATGTCAGGGAAACGTGGTACCCTATTCAAATCATTGTTCAAGAATCCCCTTACCCCACAAAACACAACATTAAAAAATCGTGAGAAGAGAGCGCATTACCTGGCAAGAGGGATTTAATACGTACCGGAACGAGCTTTTTCTTGTTGTATGAAATGTTCATTCCGGGGAATACGGGTCGACGCGTGGCACCGCACGTCGCCCGTGATATGCTAAATTTTCTTTTATATATTATTTCGCGTTCTTCTTTATCTATCTCGCGTCAGATTATACAACATGCACTTTCAAAGATTTTTATTCAGTAGAAGAGACCCTGCCTAGATATCGCAATCGCAAAAAACTACAACGGTTCCCCATTTTGAATACCACCAAGCGAATTTCCCCTGAGGTGAGAATTTCAGATGAATAGTAAACCCGAGGTACCTGTTTTGCCAAAAGGATAAATGTGGTAAACAACAGTATGAACCATTCGAATAACCATTCGACTCTTTTTTTTTTTTATGTTCGAAATATCGAACATAAAAAAAATATACCATACTTGACTGATTAACTGTTATTTATTATATCTTACTCCTGTATTCGCGACAACGCTTCCAAAGTAGGTTTTGCAGAATTGCAGACGTTGAACCTGATCTTTTGCTTTCGAAACAGATGAAACGAAAAAGGCAGTCACACTGTAGAAAGCTACGACAAAAAGATAATTCAGCTCACACGCAAACCCAACAGAGCCGCGGTCAACATGAACGGGACTATGGAAGTGCTGGATACAACAATGCAGGCAATCGGAGTGTTTCAGCATGGTGACTAAGGTAGCCCATCGATCGGTCCAAAGAGTACACCCCGGGGGGTCAAACTCTGAAAAAAAGCCTATTTTGGTACGGAGAATTCGTGACGTTACGCGGGCGACTCGTCTTGGCTGTACTGTGGCGTCACATCCACTCTCAGAAGTGGGAGGGGGGGGGGGGGGTTAATGAACCAGAGTTGTGGGGGGGGGGGTGGGGGGGTAAGTAACCTGCTGCCAAAAAAAGTACTTGTGTGAAAAATTAAAATCAATGGAGCATCCTCAAAATGTGGGGGGGGGAACGCGCCCCGCCTTGCTCCCCATCCCCCCACAAGGATTGGACGTCCTCTCTAGAACGCTTCCCAATGGTTTAAACTTTTTTTTTCCCCACCCCGTTTTTTTTTTATAGGAATCGGAAAGTTACAGATTTAAACGCTGTTCACACATGTGCGATACGATCGATAAGATTAATTTACGGACGTCGAGGTTAAAAAGGTTATTTCCAATAGACGCTTACACACTAGGCGATTACCGATACGATAAATTTATCGGAAATTCAAGTTGAAAATATTTTCACTTTTTAGCGTACAATAAATTTATAGGATGCGTTAAATTGCGCAATGCAGTGTAAAAACTTGCGCAATTCTGCAAATAGTATGGAACGCCAAACAGGTTATGGGGGGAGTTTGGCGTGAAAAAAGGGTCTTAGTGATGAAAACGGGGGGTTGGTGAATGTTGGGTGGTGACGTATCCGGGGAAGACATTTAGCCTTAATTGAGCTCCGCCCTCTTTGCTGTCATGCATGGGACCTACGAAACCATATTTTAGTTCAAAATCATGATGCCCTCCATATATCATGTTGCATCGCGTCACCAAGGCATCATGTGACATGCAAACGGCATGAGATATGAGGTTGGTAGTGAGTGGCGGGGGAGGAAAGGGGGAGAAGGGGTGTCGTGGCTGTTGTTTGAGAGGAGCAGTGTTGTAGGGAGGAAGTTTCCCAGAGGGGATCATCCAAAGCCGAACTATTGACGGGTACATCACCCTAACCCTCATGAAAGAAAGATTGGTGGGGAAAGAACGAAGAAAGAGCAACGGAATACGCTATAGGGGGATGTCGATTGAACGCAGCCGTAGGCATTATTTTACATGCATATTCTGAGCAGAGTAACCAAGCTCATTTTCAAGCTCAATTGTTGCTTCTAGTCTTCCATATACTCTAGTGAGGGAAGCCTGCCCCCCCCCCATTTTCCCATCTCGTCGGGGGCCGAGTGGGTACGCTAAAAATGTACACACCCCGATCGAAGAGGGCTTTTTGCCCGACAGTATATATTTCCAAACTTATTTATAGGTGAAAAATTCTATAGTGAAGTGGAAATTTCCGCGCGCTTCGCGCGCCTCATATCTGTATATAGTAATGCCAACTTAAAGTTCCTCGCTCGAGTTGGTAAGCTCACGCGTAAGCATATCCTACAGACCTATCATCGTGAATATATAGATAGGATACACAAGCTTGGGTATTTCGAATGTCCATGCAAGAGATTGAGGTTAAAATTCTTTTGGGGAGGAGTCGTTCTGCCGTATATCCACTGTTTTGATTCTTCTGTGTAGAGTGTGTGTTTCAAGACAACAGTGCCCAGGTATTTCTGTGCAGTGAAGTTATCGGGAATACCTGACCCTATTCTACTAATAATGGTGGCCCGTCTGATGTGAGTGGGAAGCTATTGAAAGTAAAACATTGCTCTACACATGTGTATTTCATTTTTTTTCCGTTTGTTTTTTCTTCAAGAAAAATTTCAAAAATGAAAACCCAAAAATGCAGGTCTGACTTCGGGGAAGGGGTTAGGGAGAGGCCTCGTCGGGGAAATCGCCCCCCCCACCCCGTGGGGAACTCGGACCCCCGGGTCGGAAAATCTCATGGCGCCACCAATTGCGTGGAATGCCACTACTTGAACGAGGCGGGGACTGATGAGTTCTTGGCAAACTCACCTCGCCGTATATTATTGGATACCGATTCTAATTAAGATTGGGTGTCCAACGGAGGGGTAGACGGGGACGACATGAGGTCAGCTGCTGATTCGTGAATCGTCAATTGCGATTCTTTTGGCATATGGCGGCCTTCCGGTGGATGATCGTCAACCCGTTGTTCGTCTCCACGCACCTTGTGGTTTGGGCCGTCAAAAGTTGGGAGCGGCCAAGTAGCTTATGGTTTTGGCGCAGATGGCGCTGGGTACCTCGGAGATTCAGGGGAAAAGGGAAATCGGTCTGGTCACTTGCTCCGAAGAGGCTGGGTGATTGAAAGCGGCGGGCGGCGCTAGTGCCTTTCCAGGCATATGTCCTATGAATTGATTGTCTTTTGGGCAGAGTGAATGGTGAGGAAATTGATGTATGGAATGAAGTTCAGGAATGTCACAGAAAACGGTGTAATTCAGGTCCCTAGTTGCGCGCGATGTCTCTACGACTAGCGAAAGAAAAAGGCTGTTAATTGTTGTGTTTGCTTTAAAAGGGTCGATAAAACATATTTCATTCCGCCTGCAAGTACCGAGAAAGACATAGGCTTCAAAGTGCTTCGAAATTACAATTCTTGGATCACAAATTCTGCCGACCAACTGGGACCCAAGCTATTCCACCGCCGAACACGACAAAGGGAAAATGCTTGGTTTTTCTCAACTAAGACCCACCACTTTCTCCGTTATGTTAGACGCCGAGAGGCCGAAAAATTATCCGTACACATTTTCTATCGCACTAGTGAAACAATCCCGCCGATAAATTTCTCGTATCAATTTATCGTATCGTATCGTATCGCACAAGCGCAAACAGAGATTATAGTTAACGATAAAAGCGGACAGACTGTGAAGCGATATAGACCTCAGGCGCAGTACCGAGAGATGTTGTCTCGGGGGGAAGGGGGGGGGGGGGGTTGAGGTCGGAACCCAAGGGAAGTGCGCATTCATTATTGCCCTCACCCTCATATGGCAAATAGTACAATGATGGACCCTAGGACACATGATGCTGCAATATGCGCTAAATAACAGCTGCAAAAACCTCTATGAACTGCCAAAAAATAGTTTTTGTGTACTTCTTTTCGATCACTTGGTAAGGGTCCACCCCCGGACCCTCCCCCCCCCCTCCAAACCACCGTGGTACGCAATGTATAGGACTATCAATAAACCCTTAACGATACACTTGACAGTTGATCAGAATGTTATAAAGCGGTCCACCTGAGCTACATCCGAACATAGCGATTACAGAGTAATGTGAAATATATCACACTCCATAATTTGCCGTTGCCATGCACACGAACCTCTCTTCTAGTGACTGTGTGCGTGTGTATATACGTGTAACATCCATTTTGACGTCATCTCGTAAATAACCGGAAGTGTAAACTATCTTAGTATCTGCACGTAAACCATCTTTTTGACACAATACCCCCAAAAGTTACACGTATAAAGACAGTCAGACAGCCAACCCAAAGCACTGTTTGTTCATCAACATTGAGTAAGGAAGCTCTACCGACCAGTCAGATTATTGTAAGAAAAAATGAACAAACACCGGTAGGTTACTGAAAGAATGAACCTTGACTTGAAAAAGGGGGCCTGAGATCGAGCACTGAATGGCTGTGAAGGGGCATTGTTTCGTCTAATAGTGGAAAAAACTGATTGAGAGGCGACAGTGACGTTTGCATGGTCACAATGAAGAATTGTCCCAGTGCATCTCAAAATCAATACGTATATCTGACAAAGATATGTCAATTTTGAAATTAGGTTCGATGGTTATGCCGAGAACGCTTTCTGAGTGAATAACCAGACGGCAATGCCTCTTTGAAGTAATTACACATGTGGAACCCAAACATCTGGTATTCGGATACTAAATTCAAGTACATTTCAAGGGACCTCCGAACCCTCGCGACTCAGAATGGAATTTGGAAAACATGTGGGTGAAAAATCAGTTACCTGAAGGAACATGCAACTCAGAAGCGTTTGAGCGGAACGCAGGGATGCGGAACCTGCGTTACCTGTAAAGTCAAATGAATGCTAAAAAATATATACTCGGCACCCCATTGTCATTTCCTCGGATAAATATATGACAGTGAAACAGACCTGATTGGTTTCATGACAACCACATGATAAGCCTACAGAGAGACCTTGGGATTAGTATTTTGTGCGGGTAGTTATCTTAAATCCCACATTACTTATATTCATATCCCATCTCCATTTGTTTGAAAACTGTTGAATGAGTCTGATCAAAGTGTTGATGGTGTTTCTTTCTTTTTTCTTTCGATCAGACAACTAAAAGCTGATTGCATTATTGATGATAATCATAAGGGTTCGCGGGACATTGTCTTTCGTATAGGAAATACGGGGAAAAGGGTAGAGTTTGTTTGCCTGAATTCGGAATCGCGAGAAGTCGCCCCAGCCGGGTGTGCCTTACTAAGTTTAAATTGCTGTTCATATATAGGTATGTCCGCTATCAGGCAATAGGAAGACTCGATTACTTCTAATAATGTTTCGTGTGGAGGATGGTCCTCCTATATACATCGTTGTAAAACCAGCAGTGATTGAAAGATTTGCCAATGCCAAAAAACATTTTGGTTAAGTAATTACCCAAATTGTAATGTACCCAGTAGTAGTGTTTTAACAGTGTACTATACTATACGTGCGAAAACAAGCGCCAGAAATGAAGAAAACTCGACAAAAATGACAAAAGTTCTGTCGCCACGATAGATTTTTCATCACTGAGCTAATTTGGTTTCCCAATGCGAATACCGGTCTCTGCCAGTCATGGTACCCAAAAACCGAAATTATACCTTGCCGTGACCTACTGGAAAATGCGGTTATTTTTTTAAATCCTCCACCCTCTCCCCACCCCTCCCCTAGTAATCGTTATCGATATTTGGCGCTAAGCGCAATCATATTCCTTGGCGAAAAAAGGTGACATTCATGCTACCCCGTACTTTTTTTAGTTGTCAGACATAACAGTGAAATTACGTCGTAAAACTACAAGTACAGTCATAGGGCAGTATCGTACCGTGTATAATACGAACTCCGCCGCGTGGGAGTTGATCAATGTTTGATACAAGATAAACAATGCAGTTAGTACTGATAGTAATGTAAAGACGTGACACACCCTTAATCACAGCAACACTCCCTGTACGTGTGTACTGTGTCCACCCACGTTATAAAAAAAGAAAATGTGTTGCAATTCGAAGGAGAAAAATAGGAGATTTCGACAATCGTCGCACATCACAAATAGCAGTTGCGTCACACGCTGGATTTACTAATATCCTCGGGGGATTTACTGATCGAATAATTATTCAGGTGTATCCATATTTAGGCATTAAATTTCCTATGTGCCGATGAGTGGTCCGAGCCGTATACCGATCAGTCAGTCCCAGGCGATAGCCTAAAATTGACGAAACCATTATAACAAAATGCATAGAAATTTAGGTGGCGCTTTTTCGTCGCCAGTTATGACCTCGGCTGTTGAATTCCAGCTCCCACTCACGATTGTTTTTACCAGTGGAAGGAGGGGGGGGGGGTGACCGTTCGCATGTGTTTCTCGCCGTTGTGCGGGGGTGGGGGTATATGAATGACGATGGCGGAGGGAGATTGGTAGACATGATGTGGGTGTATACCTATCGTCCAGCAATGTCCATATACTGACACTTGAAACAACGACACTAGATTGGCGGACTCTTAGCGACCCCCCCCCCCCCACCCCGCTTCCTCCAAACTGGACACACGACCTCTCCCAATTAAAATAAGGGGGTTCGCGCCATACGCTGGGAAAAACAGCCTTGAGCTGCGGGGGCCCATTCTCCGTGTCGTATAGCGGACATCATAAATTCCCTAAATTGTGAATTAAATTATTTCATCGAGGCAACCCGATAGAATCATGGAATTTGAGGGTAGGTATGTTGTTTTGATATGCCTCTATTCCTATTGAGAAATGAAATCTGCTACGTGACTTTTTTTTGGACTTTTACCATGTAGTCATAGTGTGAAAGGTATTTCCTGTGTCTTATTCATGTGACCCTGGACTTTTAACATTCAGTTTAATTCGTGTGAAAGGTATTTCCTGTGTCTTATTCATGTGACCCTAAAACTGTGAAAGGGGTGTGACACATTCTAAAGCGTAGAAGTCTTAGTCAGGCTAAAGACTGAGATAATAACTAAATCTCGAGATTCATTTCCTCTAAGAAAAATATCCGGGTAAAATCCACCGAGGTAGATCAAAAAATTCGGCTTAGTCCGGTTCAACATAAACTGATCTTCTAGGTTCATTTGAAACAGGTAAAAGTGAAATCGTTGAACCGAATCGTTCCCGATTGATCGAAACGGTTTTTTTTTAACTAATATCATACCACTCCAGTCCTGCGCAATCTCCATTGGCTTCCAGTTGGCGCCTCGAAATTCCTTCAAGGTTCTGCTTGTCATGTTTAAGATTCACACAAAGGTGATTCACCAGCTTATCTACTACATCTTGTAAGGCCTTATCGGTTCCTGTTCGCAATCTTCGATCTTCCACGCAGGAACCTGTTCTGACCAATGAGAATTCGCAATAAAACCTACGGTGAACGGGTTTCATCCTGTTTGGGGCCTTTCTCTGGAAACGCCCTTCCCGAGGATGTTCCGCCAACTCCCCTAGTTCAGCTCGTCAAGAGAAGGCTGAAAACTCATCTGTTAAGCTGCACTCCTGATTTTCTTCTTCGCTCGTTGTTAAAGCGCTTCGGAGGCATTGCATTAAGCGCTATATAAGCACTTTCTTTATTATTAGATTATATTAGTATTATTATTATTATTAGTATATTATGATATTATTATTATTAGTATTATTATTATTATTATTAGTATTATTATTATGATTATTATTATTACTTATAGATTATTAGATTATTATTGAACCGGAGGGTTGTTTAAGTACGTTATCTAGTTTACTGTCGCTCATAACTCAAGGCTAGGATTCCATGATGGGGTGCGGTGTGTGCTGTGGTGAATGTAATCATTTGATGCAGGGAGCATAATATTTAGACGCTCAGTTGCTTTATATAATACGAGGAAGATATGCCATAGAAATCAATTTGGACCCTCGGGGAAATATGTTATTACTTTTTAAATCCTCCACCATTCCCCACTCCCTCCCCAGAGTAATCGTTATCGACCGGGTTATTTGGACGTACAGCGCAATCATATTCCTCGGCGAAAAAAAAAAAGTGGCATTCATGCTAACACGCATACGAGGAAACGATTATTTGTAGGTTGTCAAACATACCAGGAGTTACATCGTAAAACACAGTAGAGTCATGGGGAAGTATCGTACGTGATATACGAACTCCGCTCCGCGTGGGAGTTGATTCAATGTTTGATACAAATAACAATGCATGTTTAGTACGCCCCCCCCCCCCCGTCTAGTCCTGTATAAGACGTGACACACCTTAATCACAGCTAACTCCCTGTATTACGGGTGACTGTGTCCACCCACGTTATAAAAGAAGAAAATGTGTTGCAATTCGAAGGACAGAAGAGAAAGAAAAATAGGAGGATTCGACAATCGTCGCACATCCAAATCGCCATGTTGCGTCACAAAATGGAGTTACTATCTCCTCGGGGGATTACGACGGAATAAGTATTTAGGTGTATCAATATTAGGCCATTACCAATTCCATGTGACGATGAGTGTGGTCCGATCGTTTATACCGATCAGTCAGTCACAGGCGTAGCTAAAATCGACGAAAACCATTATACAAATGCATAGAGATTTAAGTGGCGTTTTTTCGTCGCAAATTATGACCATCCGGCTGCGAATTCCAGCGCCCACTCACGACTTGTTTTTCCCCGTGGAGGAGGGGGGGGGGGTGACGTTCGCTGTGGTTTCGCCGTTGTGAGGGGTATATGAATGACGATGGCGGAGGAGATTGGTAGATATGATGATGTGGTGTTACCTATAGCAATCGTCCCAATACTGACACTGAAAACCCCACTAGCATGGGCGCGACTCTTAGCGTCCCCAAACCCCCCCCCACCCCGCGTCCTCAAACTGGACACACGACCTCTCAAAATAAAAAAAAATAAACATATTAATTAGGGGTTGTAGCTGAAAAGCCTGGAGCTGCGGGGCCCATTCCTCCCGTGTCGGAAAGTGACAATTTGAATTAAATATGTCATCGAAAGCAACCGCTAGAATCACGGAATTTGAGGGTATGTTGTTTTGAATGCTCTCACCTTCTATGGAGAAATAAAATCTGTACGTGACTTTTTTTTTGGACTTTCAATTTCAGTTTATTTGTGTGAAAGTATTCCTGGTCTTATTGATGTGCCCCTAAAATGTAAAAGAAACATTTCTAAAGCGTTGAAGTTTAGTCGGCTAAAGACTAAGATAATATCTAAATCTGGAGATTCATTTCCTCTAAGAAAAATATCCGGTTCAAATCCACGAGGTAGGTAGCTCAAAATATTCGCATATAGTTCCGGTTTCAACATAACTGATTTAGGAGGTTCATTTTGAAAACAGTAAAATGAAATCTTGAACCGACCGAATCGTGCCCGATTGATCCGAGAACGGTTTAATAATGACCGGAGGTTTTTTTTTAGAGGACGGTATATAGTTTACCTCGCCCTCATACTCAAAGCTAGGGTTACATGATGAGGGTGCGCGTGTGTGCGGTGTGAATGCGTCATTTGAGTGCAGGGGAGATAATATTTAGAGGGGGGATCAGACTGGTCTATTGTATTATAATGGTGTGAAGGGCCCTAATTTAGCAACACATAAGGACGCCTCAGGTTGCTCATAATACGAGGAAGATATTCATAGAAATTAATTTGCCGTGTTGCGGCATTGATGCCGCAGTTGGCACGCATAGGCGGTAATTTTGGTTCGACTCGGTTATAAATCGTTTGGTTTGTCATTTTGAGGTCTCACCGCCCCAACGGAACTTGTCGCTATCTCTGCGAACTAATTGCAGATGATTAGATACTTGTTTTTTTTTTTTTGTTCATATTTTGACTCACGTGAACGATGAATCCGACTAGTCGTAGGGTCACAACCTGCACCAGAATTTTTTTTTTTTTTTTCCCAGTGGAAGTCCTGGCTAGTATAGATGCACCGGGCAGCCGCTGTCGGCTAGGCCTTACGTTGCAGTAGTTCGCTAGGAAACGCCATTCCCCTGACACACGAACTTGTCTGAATTATCACAGATTTTAAGCTTGCTCGGTCGAGTGAAGACGAAATGGCCTAGTTTTTACGATTTCTGAGTTCATTTCTTCTATATAATGCCTGTCATTAGTTGTTCAGCAGGAACCCGAAGCCGGATTTGAGTCATTCGAACATTAGGAAAGTTGTATGCTTGGACCTAAATTTCACCCTCCTGGTCCCGATTCGGAACACACCCTTAGCTGAAGACCCAGAATATCCTCGGGAGACACCCAGTGAAAAATGGACCGTGCCGTCCGTAAACACTAATCTGAAAAAAAAAAACAGCTGAAATGACAAGACGAGCAAGTGAGAGTGGCGAGAAAAAGCAAAAGGTAAAATTTCATTCAAAGGCCTATAAAGTATCTAAAGCGGAGTGTCTTCAAACAGTCAAAGACGGTTTGAATGAGGGGAAAGTAGGGCATGCGTGACGTACCGAGGGAGCGCGTTCCACGAAACTAGCTAAGCACCAGTAACGGAAAAAGCCGATTACCAAAACCGCTGGGTTCGGGTGTGTGAAACACCACGAGGGCAAAGGAATGTTCTAAATTCATAGGTAGGGCACGCATGGAGATTAGAGTTGCTGTGAAGATTTCAGGGCTTTGCTGATTGAGGGATTTATAAACAAGGCAGAGGACCACCCGCCATGAGCTGACCAGCCGTTGGTAGGCGGATTTTAGCCAATCGGTAGATCTCAGGATCAATAGATTGCCGAGTTCTAATCCATTGAAAGCCCCAGGGCTTTTTCCGCGGTGCTGCTGAAGGCATTTCTCCTCCAATGTAATAGTGGGTACCTACGAGGTAACAGACACAGAAGTAGGCGCCGCTAAGTTGGCTGCCAGGGTTGTAGTAGGTCGTGAGGCGAAGTGAATTCTGGGTAGTGGGGGCAATATCTCATCGGGTGAGGATACACAGTCACGCCGCCCCGCCCAGCTTTCCAATTTGACCAACTCACTCTCGTTTCAAGAAAAAAAAATCAACGAAAAAAGAACAGTCTATGGAAGCATTGGTGAAGAATGTTATCAAACGTTTCCAGTTGGCTTAACTGAGGCAATAACGTTTCTTCGTAAATTGGTAATCGAAAAAGGATGTAATCTGTAGACGACTCTGCCGGGTTACACAATCAAAAATACTAAGTCCACTACGTTGTACTATGGACCTATTACAGGCACAAACAAATCATGTGGGCCAAGGACAACAGAAGGAAATAGCACTTACTCGCTGGAGGTTTTTAAAACAAACAATGTTGCATGCGTGATTGAATGGGCCAGATTGGATATCGAACGAGAGGGGAAGGAAATATAGCACAGGAAATATATCTCGTTACGAGGTGACTGAAAAGTATATACAGCAACGTTACGTTTAAGGTGTCTGATTGGCCGTTGCTTCCACCCATCTGGTCAGGGCGCATAAAAATCCCGATATTCATGCCCTGAACACGATTTGCTTCAGGCTCGAGTATTTTGCCTTGCGAAATGGACCGAGTGCTAATAATATTCATCCGCAGTTTTCCTGCGAAATTTTAGTCTTTGCCATACCATATTTCCCTCAGAGATCCCCGCAGAGGCATGAAATCGAAATCAAATGGGCACCTACCAGAAATGCGTCAAATTGTGACAGATTTCGATTCAAAACTTATATTTCACATGATGAACAGAAGTAGTGTGAAAAAAAATGACCAGTTTCCTCGTAAGGGCCCAGTCGATTCTATCTCGGTCAATTTGGACCACGGACGTTCTTAGCGTGTTCTACCATTCTATGAACACTCAGGGCAAACTTGCCCGGAAACTTGGGTCCAGATTCTCACCGCCGAATGTGGTTTATTTTGGTGTTCCCCTGAACGAACTTTGACGCAGATGATTCCGAGTGTATAACCAGAGAGTGATTCCGGAACTTGTTTTGGTTTTTGTATGAACGCGTTCCAGAAATGTCGAAATGTTCTAGTATAAGGTTCAATTCCCTTCTCAGAATGTACGGCATCACGCCCGGGCGTAGTGCAAATTTATGAAAAAAAAGAGCGTATAACAATAATAATTATTAAACTCAACAGTTCACAGGGTATAGGAATGAAGTTTTCAGCGTGAAGAGAACAATCGCACCATCGAGATTCTCGGCATTTAATCGTTAGCTCCAAATATGAACGTTTTTTTTTTTTAGTAGAACAATGTCTTATACTTCAACCTTGATTTACTTGATAGCCCAGATGACCTTTGGAATGACAATAAATATGTGATTTGAAAACGAGTCTCACTTTTAATTCAACACTGCCTAAAGGCCGATGGTCATGTAACGATTTTGCTTAAACTAGCACAGGTGGAAAGAGGACCTATCAAAACCCCACACGCCAAATTTGGAGGTTCCTCCAGCATGTGCCTGGTCGAGGTAGGCTATTTCAATTACTTTGAGAATCATTTTAGGAATCTGTGACATCACGGGGGAACGATGTGAAGGCCGCACATAGACCTACATGCACAGTAAAGCCTCATTTTTTGCCGCCACGATAACAGGAAGACGAAAAATGTTAACTTCTACTTAGAAATGATGAGATTAGTAGATGAGATAGTTTCAGATTTTGTGAACGATTTGTGAGTTTTAGTCGGATCCCATCTGGTCCCATTTGGTATACAAGACCCTAAAACGTACATGTTTTACATTGACTAAGTATTATAGAGATCGTGCGGTACCCGCCTTGACGTACAAGCCAAATTTTTCAATGGCTGATCGTGCCTTATTCATACACTCGAATCGGCGGAATTCGAATTCGGTTCTGGGTTCGCGGACATAATGTGACAAATAGAAAGTACCAAAAAAGTCCAGTCATATATTTAATGACCATTGGTGCTTTAATGTTTAAAATTAATGGTAAAAAATGCCCCGCTCTGATGGATACTTCAAAAACAAAAAGACCAGTGCATGGCGTAGGCAGGATTTTGGTGACGGGGGACAGGTTATTGACGCCGTCAGGGAGGACGCCAGCGGGACGGGGGGGCAACGCCCGTTCGGGGGAAAAATCGAGGAGGGTTGTCGGGAAGCGGAGGAGAACAAAATCGAGCGAATGCGAGAGAGAAAGAAAGAGAAAAAGAGGGAAAAAAAAGAAGGAAAGAAAATGAAAAATTGAAAACCAGGGCATGGCGTAGGCAGGATTTTGGTGACGGGGGGACAGGGTTTTTAGTGACCGCAGTCAGGGGGGGGGGGGGGGGCGCCAGCGGCCCGGGGGGGACCGGGGGCACGCCCGTCGGGGAAAACTCGAGAGGGTGTCGGAAGCGGAGGAGAACAAAAGGAGCGAAGGCGAGAGAAAGAAAGAGAAACGAGGGGAAAAAAGAGGGAAAATGAAAAATGAAAACCAGTGCATGGCGTAGGCAGGATTTTGGTGACGGAGGGTGGGGGGGCATGGTTATTGACCGCCGTCAGGGCCGGCGACAGGCGGGGGGCGGGGGCACGCCAGGGGGGAAAAAAATCGAGAGGGTGTCGGGAAGAGGAGGAGACAAAATCGAGAGAAAGGCGTGAGAAAGAAAGAGAAAAGAGTGAAAAAAAGAGGGAAAATGAAAAATGAAAAACCCAGGCATGGCGTAGGCAGGATTTTGGTGACAGGGGAGTGCTCTATTGACCGCCGTCGGGGGCGGCGCAGCGGGGGACCCGGGGGGCACGCCCGTGGGGAAAAATCGAGAGGTGCGGGGCGGAGGAGAAAATCGAGGAATGCCGAGGAGAAAATTATAGAAAAGAGGAAAAAGGGAGGAAAATGAACAGCAAAATCGAGGTTTTGGTGTTACGGGTAGGGTGAAGCACTATGGAGAAGATATGCCTGAATCTGTCGGGGAACTTGGCCCCTCGTCGGGAAATCCTGGCGCCTCTAGAAATGAAAGGCGAACAGAGGGGGGGGGGGGGGGGACGGGGGACCAGAGAAAGAAAAACTGATCATTTCATTGAGTTCAGAGCTCCTGACAAGCGCTGCGAAATGACAGCCCACATAACAAAATGGCTACTAAATAGCCGGAGGAAGAGGAAAGGGTGCACTGGGAAATTGGTTACAACCTGTGTGGTCCTATATGCATATCAGGAATTTTAGGATAACCTATAGGCAGATAGGGTTTGTTCACTTCTGTGAGAAGGAAATCCGTATGATGCATATGTGGTCTCTCATAAAGGGCAGTATTATGAGATCATTCCATTTAGAGAGGAAAGGGGAAAATCCACGATTGGTCGTATGCAGCTGTTTATAGTTGTTATGTTTGGGGGATTAGGAATAGGGATGAGGGTTAGATCAGTCAACTAGAAAATTCTCCGAGACAGTGGGCATCGACACTAACAAAAAAGGCGAATGACATCCCTGCCCTCCGAAGATTCAAACCGCTATAGTTCCAACCACAATTGTTAAGGGACATATGAACCCATGAGAATAATTGTTTTTCCCCCCCCCCCAATCACCTCCCAAGTTTTCATAGTCACCTTGCTCGTACCCTGTCGGGATCGGACCCAGTTAACTATTCATGGCGTTATTCCGTGCGATATACGGTTACCGGTTGCATCGTCGCTGAGTAATTTAGAGTGGCGGCATTATTTCATCCCACTTTCGATTTTGTGGGATATTTGAACAGTGTTACTATATGAGTAGCCTAAGCTCAAACATAACTTTTTCACGAGGGAAAAAGGTTGGAAAATCGGGTAATTAGAATCAATTTCTAATATAAGCAAAACTACAGAGAATGGTATGTTTGTTTTTGTAGCGTACACTTCCATGCAAGTCGTCTTAAATGTAGAGGACGAGGCTATTGTTATATAGGCTATTGTCAGAACACTTCCCCACCTTTTTTTCAGCTCCATAACAAGGTTAACAGAAATTCACGCAGAATCCAGTTATAAAGCCGCGTTTCATGCACGCGGGCGGGCGGCGGGCGGGAGGGCGTCTAAAATCGCTCATCGGTATTTTCAATGGAGCCGTTTCCATGCACGCGGCGGGCGGGCGGGGCGGGGGGCGGGCGGGCGGGGCGTTTTCTTGGAATCGGTCATGTAGCGATTTTTTCACCCCGCCGCGTGCCGCGTGGTATTTCGCAATCAATTTTGGGGATTTCCCTGCAATCTTACCGGCTTGAAGACGGATAATGGAGAGTGAGTAGAGGACAATTTTAGCGTCAAATAATGTCAAAACAACATTCATAATGTTTTCAACAATAGGGATGACGGATTTTATTACAGATGTTGTCTATATTCAACGGCGAGACACCTTTGTTTTGAACAAATATTTACATGTTTTCAACCCATGATATGCAAGTATTTGCCAATTAAATCTCCAAAAACCAGTCAATTATAATATTGTGAAGTTTTAATATTGGGCCGTAATCGTTGACATCTAAAACAATGGTTTTCAGGAAAATGAACACCGGTGTTTAGTTTTTTTTTTTGTTTTGTTTAAACAATAGTAGGTCGGTGTTTGACAACCAACCTCAACGACACAACAACGACAATGACACACGACAACAAACACAACACAACGACCCGACAACAACGACGACGACGAAAACAACGGCAACAACAACAACAACAACAAACGGCAACGACCAACGACAACAACAACAATAATAATACAATTAATAACAATTAATAACAATAATAATAATAACAATAATAAAATAGTAGGCTACAGCGGTTCTTATATAGCGCAATATACACATTAAAAAGTGAGGCAGAGGTGATGACTCGAGAAAACGCCCGCCCGCCCGGTTGCATGGAAACGAGTCTTCCAAACCGCCCGCCCGCCAGTCCGCCCGCCCGCCGGGGGGGGGGCCGCCCGCCCGCGTCATGGAAACGCAGCTAAATTTGAGCAACGTCGTACGGCTTTTACGCTACGTTCACGCTTATCTGGTATAACGGCAACAGCCGGCGCCGTCGCCGTGGCCGTTACCGGATGATGTAAAGCGTATAGCTCAACCGTGGATTGTCGTTTCGGTCATATAACGTCGTGGTCGTTTGCATGACGTCACGTACTGGTAACTGCGTTGGGTGCGGCTAGGTCAGAGTGAAAAACATAGTGAAAACATTAATGGAATAATGTGTTGTAGCCATGTTATGAACTAATCTACCTTTCGCAGTGAATAACCAGGAATAAATTATTGTCTCATACCCCGCAGGAATACAAAAATGTTGACGATCGTTTGTCTCTCAGACACCTGTTGCAGGATATTTACTCATGAGGTAATTTTATGCCGTTGAACACTCGCCCGATTTTATGATATTTAATACAAAGGGAGGGATAGGGAGGGAGGGATTATCTAGGTCATTTTTCAGTGGCGTACCCACAGGTGGGTCAGAACCTTCCCCCCCCCCCCATGACCCAAGTGACCAAAAATGTTCAACCCAAACTGATGTTTTTGCAATTCAGTAGAGGTTTGCAGCTGTTGATTAGCAAATATTGCAGCAAATGTGTCAAGGGGGGGCTCATAAATTGTTACTTATTGCCAATAGGAGGGGTGAGGCCTGTAAGGGGCGCACTTTTCCTTGGGTTCCGGCCTCAAACCACCCCCCCCCTCCCAAGACAAATCGATCCGTACGCGCCTGATTTTTCTCCACCAAAATTAATAAACATAAGCACCCGTACCCATAGCTCTATCAGTAAAGATTGATGAATACTGATCATGCAGCACACATGTAAACCACGCAACACTTAAATAATGTGAGACTATTGCATGTGTAGTTTAACATCAAAATCCTGTGTGAAGAAATAATAATTATATTAAAAAAAGTACTAAAGGTGGGAGCTCTCAACAGTTAATGCTGATGGGGCTATGATAATGGCTTATTACAACATAAGCGATGTTGACACCCACAGTTCTTTGCTCAGTGGGTGGTCCCCGAGGAGGAAAAAAAACGATGTCGTTTTTAAAACACGGCCGCGACAAAAAAACGGCCTCGAGGTATATTCGAACTATTCCACGTTGACAAATAAATATTTTGTTTTGTGACGAATCGCCACTGGGGCGACTGACGTAAAAGTCGTGCAAGAATCGCGTCGCCCTTACGCCAGTTGCTCCAGACGGCAATTGCATTTCAGGTATTAGTGCATCTAGGTTGCGTGAAGTCAATATAAAAGAAATCGTTCGATGATGCAATCCGATATCGAGACGGTATAAAGTCACAATGGTATGTCAATTGTGGAAATAGACGCGATATCTGTGCGAGAGAAGTTATTCGTTGACTATACATGTAATGGATTCGGCCATTAATCGCCGGGGGTTGCGAGACGATAATTGTGTCCCTTCAGCAATCAATCACGAAGCAATTACGCAGTGAGTGTTTCTAGTTACTAATTATAAGTGTCGTTGATTTCACAACCCTCGGAGTCATTGCTGTCCAGGACAATCGATGGCTGCATGTGATAGACAGATAGTAGGGTGACTGACCGCAAGCAAAACACAATGAAATATCAATTGAATGACTAATATTACGCACACAAATGACGTGACAGTACTTGCTTGATAAAAAGGTCTTAACCTTGTCCAGCATGGGGGTTTCCCAACAGCAGCCGGTGTACTCGCGTCACGACCAGTATAATGTTTACGCGTCTATTTTGGGGGCCCTGTTGAGACCCCAAATCAGTAACTCGTGCTTGGGTAGTGACACATGACCCGCACATGTGGCAAAACATGAACTTTTTGGAAACAGTTTCGTTGGCAAAGAACGTTGTAATCGGTTATTTGGTTATATGGGTCTCGAATTGTTCTTCCGGTAGGGTGACTGACCGCGAGGAAAAATTACAAAACGGCAAATAAATCACGGATTTGAACGTTATAGATAATGCGTTTTGGACCGTGGATGTTCGTCGATTTCATTGACACCCAAAGCAGGAGTTACGCTTACTAGCGATTAGGCAAGATCAGCAGCAGTGTACTTTATAATTTGACCAGAGATATATTCGTACTTATCAGTTATGAACACTTCTTTTCCGAACCGATGTTGGCACTGAACCTAATTGAACCCGTCAACAACCTATAGAACCGGTTTCAATAAGTTTCATAAGAGCAAGTTGATTTTTTGACGGCCCGCTGAAGCAGACGGTCACTGCCTCTGCCATGTGCAGTTTCACAATTGGGTAAGGTTCTCTGAAATATCTTCAGCACTGTACCCTATATCGTCAGAGGCGACGGGAGTGAGGAGGACAGGGGGCTACATCCAGTAAAATAATACATAATAATAATAAGAATTAATACTAATAATATGATTATGAGTATTATTAATTATTATTAGTATTATATTATTAATTATTATATTCTTATTATTTGTATTATTAGTTTATTATTATTATTATAAGATAATAATAATATTATTATTTTATTATTATTAGTAATTATATTATTTTATATTGATTATTATTATTATTATTATTATGGCAACATTTTTAAAGTTTTTTAGGGATAGTACACCTGGTATATACTAACATTCCATAAACTGTGTAGAATTCAGCACTCTGTCAACACTTTCGCCATCACCTCTGAAACGCCTCTAAACGAGTTTGATTTTTCACTGCCGTGTTTAGGATTTACCGCGTTCTGATCTGTGGTACACCAACTGAAAGGGAAAAGTGAAAGTTTTTACTTGAGTGTCGGGAAAAAAAGACGCTTCTTGTTGGCAACCCTTCAGCTGGAGTGCGTAGTTCCGGCAAGCAGCTGGTGTCTAGGGAGGTCCCCTCTACCCGAACTAGTGCACAGAGATTCAAATAACCGGATCCGGGTCCCCCTGCGACCCCCCCTCTAGTCCATGTGCAAGAGCCCTGCTCAGGCGGAACAGGTGAGTCGGGAATCGCTAATAAATAATACCTCGTCCTTTTGTATTTTCGAGTTCATGATACGCTGGAGAACACGAAATATAGACTAGAAAAAACCGCATCGGTTATGCGAGTCAGTGGTCAAGGAAAATATGATCCTTGTCTATGGGCCTCAGGTAGGCCGGTTATGATAAGCCTGGCGGAGGGATAAAATGGAAATTATTGTGAAACGGTTAATGTGAACATTAATATGATTTACAGCAGGTACAGAATTCAGACAATGCGTAATGGAGCAAAATGAGAAAGCAACGGGGGGAATTTGAGTCGAAAAACCGAAGGAGACCATATAACACACAGTGTTGAAACTTGAAAGCCTTATATTTCAATCGGCCCAAAATACAAAGGTTCCGACGCGCCGATAAGGAGAAGCGAAAAAACAACCCCCACCAAAAAAACGGGTATTTTATTGTTAGAGGGACGTACAGAAAGGAGGAGTGCTAGAAGTCTATGGCAGCGGCAGTGCGTTCTCTTCTACAAGCAGCAGATAAATGTAAAACAATGTCCTGGTAATGATATAAAATTATGAACGGCTCTGGAGTATTTCAGCAACAGAGCGAGAGAGAGTGGGGATCATTGCGTCGTTGCTGTTTCATCCAATGGTGACTTTTGGGATGCAATTCGAGCCGCGTCCTACTGCATGGCGACGTAATCCAAAAAGAAGAAAGGAACCCCAAACCTCGCAGTGTCATAGCCGTTGATTGGATTGGATTTATAATTAGGTAAGATGCTGTACGAATGACATACGATTGAACCCCTTGATGAGCGTAACTTGGATCACTGAGAAGACCATGTGCATACAATACAGATGTCAGTGGTCCCATGGACAGATCCTTGCGGCGTTTCCGATGGACAACGGGAGGCCATTGATGTCAAAAACGACCAATTTCAACTCGACATCAGATGTCTCCGATCTTAAGTGTATGATTTAAACCTTTGTAGAGCTGACACCACATCTATCTGAGACGCTCGGTCATATATGAATAAATTATAGTTTCAAACGCAGCTGGGTGTCCAATAAAATCAGGATTGCCCGATTCCTTGTTCCAATGCATGCCAACAAGTCATCGTCAACCTTCACAAGGCGCTGTCAGTATGATTAGAAGAAGTAGAACTGACGACACGCATATTGAATGAAGGAGTGAAATGCTAGCCACTTTTCAGTTTGCTTACACCAGCAATATGGAACATATTGTGTTCACAAAAAAAGGTGACATTTTGACTGCTGGTGACCTCAAATGAACCCTTGATTTGACCCTGATGACATCGGATCCATTTACTTATGATGATACGAGGACCACAGAGAGGCTCGTCGTCAAGCTTTTCGAGTTATCGTATATTACAGCAATTAATCGGAATATCCAATTTTTTTTAATGGAAGCGAGTGAAATGTTAGAACAATTTGCGTTGCTTGGACAACATTCTTGACATATTGTGTTCTCAAGGTACCCATATATGAACCCTGTGGACCTCAAAATGCCCCTCCAATTTGACCCTGAACAATCGGTCCATTACTCATGATGATAAGAGGACCACAGTATGAGCTCTGTGCGACAATTGCTTTCGAGTTATCGTATGTAAGGCAATTAATCGAAAGATCCATTTTTTATGAAAGCGAGTGTGAAATGTTAGCACAATTTGCAGTTTGCTTGGACCAATCATTCTGACATAATGGGTTCACAATGGTACCCATATATTGACCCTGTGACCTCAAAATGACCCCGTGATTTGACCATGATACAATCGGTCCATTTACTCATGAGGCTACGAGGACCCAGATTATGAGCTCTGTTGACAATGTCTTTTTCGAGTTATCGTATTTACAGCAATTATAGAAATATCAATTTTTTGAATGGAAAGCGAGGGAAATGTTGCCACAATTTGCAATTTGCTTGGACCAATCATTCTGACATATTGTGTTCCAATGGTACCCATATCTTGACCCTGTGACCTCAAAAATGACCTTGATTGGGACCAGGATACAATCGGGTCCATTTAATCATGATGCTACGAGGACCACAGTATGAGCTCTGTTCAGGCAATAAATGAAATATAAATTTTTCACCAATTCGAATTCTATCCCAACATTGAAAACGGTCCAATACCAAAGACAATAGGCAGAGAGGGTTATTATGCTCCTGGTTATCTACAGATTAACATCTCTCATTCTTGTCTCCTCTGGTCAACACCTTCGTTGTACTCTGGCAAATCCATGCACAATTGACGCTGCCAGGGGACCCGGAGTTCCACGAAATCAATTAACAAATGAAAAAACGTAGCAGAAGTTCAGTTTCTCGGCAACGGATGTATCATAAGGTTACCCCGCTCAGGCATGTACAGACGCAGTACAGTTTGAAAAAAGACGGCGCCACAGGGGAATGTTTCAACGAATCGTCAAACCTCAAGTTCTACTGCCATTCAACGACTCATGGATTAGTATACGCCAAGACAGCCATTGTTTTTTTTTTTTTTTTGGGGGGGGGGGGTTAGTGGGGGGGGGCGGGAGGGAATAATCGAGATGCGTTTATTCACGTAACAACTAGACATGTGCGGGCGCCCACGTGTATATCCCAGCTTTTGAGGACAATCATTGGGAAGAAGATCTAGCACCCAGAGAGACCTTCAGGTGGTCAGAAAAACAAGATAGCCTTCATTCCACCAAGTTTTGTTGCTATCCATGATTGCCGAACGTCACATAAATTATGCAAATGTGACCACGATAATCCTTGACATTGACCGTGTCGAGACAAATGTAGCCCCCATCACCAAGTTTCGTTCACAATTGACAAAGTTTAGAAAATCGTAAATTTAACCTCCGATGGACCTTGTGAAATTACCTCCACATTTTCGGGATCAAACTATAGTGACTATCACCAAGTCCGTCTAACTTGAAAATTTGGGAGTAATTACGCAATAATTGCGGCCCCAGCATGGCCAGTGAAGCCCTCTTTCGAACTCATTCGAGGTTTTCCACTAGGGCGGACACGGGTACGATGTGCAGATCAAGCGGATATATATAAAGCGTTGAAGAGTATTGCGCTAACGCTTGAAGTTTTCCGGCGGGGCGGCGGCGGCGGAGAGGTTGGGACGTGGCGGAGGAGGCGGAGGACTGCGGGTGGAGGCGGCGGCGGCTAATACAGTGTCGCGGGGGTATAGTGGGACCATCTTTTTTTTTGGTACCTTCGCCTTTTCACTCATATTCACTGCCCAAGTACCGCGGATTCTGTATAAGAAAAATTGGTTGATTCTAAACGAATTCTATCGAAACACTATTATAGAGGAGTCATACCTCCTCCTTACCAGCCTGTACAGCTAGTAATTAAAATTACTGTTGTTTGGTAATGATGGAACAATTAATCACAAAATTCTACTGTGTTTCATCACAGTGTCGGTATTTTGTCAGTTTCCAGGAATACGGGGCAAGGCAATGAGCTGCCTGCCTAACTGAAACATTGCTATCGATTTTTGGATCGAATGCCTCTAATTGTTCAGTTTGTTTCATCTTCGCGCCGCACTAGTGAATTGACAATGAAAGTAGTGAAAGGTCTGACAAATGTGTTAGAGAATATTCACCGAAAAATGTGTTTTAATTTTGGAAATTAAGCTTTCACAGCTGCTTGGCGACGTAATCGAGTAGTTCTACCACATGCACATCGGATCTCTTAGTAACCACGAGGACAACCCCAAGCCTGAAAAAATGAACAAGAATGGGAATTAATATGTCTCTGATAATATAAATTCAGGGAGCCATTTAGGGATCAATTTACCGGGGATAAATAAAAAAAAGAGTTACATTATGGTACACACATGACTGCAATTCAAAGGCTCTACTATGGCGCGAAGATGAGAGGAGAATCTTATCAAAACAAATATATATCATTCAAACACTCAAAAATATATGAACCTATAGGAAATTAATTTGTTGCAAAAGTGGGGGAATATGTTATCAAAGTAGTAAATATATATTTATCCACACTCAAAAATATATGTATTCTAGGAAGTTAATTATGTTGGCAAGGTTAGTAATATTCAACAAAAGTATATGTTCGAAGAAAAATATTTTTTAGTTCAGAATGGGGTAACGAAAAATATATTTTCAATGGTAAATAATATCTATGACAAGAAACTTTTACCCAACACGGATATTGTTGAACAAAAAAAGATGTTCCGAACCAAAAAGAAAAAAAGAAGAAAGAAAGAAGGAGAAGAAGAAGAGAAAAAAGAGGAAGAAATAAAAAAATATATATATTGTATATATATATATTATATAGGAGATATTAATGTGGAGGAGCAAACCAAACTGTCGTTGCCAACACTCCAACATATGTTTCGTTGCAACTTGCAAACATTTAGGGTTTTTTGCAAACAATTAGTTGTTGCAGATAAAATATATCTACATTTTTTTCAGTGGGAAAATTATTCCTTTTAAGAACAATTTCCTCTATCGAAACAAACAATAAGAAACTTACGTTGATAATATATTTTTTCGTTGACGAAAAAATAATTGTGAAGAGCCAACTTAATTTTCGTTGCCCCAAAATATATTGTTGTTAAACATATTAGGGTTACAAAATATATTGTTTGCAATGAGATAGAGTCTGATGTTATTTTCTTTCATTGGGAAACTTATTGCTTTCACGAACAATTTGTCCATCGAAACATATTTTGTGCTTCCGAAATATTTTAGAGGGGAACAATCTTTTTCCCCTTGTGAACAAATATTTCCACAATCAGGAACATTCTTGATTGGGCCATATATTTTAAACAAATAGATAAGTAGTATATTTCTTCCTGTCAATATACCCTCTCCGCGCGCCATAGCATCTGATCAAATCGCCGAACTACCTACATCGTTCTGACTGGGAACTTGCTGGAAATATATTTAATAAGCGCTAGTCGAAACGTATGATAGCTGCGGACGGCAAAAAATTGCCTGTGGCGAAGTACACTGACATGTTTTCCACCATCCAAATTTAATGTCCATATATAATTGACCTTTACTGACATCTGTATAACCTTGGGATGGCTTGGAACAGGTCTAACACATAGCCTAATAGTTGCTATCAGTGCCCAGCACAAAGTAGCCAACTAACTCATTTTAGGCCTGTATATCAGCTATATCGAACCCAACAAAACTTTAGTGCACCCACGCACAAGCTCTAGGGCCTGGAGCAGTGAACATGAGGAACACATATGGATCCACAATGGAAAGTTCTAGCCAACAAATACATCATCGAGGAGGTAATGACAGATCTTCCACAGAAATGCATATTATCCCCCCTCCCCCGATTGTCTGTATTCCAGCCACCTTCAGGCTGAAGACAAATATTAAACAGTCCCAGCTGGACAGGCACGCCAACCTGCAGCTCGAGGGAGTAATATAACGCGAACCACTCTCACGCGGAGAGTCAATGGGAGCGGGCTCTGTGGGTAGACAAAATTGGGGTAATTATTGGATTTAATAAAAATCTAACCACACTATGCAAAAGCAGAATGGAACGAGCCTAGCCAGTGGCATGCTCAATCCACCCACCAAGTTTCGACCTGACTGCATGTACGGTTCAAAAGACGAATGATACTTTTGGGGTAATTGATTGGGATGTAATTAAAATTCATCACACTATACAAACAACAAAAATGTAACTCAGCCTAGCCAGTGGTATGCTACATCCACCCACCAAGTTTCAACCTGATCGCATGTATGTTCAGACCGTTACGAATGAACGTGACGAACGAAACGGACGAACGAACACGAACTAACACAGAAAAGCGAAACGACGAAAGAAACTGACGGAGAGGCATGATGATTTGTAGAGCAGCTCACCAGCAGCTAAAAACACTACAGTATCGTCTCGCGGAATCTAGCGAGCAAAGGCGGTGCCATTTGTATGATACTGCGACGAAAACTGTTCTACGATATATTGAAATCAATAAGCTATTGTACTGGCTTTATGATGTCGATTATACCGGTACCGTAATTGATATCGAATAGCGTTTGGACGATTTTTCTCGTGACCTCAATGAAACGCCGCCATCGAGGTGTCGATCAGAATAATTCACCACTGACATATACCGAAGGGAACGAGAGGGTCCACTTATTAGATTTTGGGTGTGACGCATTGTTGACGCAACAATGTCTCGAAAGGGCAAACTCCTCATAGCCCCCCCCCCCTTCCCTCCCGCATAGACCCAAACCATCAAATAAGGGAATTGACTGCCTCTGTTGACGACCACATTGTAGCAGAAAAAATCATTGAAGCACAAAAGTACGTCAAGGCCGGGTCGGTGAAAACAGGGAAATTGTTTCAAAAACGGAGTGGATGTTTTCGGTATGCTATATTGCACAAAAGGTCTCGCCCAATCTCAGATCGTCATCAGTTAGTTGAGGACCCCCCCCCCCCCACCTTCACGAACAATCCCTCTTACGCAACTGACCCAATCACGATACAGTAAATTCGTTGATTATGCTCGAACGAATACCTAGCCAGATACACTTGCTAATATGCAAACGAGGCCACCTCGGTCCGACGCCTTCAATACGACGAAACTACGTTTTCATCATTATTGAAATTACACTTAAAATATTACCTTATTCTCTTCTCCCCGACCACGTATATAGTGTTTACTTAACACCGAAGTCGTCAACATTCATGTTCCTCAGTTGAAATGTGACTTATAGAATGGTCGTTAGAGCGTCGTTCCAAGTAGTACTGAAGTCACTTACTGGAGAGCTATTTTGCCTCAAATACAAATCGGGAATGCCGATTACTGGGATACGGAAGCTCAAAACTGCATTTAATTGTTGCCCATTCCAGTTGGGACCTGCACAGGGACGGGATTAGTTTGGACTTTACGCAATGTACTTGCCGTACCACTGCGTACATTGCAGTGACTCATTTCCTACCTCATGGCTAGCGCAGCTTCGCCGGTACCACCCCAGTCCAGGCCGGTCCGCTTGCCCTGGGATGCTAAGTGATTGGAAGCGACGGGTGGACGCTACTACTCGGTGCCTTCCAGGCAAGTACCACGATGAGCGATGAGTAGAAAATGGGTGTAGACGTGTCACCTAATGACACTCAACATTTTGTGTTTGTTTTTCAAAAAAAAAAAACGCCTTTCACGACATGCGGGTATTCGTCTTCTATACTTCATAATATCGTAAGAAAACCCATATGGCATTACTCAACGGTCATTTGTGGGCGATTCTACAATCTCATCCCCGGGAGGGGGACGGGTCTTCATCGCATTTATCAATTCCTTACCTTATTATTCAGGTATATAGTCCAGCAATCAATAAGATGGACCACGCTCCGAGTCCCAAATACTTAATCGCTTGGTAATTAATTGTCACGCTAAATTCAGAAATTGGGTAGAGGCATGTCTCCAAATATCTCGCTTGAAATTTACATACCGACTACAGCCTTGAATTTTCGATTTAAGTTTGTCAAAACTCTCAGCTGCATGAGAATAAACGGTCTGCATTGTTCTATGTAGTATAATATATGCTTATGATTTAAACTAATAACGCCGCGACCAATGTGGTAGTACTGAGAGATTCGTCTTGAGGGGGGGAGGGGGGCGTTGAGCGGTCGGGACCCCGGAAAGTGCGTCCTCATTCATATCCCACCCTCCTATTGGGCAAATAAATGCACTCATATATGACCCTAGGCACATACTCCGTGCAAAGTTGATGACCAACGCTGTGAAAATTCTTACTGCAGTAAACAAGGTGCTTTTGTGTGTGTGTAAGTTGTAACGACGCACTCACATGGGTCTAGGGTGGGGTTCTGACCCCTCCCACCTCTACGAACGCCACTGATCGTGACAATCCAACAGGGTTAACGTATCTGGCAGTGATAGAATTGGCCGAGAATTCCCCTAGTAAGCTATTAAATGCTTGAAATAGACCCCAAGTATGAAATTACATGATATATGGTTTGATTCAATCGGATGAGAAACAAAACAGTCGTTCGTGCATATACACGTACCATACTATCCAACGCCGGCCTTTTTCCCGCAGGGCAAGATTTTCCCGGTCGTTCCGCGTAGGGCTATGCGATCGTATACCAATCATTTTCCGTCCTCTGTCGTTATTGGCTACCGTAGTGGTTTTACCAAGTCGATGCCGCAGTCACCCCACTGATTTTTCTTACCAATATGCATCGCCTGATATAATCTCTGTTGGAGCTGCCATCAATACAAGTTTTTGGCTGCTGTTTAGGTTTCACAGATCAAAATGAACCAGAGAAACGTAACATCAATAGATTCGGAATCTAGTTTACGCCCGAAGTTTATTCGTTAAAAGTGCGGATTCTCCGTGGATGAACGGTATCCACGGTACTTTTAGAAGCTCAGAAATGCATATAATAACCAACTGGAGGTATGAACTCATATATATTCATCATATATAAATAAGAATAATACTAATAATAAAATAATATAATAATAATATAATAATATAATAATAATAATAATAATAAATACTATAATATCATGCGACATAATCGTAAGTACGCGGATATGGGGTGCAACATTCAGTATGGTGAGCAGGGATGGAGTTTTTTATTATTTTACTATTAATTATTATTATATTATTATTATTATTATTATTATTATTATTATTATTATATTAAATTAGTTATTATTAGTATAAATATTATTATTATTATTATTATTATTATTATATTCTCTGTTGTTGTTGTTGTTTATTATTATTATTATTTTCTTATTAGTATTATTATTAATTATTATTATTATTATATTATTATTATTATTATATTTTATTGGCGACTCGCAACATTGTGGATAATCAGGTATACTTTTCATGTTTGGCACTCCAAGGAAGCTATTCCGCTATTCATTGTGCCCCACCGCATCCCGCATACGCGCATTCTATGTATTGTACGGAGTGCAAGTACGCTTGAATTTTTTACGTTGGTATAGGAGCACATAAAGTTACATGAACTGCCTCGAGGGCGGCGATCATGGGGGGCGGGAACGTCGTCCCCCAATATTTTGGTTGGGGGTGGGACGCAATGCAATTTTAGCCCCCCCCCCCCCATATTTGAGCCCACACTGGTTATCCCGCATATCCATCAGCAACCGTTTTCAAACAAACTGCATAATGACCTAAATTAGTTAATTCTGCTGCTCCATTTCCGATGTTTTGCGCGCTACGGCGCGGCGAGAATTTATGTTGTTCAGACAAATTATGTGCCGGTGGTTCTTACTTAATCATGGACGAAGTGCTCTCCTTAATTAATATCGTTTGCATAAAACTGGCTTTAACCAGCTTGAATGTTTTCCCTTCCCTATCTTACTACACAAGATGCTGGCAACTCCCTGATAAGAAACCTCAGATAGATTAGCTATTATGGATTCTCAAAGGCATTTGATGTGGTCCTACACAATAGGTTAATTTGCCAACTTCGTGGGTATGGGATCCAGAATTCTACTTTTGATTGTGGATTACTACTTTTTGAGATCACGATTTCAAAAGTCGTGTCAGTGGTGCAAAGACAGGATGGTTCCCAACGTCATCTCGGGTGGTTCGCCAAGTTATCCACTGTCTTGGGGGGGCCACTTCTCTTTTTTACTGTTTGATCTCCAATAAGTATCTCTGGTATTCGCTTGTTTGCTGATTATTATTAATTGTATCATGTACCGGGAGTTAGGAGTGGAGTGGACTGGCTGTCCGCTTCACCCAGAACGATCTTAATGCCCTCCATGACTGGTCAAACAAAGTGGCAAATGAAATTGACTACCGATAAGTTGCTTCATTATGAGATGTCACACTCTCGATCCCTTACCTTTATCTTATACAATTGAGGTGAACCGCTGTCTGTTGTGGCACACCATCCATATTTGGGATTAACCATTTCTGACAATCTGAAGTGGAATACTCACAAAACAAAAATCACAACCCAATCAGCTGTAAACGCTAACTGACTCTTGGTTTATATTAGAAATTTCCCTTCTTTTGTGGGCCAATCAACAAGCTTGAGGCTTACAAAAAACCTTGTCAGACCCATATCTATATGCTCCGGCTGCCTGGGACCCCTACACCAAAAAAATTGTTGACCATCTTGAAAAAGTCCAAAGAGACAGCGCGTTCATTCTCAATGATTACCACTCTAGAACGCCTGGCTGCGCCACGAATGGTCAACACTCTCGGTCTCGAGCCCCTCGACATCAGAACGAAAGTCCGGCGCCTCATGTGCTTTTAGAGCAGGGAATTCTTGGTCACTAACTTGTGCCTACCCATTGATGATCTTTTAGTTTTGCCGTTTTGCGTCAATCACGGCATTCCATCCAGCTCGTATTTTCTATTATATCCTCAACAAGAACTTTACAAATACTCTCGTTTGGACAATACGGACTGGACATGGCACCTACACACATCGGTTATCCGAACATCAACAGCTTCCAAAACGCAGTTAACAACCAACTGAGTGCTGCTAAAATGAAAAATTTGTTTATCAAGTTTAGGATGCTGTGCTTACTGTTCCATGTAAGGCACGGGGACGTGCCGTTTTTCCTGCAATCAGGTGGCTGTTCAACGAAATTCCTGTGCGCTACGCGCCAACCTGTTGTGGCGCTTCCGCTGTAGAGAGTATGCGCTTGTCCGCCCCCCCCTCAATCGCCAACCCAAATATCGCCGCCTTTGATGGTGGTGCCGGAAAGGACAACAGAAAATTGCAGAGGTTCCGTATATGCATATGGACACATAATCGCTTAATGAGGAGGATATTCCATAGAATAAAGTTGTTGTGAGGAGGCATCAACGTCGCCGTCGGTTGGCACGAATGATAAATTTGCCGATACGCAGTGCTCTTTGCCATTCGAGTTGGTTCAATTCTGTGGTCGATGCAGTCTATTCCAAATCTGAGAATCAAATACCCAGAGTAAAAAATTCAATACACCAAAAATAAAGGAACACTCACCATCCATGCCACCTAAATGTAAGCAATTTATGGAGTCATGTCGCACACCGGCATCACGATCGTGAATGGCAGCAGTCCATGCGCATGCGATGATTGTCGGTGGTTGGTGCTTTTCGAGAAGATATTCGATAGAAGTAAGTCGTGTTGAGGCAAACGTCCCTATAAGCACTTCGGCAATTTCATTTGGCCATTTTGCCCTATTCAGGTTGTTTGCTTTACATTTAGATTTATGGGGGGGTCTCTGTGGTGTGGAAACAGTAACTAATACCTTGCTGACATATTCAACACTGCTGGCCGCCCATCCTTGGCCATCGGCTCACGTGAATTCGAGATTTTCCACAGCGTACGGACCCGCATATATGAAATCCTCGCCGGGGATTAGTCTTGCGTGTTGATGTCTGTTAGTATGAGGGATGGATGTGATGTGAAAAGCACATATTACGAGAACGAAACGTTTGTTTCAGAAGAGAGAGCACACTATTAGTTAGCAGAAAGAAGACGGTTGTGATATGTAGCCGCACTTGCATATTGTCGTTGATTGGCTTTAGCTGTGTATATTCCACAGACTACATTCGTGGTCATACGCATCCGTAAACGCGGCCGGCAGCCACGCAGAGTTGGTTGGCTGTAATTAGACTTTTTGACTTCTGACTAATATAGGACCTATCCAGACAATGCCCATCTCAGCTCATGTGAATTCGCGATTTGTCCACGTGGCGTACCGGACCTGCATAGGCAAAAATGGAGTCCGATCCCTATCTTATAGGATCTGATTCCATTGTTGCGAAAACTTGAAAACTGTTGACACAAGGGCAGAAGGGTATAATTACACGACGTCAGAGGCCATGATGTCAGGGCTGACAGTAGCACATACATACAACAAGTACAGAATAGCACGTTCACCCCCCCCCCCCTTCCCTTCCCCCACACTATAATGTGTGATTCAATTGAACCAAATAGCGAGATGCGTTTGGAGACACTCCAACTTTAGGTTGGTTGTAATTAGTATGCTATGGAAATATACAAATTCATCTATAATTATGAAAAATCCGGGAAAAAAAATGTCGAGTGTTCACATGTGATGTGTACACTCTCACGAAATATGAGGATACCAGTGGGTCTATGCCGGCTATGATCGTACTTCGACGGTTCGGTTAGACTTTGTAACAGATATTATTGCACAAGTCCATATACCGAAACAAAATAGTGGGCTCCTGATCCCCTTTCGCCCGTGAGGAGTCGGCGAGAGTAGGAGAAGAAGAACAATAAGGTCGAGTCCTCTAAAATCAGTTTTTGTTTAGACTAAGAGGGGGACACTGGGGGATGGGATGGGACTTATAGCGGTCTCATGGCGTACGAGCAGGCGTATAGCAAGGGTGTTTCCGTTTGCCGTCGGACTGGGAACAGGTCCTTGGTGTCAATCTATTCGTCCTGTTCGTCAGGACTTCTTTCATTCCGAGCTACCCCTTTCTTACCATCAGGGGAAGTTCGCCAGGGTATAGAGCAGTTCTCTGTTCCCGTGCCAATTGCCTACTCCACCACAGTTGCGTCGCCATACCATTTTGCTTGAGGGGAGGGGAGGGGAAGCGATTTTGTCACGAGGGCAGTGGCGTAACCAGGGGGGTGTGGGGGTCAGAAAAAACTGAGTTTTTGAAATTCAGTAGAGGTTTCTTCAGCTGTTATTCAGCAGATATTGCAGCAAGCGTGTGCCTAGGGGCCCCTACAGTTACTTATTTGGACAATAGGGAGGCGTGCATGAGGCCATTTATGAAGGAGCCCCCCCACTTTCCCTTGGGTTCCGCCTCAGCCCCCCCCCCAAGACAAATCTCTCGGCACGCGCTCTGACAGAACCCCCCCCCCCCCTCAACAATTTTGAAAACATTAAGGAGGGGTTACAGATGCAGTCTGGTGATTGCATTGCAATTCCCTGTAGTTAAAATCGTGTCAGGAAGTGGTAATTTCGCTGTCAGACGAGAATAAGAACAAAAATCCGCTTTTGTCATGCCCCATATTTAATTTCTGAGCACGGAACACACGATCTTTTTTTTTTTGTTTTATTGGGGGCCACGAGCACACAGCCCGCATTCGAGCAACATTAAATGTTTTACGCGCTATTGAAGATCAGGAGGGGGAGCTTTGTCTTTCCCAGTGATTCAACTCCTCGAAAAGCGATGTTGGCGCACCACACGGATGGGGCCTATCACAACCCCCCCCCCCCCCCCGCCAGAAGGAGAACAGGCGGAAATCGTACTACCCTGCGTCATTCACAGGAAGGATGAAGTAGTGTCGAAAATCTCTCGGGGTAATCGAGACTGAAAATCACGTTAGTAAGATAGGCCTATATCATTGAGATGATACGGTATTACCGTTTCGGTATGGAATGCATTGAAGTGACCGGTGACGCCGCCTTACCGCCAGTGTCTCTAGAATGTTCGCTGCATGACAATACAGTCCCACGTAGCAGATCCGATGGTGGCATGGGGTGTATGTGGGATGGCAACAGTTAGCGGACACGTTCAATTACGTAAAGAACTCAGGGTTGATCAACCTGGCACGCCGAATAGAACAGGCTGCACTTGGCCCTGCATACCACCCGAACCTTCAGGGCCATAGCAGAGAAGCAAAGTTTCAGCGAGTGTCCAAATTATTAGCCAATTGATTTTATTTTTTTGGTTGGGGGGGGGGGGGAGGTCGAGAACCCCATCCCGTCCTTCCTCCTATGGGCAAATAAAGCAAGAGGACACGTTGTTGTTACGATATTTGATGAAAATCGGCTGTAAAACGTCGTCTGAGTAGTGAAAAAAAATCTTTCACGAGTTGAATATTTATGGTAAATTGGTCATGGGAAATTCTGAACCCCATTTCAGCGCCCCTGCGTCTTTTAACAAGACCCAAAAAATACAAAAATTGGGACGAGCCAGACGAGTATTGACAATACACCGGACTACTGGGCTATTACTGTGTGGGCGGAACTACCTTTTACAAAAAAGGGGGCGCGGGCTGATTCACGAGAAATTTGACTAACAAACAAACGTCATCTTTTCGGAGAAAACGAACCACGCGAAACGTTAGTAGGATGTTTATGGTGGGAGTAACAAAACGAGTAACTGTCCCAGGCAGATCGTGAGTTTTGTATTGAGAACGTTGTGATCACTTTAATGATTCCCTGCCTATACCCAACTCGTTCATGAAGGTAGGCCTATCTCGGTCATAACAAATAACGGAAATGAAATCTCAGTCTTCCTGCCAAAGAAAAAGTACATCGAAATCATAATATACATATCTTATCGGCAGAAGAGAATGATTATGCCAAATGGATATGCTTCTAACATAGCGGTTTCCAGGCTGGAGTGGCCCCATTTAACTGATCGGAGGAGCCGAGGGCGGCGGGGTTGAATGGCGCCGGTCGCAATTGATCTCGAGAGTTGTGTTGACGTCATGAGCATGGGAAAATGTTTTCCCAATTAGCTGATTAGTTCACAGCATGTGGCACCTCTACCAGTTTTAGAGGCATTGAAATGGCCCAATGCCATACATTTAGGCCAACTGAAGTATAGCCCCATCGAATCCGTCATATCCAAGCGGAACAAGGTCATCTGAACTGTTACTTTATGATTATACCAGTCCGCGAGCGGTTCTGGGGAGGGGACTTCTTTTTCGGAAACTCGAATGGTCCCAGCGATAGAATCCAGTGAGGTAGTCTTGAGATTCTACAGATGGCACGGTCTCGGCTTTCAATTCTAGACAGCGTAGAGGCCTACATACAGGACCTGCCAGGACCGCTGCGTAGACGGGCCTGGGTAACATGCTGTGTGTGTGAGCCAAGCATTTACCCAGACTGCATCGAAATTCCTGATCCTCGTTTCGTAAGATGAACACCTGAGGAGTGATCCGCATGCGGAATATGCAGGTCTACTACAGGGCTTACGCGAACTTATGGAACTGGGTCACGTGCTGAGGAATGCGGGTTTTAATTACCATGTTAGGCTCCCTATCGACGAACCTGCTTGATAAATGGGGAGGCGAATGCATTTATTACAATATGGTCATGTGGAAAGGTCGGTGAGGGCGGCGTAATAGGCGACTTGCCAGCAAACTGGAGTATATGAACGCGTGCTGTGATGCCGCCAACGGAAGGGGATGGTGATCAGGCTTAGGGAAGTGGATGAACTATTCATTACGAAATGTGACATGCTCACTACGCAACCACCAAACCCCACCCCGTCCAGTGGTTGCGGCACCCTCCCCCCCCCCGCCATTATCCGGTTGTGGTTGCGCCCTTGTTGATACGAATGGTGAGTTTTGACGGTCTAGGATTCAAGTTCAATATTCACAAATCCAAAGAAATATTTCAGAACCTGTTGCTTTCTCTTCGAGCTCGAAATAGCAGAGCAATCCGCCGCACGTTTGGAAGTTGGGATCCAGAGCGAGCTGGGAGGGGGAGGGACCCAGAGTAAAGAGCAACTGTGGTGGTGTGAGATCATACTGCAGTGGCGACAAAGAGGGGGGGGGGGGGTCATGCAGGCAGTCGCCCCACTCCTTACACACAGCCGAGGGGCGCCATATGAAGGTACACAGGATTTTGCTTTTGATAAAAAAATGACGCCACAACTGAAATACGTTATGGTGGAGGGTTCGTTCGCCAGAGATAGGTCAGAGGCCGTTAGCGAGCGGGGGGGGGGGGGTTGTCACAGGGAAGGGAAAAAGTGGACAAGTGGAGGGGAAGATAGGGAATGGAAAGTGGAAATAGGAAGGGGGAAAACGGAAGCCAGACTTTATCATCGACTATTTCGACTTTTGGCTCTTCACTAATGGCCCATTCACGTCGGAAGTGAGAATGGCAGGTCGCGGCACAAACACAAATCGGTACGTGACGGCCGTCCTGCCGTCGGTGTTTTTTGTAATTGAAAACTGGTCGGCAATTCTTGACAGTTTTTGTATGGTACCATATTCCTGAGATACATCAATTTTTCAAAGCCATTTTGACGAAAAAACAATTATAGGCCTAAGAAAGAATCCCATGCATAACTGACAATGAACAGTCGTTTAGGGTCGGGAAGGGGGGGAAGGAAATTCATGAGGTGAGGCGGCCATAGGTATAGAGCACGAGCGAGAGAGGAGAGATAGGAGGGCATTCCCCTCCCCAGTTTTTTTTTAGATTCGCAAAATGCGGGTGCAGGACACTACCAAACTTTTCGAGCACAGAATAAGGTAAAATCCGGTGGTAGAGATATCCTAATGCACAAAAGTGGAAAGATTGTCTGAAAATTGTACTAAATAAGCCAAAAAAATATGATCCATTGTCCCATTGAAGTGTGTATTGATGGTGGTCATACTCGGGCATGTCTAGGAGTCGAGCGGAAAATTTCGGCGTTCCAAAAGTGAACATTGAGTACTTGGATGAGCGGGGTCGACGTAATTACTGACGCCCAATTTTAACTGGAAAATTGCCCCAAATTGCAACTGAGGACGTTTCAAACAATCGAAAATTGTCCAGCGGGGAGGGGGGACACCCCACCCCCTCCCTTAGAACCCTCCCTCATATCAGTCCCATTGCCAGGCATCCTTCGGCAAAACTAAGCTCTACACCCCCCCACCCCAATTATTCACCCTTATTCGCTAAGCCCCTTGCGAGATATGGTTTGGAAGAAGTTGGAGCCGCGATCTCCCCACCAACCGGAGGTG